>JANIPM010000232.1:68175685-68185862 GCA_027478405.1 Erythroxylum cassinoides
TAAACGGGTATGGGGGGTGGTATCCTCAGACCCGCCCCGATACCCGACGGGTATTTTTGCTAACCCCCCATACCCGCCCCATGGGTAAAATTTGCTCCCCATACTCGCCCCCGTTCAGGTAATTTTATCGGGTACCCATCGGGTTCGGGTACAATTGTCATCCCTAATCTAGAATCTGGATATGCTTATAATTGAATGTTGAATTTTTATAGTTATGTAATTGTATTTTTTAATATAAATTTACTAATTTAATTTGGACATGTTTTCATTTATTTTTTAAGATAAATGGAAAGGAGTTCAAGTATTTCTGATAATTCAGTCGTTTCGGGAAGATTTGATGATCTAACTTGGGCTCATGCTAGATTGGTTCTTAGAATAAAGAGTCATATTATTTATGTGTATTGCAACAGACATTTGAAAGGTGGGGGAATCACCAGATTAAAGAAACATTTACCTAGGATTAAAGGTAAAGTAAAGTCTTGTAAAAAAATGAGGCATGACATGAAGTGACAAATGAAGACTTTACTTAAAAAGTATCAACATAAAAAAGATAGAAGACAAAGGCTAAACTATGAAATTAATTGTAGAAGTTCTTTTTTCGATTGTTAGGATGACAGTGGTTATGCTGAAGGTGGTGGTATTCCAACCCAACAAGAAAGGAATGTTTCACTTGATATAAGGAAACGAAGAACACATATGTTTAATTTTTTTGCATCATGAACAACTCTTAGAACTTAGCCTTCATTTATAGTGCCTTATAATCTAAAGAAATGGCTCAGAATGTAGACATGACAATGGATAAATAGTGGTATGATTCAGATGTATCATTCAATGTCACTTAGTCTTATTATTAGCACCCTATGGTAGATGTTATTGCCTCTTATGGTCTAACATATAAGGCTCATTCAATTGATGATTATAGAGGTAAACTTCTAAGCAACTTTGTTTACGAAATAAAGAATTTTTTGGATGAAAGAACAATGACTTGGCGAACTTATAGATGTTCAATCATAAGTGCTCGTTGGAAAAATAAAAGACATAAACCTATTAACAATTTTTTAGTTTATTCTATTAATGGGATAATTCTTTTTTAAGTTTATTGATATATCTAGCCTTGTTAAAAATGTTGATACTATGTTTCAGATACTTGATGAAATTGTGAATGAAGTTAGGTTAAAAAATATTGTTCGATTCATTACTGGCAATGATTCTACTTACAAAGCAATTAAGAAAAGATTGCAAAGCAAGTATAATTATTTTTATTGGACTTTTTGTGTTGCACATTGCATTGACATAATGCTGAAAAATATAAAAGAAGCTAAATATTTTCGTATCATTAAAGAAATTGTGTAGAAAGCAAAGAAGGTGATAAAGTTTATCTATAATCATGCATAGGTCTTAAATTGATGAGGGAACATTTCACCAATGGTTGAAATTTGTGTTATCCTCTTATAATAAGGTTTGAGACTAATTTCTTATCATTTCAGTATTTTGTTCTGATGGGAAGAGCGTTAAAGAAAAAGTTTACAATTGATAAGTGAGTCGCATCATAGTATGTTAAGTTTAATGCTGGAGTTGAGGTTTCTAGAATTATATTTAAAGAATATGAATTTTGGTCCCAATGTCAATTTGTAATATAAGTTTTTAATCTAAGAGTATTTCATCTAGTTGATACTGATGAGAAGGTAATAATTGGTTATTTTTATGATTCCATAGAGAGGGCGAAGGAAACAATCAAGGTCAATCTACAAAATAGGCTTTCTTTGTACACACCTTATCTTATAGTCAACAATAAGCGATAGGAAAGGCAACTTTAATCTCCATTGTTTGTAGATGGAGCATTTTTTAATCATATTGTCTATTTTAGACCAAATTTTACAAAGAAAGCTGAAGTTAATAGGGAAATGCAATTAATTATTACAACAATTATTTCCCATGAGATGATGCAAGATCTCCTAAGCTTGTAAGTAGAGGTTTATAAGGATACTTCTGACGATTTTGGAATGTCTATTGCTATTCGTCAAAGAAACAAGCTTAATCTAGGTTTTTTCACCTTTATTACTTATTCAAAATTAATCATCATTTTATTTTGTTTATAATATTAATTTTTTCGTCTTATAGTTGCTTGGTAGGATCAATTCGGGAATAGTGTTCTATAATTTCAAAGATTTGTAATCAAATTATGAGTCAATACGTGAGTGCAACAGGTGTGAAAGGAATTGTAGCATATTTGAATTCATCCATTCTAAAAAATGAATGGATTGGAACATAAAAGATTAAGCGACTGAGTCTTTATTCGATACAACTTAAAGCTTCAAAAAGGGTACTATTATCATTATTAAGTTAAATATAATTTCATGTAATTTCTTACTTATTTTATTTTATTTGTTTATTAGAACTATTAATAGAGCAAGTAGTTCTATAGATCTAATTTATGTTTAGCTTATTAGGTTTATGAAAAAATCAGTTTTGATAAATTAGAATGACTTGAAAGATAATCTTGGATGGAAAAATACTAACATGTCATTTGATATAATGAATTTGAATGATGATGATAATAATACTCCTCTCAATAATGAAGATTTTATACTACGTGAGAATTAGGATAAATGCGATTTGAGCGAATATTTTTTTTGGTAAATCAGAAATATTTTATAAAAAATAATAGTTATGTATATAACTTGAGATTCTTATACACGAATCTCCATACTACCAAAAGGAGAGCCAGTGTAACCTATTGCATTCTTACAACTTACTTCCATGCTTCTCAACACAACCATCAAATATTATACAATCTTTCTACCCAAAAACCTAATAGTTCTAGCAAACTAGAGAGAAGATCCAGCTGCAAAAGCAAACAAAAGGTAGCACATCTATTCAATAATCAACACAGAAGAAATAAGATTGGTGATCTTAGGAATTCCTAGTGAAATACCAACTTGCCATCTCTTTCGTATCTACATTTAAAAGAGCTTGAGTAATTCTTTCCTTCCATCCCTCGGTAGAGTTCCTTGATCTGCTGTTGGGATTTGTTTTTGTCTAATCCCCACCATTCTTTCCTTGCTTATTGTACAGTGAGGTTCCTAATGCCACTCTGCTTTACTGAAGGGGCTTTGGAAGCCCCTTTTGATTGTGTCCGAAAACTAACTACTACATTTACAATTTCAAACTATAATGATCTTGCATCTCTTCCCACTTCTACTTTAAAGACCAAGAGCCTGTTGACCTGAAATGACAAACTTTACAATAAAAATATTAGTGTAAATAACTACTATGATTACCTCCTCACAGTGTTTGAGCTTAGATGTTCCATAACTTGAAAGATTGCTTTAGAGGTCAAACTCCCCACATCCTTAGCTTCATCTTTGAATGTACGTGAATTCCTCTCATACCAAAGAATGTAAACAATAGTGGAAAGGAGAATTGGAAAAAAGGATACTGTCCGAGGTTCTAGAATTCTGGTTAAACCAATTTAGAATGGATTGAAGGTTTGTAGGATTTGGGATATGATATGGAAATCGTTTAGACAATGGTCCCATATAGTTTTGGAATAGGAACACTAAAAAAATAAGTGGTCAATAGTCTCATTTGCCCAAAAACACAAGGAGTAGTGATTAGGGGTTTGGAGATAGTGAAGTTTGTCTCGTGTTTGTAACTTTTGAAGGAAAGCTAGCCACAATATAAAGGAACACCGAGGACTACTGGTTTTGGACCAAACCAGCTTAAACCAAGTAACATTTTGAATAGGTGGTCTCAGGAAATTAAAGGCTGACCTATTAGTGTGCCTTTTTGAAGGGTGAGCTAACCATTCTAAACTGTCCGATATTGAACTATTAGGAGTATGTTAGAGGGGCTTAAGGTTGCTAATAACCCCTATGGTAGCCTCTTGCCATCTCCACTCATCATTTCTAATAACTTCTGAGACTTTTGCTGTCATTGGAAGATTCGAACCATTGATCTCTCTCGGAGAAGAAAAGTCCTTCAGTATTTCTCTTGGATGCCATGGATCTTGTCACAAAAGAGTAGAAATTCCATTCCCTATCCTAAATATGAATTGGTTCCTTAATTTATCCCTCACAAATAAGATTTTCCTCCAACTCCAAGAACTATTATTGGTAGGTTGGGCATACCAGAAATTTTCCCTTCTCAATGTGATGGTATGGACCCACTTAACCCATAGAGCTTCCCTATCAACAAACAAGTACCAAATCCTTTTACTTTATAAAACATAATTCCAAGTTGTCAAATGTTTAATCCCTAAACCTTCTTTCTTTTTAGTTCTACAGATGTCACTCCATTTAACTTTAGCAAACGAATTAGAATCCACCTTCCCTACCTATAGAAAATTTCTAAGCTTAGACTCTATATCCTTAAGGATGGGAGAGGGGAGGATGAAAAGGGTAAACCGGTATACTTGGAAAGAAGACAGGACTAAAATAACCAATTGAAGTCTACCAACATAGGATAGATTTTTATGAGTCCAATCCTCTTATCAATTTTTTTCCAAAATGGGTAAGCAATCCCTCCTGGATAACCTTCCTGTCAAGAGGGGGACCCCTAAATAACGTATGGGAAGGTTATCTTTTTTTAGACCAAAGATGACTTCCATTTGATGAGTCAATATAATTCACATAAGGAGATCAGAAAATTTGAATTTTGGAAGAATTCATTTCCATACCTGAAAAACTAGAGAATGTAACCAAACAATCAAGTAAAGTTTGGGCCGAGTTCAAATCGGCATGGCAAAACATAAAGAGATCATCAGCAAACAAGAGATGTGTGAGTTTTAGGGGTTTGCATCTCTAATGATATTTGAAGGAAGGATTAGCTACTATGAAGTCATTCAAACTTCGAGAGAAAACTTCCATACAAATTATGAAAAGGAGTGGAGATAAGAGATCTCCCTGGCGAAGGCCTGATTTCCCTCTAAAAGATTTTGTGGGAGTTCCATTAATCAAAATAGAGTAAGAAGGGGTGGTAATACATTCTTTGATCAAATATGAGCTTGATGGGAAGACCTACAGCTACTAAGGTATTAAGAAGGAAATCCCAATGAATAGAGTCATAGGCTTTTTGAAGGTCCACTTTGAAAGCACATTTCTTTTGGTTATTAGAAAGATGATAATTCTTGAAAATTTCTTGTGCCGAAAGAATTTTATCCCCAATTCTTCGATTCTTAAGGAAGGCACTTTGATTTAAGCTGACAACGTGTGGGAGAATCTCTCTGAGTCTATTTGCTAGGATTTTCGCAATCATCTTATAAAGTATATTGCAACACGAGATAGGTCTATAGTCAAGCATTGTAGAAGGGTGAGCTTTTTAAGGAATGAGCGAGATGAAGGTTGAATTTAGCTCTTTGAGGAGTTTTCCATGAAGGAAAAATTTTTGAATGGCTCTAGTAACATCCTCTCCAATGATATGCCAGGTTTGTTTGAAAAAAAAACCCATTAAAACCATCCGAGCCTGTGGCCTTATTTGGGTTAAAAGAATTGAAAACCTCCTTTATCTCTTGGGCTGAAACTTCCGCAATAAGAGAATTAGTCAAATTGACAGGTAAAGAATGAGGGAAAAGGTTTTTCATATACTCTTTGGAAGAATGAATGTTCTTCTTATCCCCAATTGAACCTAGGAAGAACTAAAAAAACTCAGCTTGAATGTTTTTTAACCCAACTATCCTATTCCCATTACCCATTACTAAAGAATGTATGTGATTTCTGTTTCTGTGTGCAAGGAGAGAGTTATGAAAAAATTTGGTATTCTTATCTCCTTCTTTGAGCCATTTAATCCTGGAGGACTATTTAAAGAAAGATTCCTAATCTTCTATAGCTCTTAGTAACCCATTTATGGCTTCAGATTCCTTATCAAGTAGAAGGGAAGACCTAGGCAAAATTCTTATTTGATCCTGAATGTTATTGAGGGACATTTGACAATTTTCCACTCTTACAGTCACTTCCCCTATCTGGCTAGGGTTCATCAATTTGAGGGCCCTTTTAACTTGCTTAAGCTTAGAAACTGCACAAAACATTGGAGAGCCCTAAACTTGAGAGGACCAAGCTTCCTCTACGGTCTGAAGGAAATTGGGTTGAAAAGCTAAAAAATTAAAGAACCGAAAAGGAGCAGTTCTCTTCTTCCTATTAGCCAAAGCCCTAACCACTATTGGAGAATGATTTGAAATGTTTGGGTTCTGGATAACACAAAAGGAATAGGGGAACCTAGCACTCTAAGCTGAGTTAATAAGGGCACCTTCTAACTTCCTAGCAGTAAAAGAATCACCACTTTATTTATTGTTCCAAGCAAAACTTAGACCACTGGAATTTAAATCAAACAAAGAATTGCCCTCAACACACTTTTGAAAATCACTAAGCCCATTCATTACTGAGGGACTGATGGGGTCTGCTTCAAAAGGAGACAAAATAGCAGTGAAGTCCCCAGCTACCATCCAAGGAAAATTACCTACTGAGAGATTGATGGTAGACAAATCAGACCAAAGATTCTTCCTATGGTTGAGATTGTTAGACCCATAAACACAATTCAATAAGAAGGAAGAAGAGCAGTTCCTAGGCGACATCTCTAAGTGGAGCAACTGATCACTAGTTCTAAGAATAGAGCACAAAAACCCATCTGGGTTCCAGGCTATAACTATCCTAGCATTTGAAGCTTGGTTATCATTATTGTATGAAATCTATCTCAAAAACATGGAGGAGTAGATAAAGTTCAAGTAAGAAGGAGACCTAATCCTAGATTCTATCAAACAGATAAAAGATATAGATAAACTCCCAATACAAGCTTTTACAGCTAATTGTCTTTTGGGACTGTTGATTCCCCTAACATTCTAAAAAACCAGATCTATATCACAAAAATAGAAACTAGAAACACAACCTACTTCTATTTCCTCCTAGATTTCTTAGTACTCTTCACAGTAAAAGCCCCTTCTTCCCTACCATTAATACTAGAACTGTTAGTGACCAATTCAGACATAGGAGAGGAAGGAATACCTACCTGATTTGCAACAGATGAGTTGGAGTCCTCAAGGTCCACATAATTCTTCTTGCAATTGATGATCCTGGCTTTGAAGAGATGGACTCCCAGCACTGCTTGCATCTTTATCTTCTTCTATATTCATCTCATTTAGAAGAATCTTCTGTTGTGAATCTTAGCCCTCATGTTGCTCATTACAGATCTCTGCTAGCCTACTTTTTTGTTGCTAGGAGTACCTTGCTTTAAGGTAAGTTCCTGCTCCTCTCTCTGCTGCTTAGGAGTGTTTAATTTCTATTCCTTTTCCTTCTCCAGTTCTTGTTATAAACCAGTCTCAAGCCTTCTCCTTGTAGGAGCCCATTCCTTCTTCAATGTATTCTGCTCAGGTCTCCATTCATACTCAATTCTAATTTCCTTGAAAATTGTTTCACCCTCCTCAGAATAAGTAGCCAATTGAAAGAAAGAGGGCCAACTCTTCTGCAATTCTAGCTCCACACATATCCGTGCATACACAATTCTAGACATCCTTATTGTCTGTGTATCCATTAAAAGGGGTTGTCCCACTGCACTTGCAATCCTCCCTAGTCTTTTGGTATTCCAATATTTAACCGAGATATTATGAAACCTAGCCCAAACCGAGGCATACTTGACCTCTTCTTGTTCCCCACCATTCAGACTCTACTTTCGAAGAAACAATGGCTTCCCTAGGATATGCCAAGGTTCCTTTTCCAATACCTTGTTCAATCCTACTTCTGAGTCAAACTTAAACAAAAAGTTGTTTGAGCTAGTTATAAGGGTTTCTTTTAGTCCAAAAGTTACCTAAGATTTAGCTAAAGTTCGTTACACTACTGGAAAAGCTGGTCTTTTACCTATGAAACAACCAACCAGAGCTAACCTGAATTGTGCGACTCCCTTTTGAGCTAGCTCTGGAGGGGGGATGACATATATCTGGGCCTCCTTGACCTCTGAGGGGTAGTAAGATAAAGATTTATCTGTTGTTGATTCCTCCATCCCTTCTGAAACGACTGCCTTCCAAGTTTTGGTGTTCTCCAATTTTTCATTTACAAGAGAAGGGGAGGAAGATTCGGGCACCTTCTCCAAATGTTTTATGGCGTCGCACGATGGAATAGGGACTTGGGGTTTCTGAAGTGGTTCTTTGGTGTGGTTGGGAGCAAAGGTGTTTGGGTTGGAATTTTGGTCTTGGGGGCGATTAGGGTTTTTATGGGAAAGAGGGTCAAGGGCAGGCAATAGGGTGAGAGGAGATCGGGGTTAGTTAGGGGATGAAGAAGAAGCCATGAATGTAGAAGGAGATGAACCCACCTGAAATCTCTGCAGTTATGGAGCTCTCGACGCACGTCTCTCACTCGATGCTCATCGCTCGCTCACTCGACATTTGCTATTTCAAGAACTCAACTTTCTTGTTCTACACACCTTGGACCAATCCTATTGGACCAAAGGAACGTTTGCTTAAGTGGAAGTATAAATGGTTCTTTCAAAACGTTGGGTGACAGAGAGAGACATATGAAGGCAAGACGAAGCTGGGATAGATTTTTTTAGAGGATATTTGATTGAATGAAATTTTAGGTTTTTATTTCTCCTCTTGTTTTAATTTTGCTTATATTTGTAGTATATGTTAAATTCTATATAGCAATGTAAATATAACTGTAAATGGTTTTGTTTCAGATTTCTCTTCTAATTGATTATTTTTTTGATACAAACTCTTATTTTTTTTATTTGATATTTTGATGTAATGTTATTTATTATAAGATGAAATTTTAACATTGTAAGTACTTTTTATTGTTTTTAATTTTATGTTTATATGATCTTTTTTTATATTAGTTGTGATTAATATTTATATGTCAAATATGTAAAAAGTAATATCGATAGAAATTAGTTAATTGCTGCTACTTCAAAATTTTATTATTATAATTTTTAGAAATATGATTAATATAAAATCATAAATTATACAATATAATATACTGAGATTATTTTTAAATTTTAAAAAAATTATAAATTATTTTAAAAATTTTAAAAATTACTTAAAACAGTTTCCTTACTAACAAAATTTGGCACCAACACTAGTATAAGTTGGGAGGCAAATCGTGGACATAGGTGTACCTCCCTCACCTGGATCACTCTTACTGTCTATGGTTCTCAACCCTTTAATAAACGAAAAATATTGTCTTTTGACTACCGAGTACTGCTGCTATTACTAATAGGAACAGTTTTAGCAAGGATGTTCGTCAAATGGGCATTCACTGCATAAGGGGTGTTTGGCTCGATGCTTGAGTTCTAGTTTAACAGAATCCTCAACAGGTCTACTACTACCACCCAACACAACAAAGTGGAAATAAAGCAATAGAATCCAAAAAAGACGAAGTGAAGCCAACAAACAAATATGGTTCTGTTGATATTTTCCTGACCCCCTCTCTGGTTGCTCAAGACATACAATTGCGGCAGTGTGGTGTCTTATCAAAGCCCCAAAATTCAGGATTAATCAGTCCCCACTTCCACTACTAAAACCAAAACTTTTGATCTTGTAACAACAAAACTCAATTGAAAATCAGAAAATTTGTATACCCACCATAAGCCCCCAAACCACACAGAGAGAAAAGAGAGAGTAAAAGCTTCAAAGCTGAAGCTGATTGCATGAAGCAAAAATTGCGCGAAAAGATATTTATAGAAAACAAATGCGATGATACTTTTAGAAATGAATGAAAAGAAATCAACCCATATCTCGCAATCTGAATACAGAATATGTCGCGGCCAGAGATTAAAAGAGACTGTAAAGATGGAAACTTTCAGAAAATAAAAGAATAAATACACAACTTGATAAGACTAAAGATGAGCTAATCAGCAATAGAGATCGAAAAATTTAATGAAACTGAAAATCGCAGAATCCTAAAAGGAGGAGGGAGGAGAATACGAGATGCAAAGTGTTAAACTTTTAATTATCTCTGAACGTGTTTAAGTGACTGTTTGGATAGGCTTATGTTAGTAGAGTTTTTATCAATTGAGTTTTTGTCAGTTGAGCTTTTTTAAGAAGAATTTTTTTAAAAATCAGTTGAGCTTATTTCAGAAGAGTTTTTTTAAAAAATTAGTTGATTGTTTGGCTGTCATTTTAAAAAATAACTCTTCTGAAATAAAAAAACACTTTTATCTTTAACTATACTTTATTTTGTAATAAAAATTATTTATGCAT
>JANIPM010000232.1:68190294-68202851 GCA_027478405.1 Erythroxylum cassinoides
ATAAAGATAAATGTATAAAATTATTTCATAAAATACAATTTTTACAATAATACACACCAAAAAATAATTATAATATAAATAAAAATTATGATTATGATTATGGTCAAATTTAAAGAATATATTATTTATATAGGAATTAAGCAACTATTAAATAAAATCATAAATTGATTATAAATATGAGGTTGGGTTGACTTATTTTTGGATTGGCATTGTTACAAAGCTAATTTTTAAATATTTTTAGACTCAATTTTAAATTCAAATCCGAGTTATATGCTTATTTTTAAAATTCAATATCTTCAATTTTTGAGTTTAAATCATCAAGTTAAATGAGTCGAGTAATTTGTATATTTAGAAAATATGAGTGAGGATCACAAAGTCTCAAAGAAAAAGCTTAGGCATGAGTTCCTTGTTGGATTTGTTGATATATCTAGCCTGATAATATATTTTGAACTTTACAGCAGGTCCATGATAGTATATTTTCATGACTTGAATTTATGATCACAAAGGAATAACTTTACCGATTGCTCTAAAGCTTAGTTATGATATGTTAAACTTAAAAGCATATTCTTTCCACTTTGATGCATCATTCCTTTTAGTCGTAATCCACCAAATTGCATAGAACATTCATAAAAAACAACCAAATTCTTCATATGCTAGTCTAGCGTTTAATTAAACTATTAGTGAAAGTGAAATCTGCAACAACTTCAGGTCTTATGTTTAGCTGCATCTCGGTTTTCAGAATCATTCTCCTTGTTAAGAAGAACAATCACCATGCATTTAGCTGAAGAAACAAGTATTTGATTGCTGATTAAATTGATGCAGGTTCAATTGTAAAGTTGCTGCAATTAGCAATCATGTTTGTCAACGTACACAAAGTACTTTCAACCGATGGTACAAATAAGTTAGTGGAAAAACCAAAAACAGAAAGAAAAAGAGAAGATTGATAGTAAAAACAAGTGGTGTTTTAAGTCAGTCAAAAGAATTCACTATAAGCTGTACATTGTATCAGGGTTACCAAAAAGGCCAGAAGTAGTAACCCAATCATCTGAACAGGAAAAGGAATCTCTGAACAAGTTCACCTGTCTGCTATCCAAATATCTGAACTCGGAACAAGCATGTGCTATTTAGACGCTTTCTTTAGGTAAGGCCCTGAATATCATCAGGAAAATAGCTTGTCCCTCAGGGACTAGCTTGAAATTGAAGCAAGAACTTCCGTTTCCTTCCTTCAAATCCGAAGATAGGCCCTTCTTTCTTGAATTCCAATTGTTCTCTTCAGAAATGACTTCCTGTTGAGAGACCAGCTTCTTTTTATAGCCCTCCTTCTCCGCCATGCCTTTAAGCCAGTATGAAGAACTGGGAAGAGGAAGCACAGCAGAAGAATAACTACCATGAGCAGACAGAGAAACATTACATTGCGGAAACCATTTCTCAGCTTTGGGTCAGCTTGACCTGTCCATGGAACTCCTCCCACGTTCATGCCAAAAACTAAAATAATTGTCCAAATAATTCATAGTTATACACTTCTGAAATCATTCATGGAATACTTTTAAAGAACAACACCAAAGTTAATATGGCAGAAACATTTACCTCCTGTAACAACGGACAGTGGAAGAAATATGATCGATAGGAAAGAGAGATAGTATAGTTTCTTGTTTATTTGCTCCGACTGCCAGCTATCAAGACCAGCCTGAATCGCCGTTACACGATTGGCAATAAATCCTACATTTTCTTTTAGTCTCCTTAGTCGTCCTATTAACTCTTCCAATGAGTTAATATCTTCAGTAGTAAACCATAGCTTTGAAGAGCATTTCTCTTTCACCCGTGGAAATACTTGCTCACCATGGGCAATGACCTGAAAATTAACAAATTTTATTTGCACAATTATCTAGTTCCATAATATTTGAACACAAAACATTCCTAATCAGTCACTCCTCCTCTTGGGAAGAAAAGAATTGGAACAATAGACATAAATTTGCAAACTTATTACTCTTTCAAGAATTAGTTATGCTGGAACAGCACTATCATTAAGATATTTTAACTCTGCTTATATCAGTTGTTTCCAAGCTGAAAGGGTGCAGGAGACTAGAACTACCTGAAGCAGTCTCTGCAGATTAAGACGCATTTTGTGGAATCTTCTGTCATCTAACATTTGCTTCTTCAAAGTAAAACCACCTGCAAATCCAAAATATCGTTGTTGAATAAATATAGTTGATGATTAAAAAAGTTACTGCTACTTTATTGCAACACGCTTAGGTTAGTGGTCCTATATGTTATTATATTAGTGGTTAGTGGTCAATAACAGTAGTTAGATTTTTTAGCAAAACGTAAGATTATTTTATTACATTAGGTATCCTAGCTTAATCAGACTAATCCTAAGCTCCTAAGACCCATCTTAAGGACCTTAGAGGAGGTAAATTTTGGAATCCCAAGATCCCTCAGGATTCTACATAGCCTGTACACTTTTGCGCACAAGAAGTCTTCACATACTTGATTGTTCAGCTAATGATTGATCACTGGCCCTGCTCAATATTAGATTCCCATCAACCCCCAGATTCTCTAGTAGCTCCAACTCGCACACTATTGTTGGAAACGAAGCGTCCATAATTGATCTGATCAAGAAATTTTGTCCAGGGGCTAGAGGATCATCAACAGAAACAATTCTCATTTCTCCTCTTTTGACGTGACTCGAACTCAAGACTTCCTGGATGGGAGAGCCGTAAGTGAGTAGTTGAGACCATTTAAGCCATTAGCAGAACGTGGGATTAATTTCATTGAGTCCCGTCTGTTAGCTTTATTGTTAAGGTTATTTAAGTGTTGTATTGGAGTCTGTCATTTTTAAGCTGAAATAAGAAAAGTTCAATTTCTTCTACGTTTTTTCTTGTCTCTCAAATCTTGTATTTTTGTGTGGTATCAGAGTGTCAATGACACCACTACTCAAACCTGTCTTTATTGTCTTTTATCTCTGCAAACTCTTACAAGCAAGGAGAGCTACTGTCCGTAAGAGACCAGGAGGCGGAACGACCAAAATAAATGAATTTGAGTTAAGTTAGAGAGGGATTCAGCAGTACCCAAAATCTTAGCTCAACCAAACAACAGCAATAGATATTCACACCAAGTGTTCGATAAAAGTCCTAAGCCAGGATAATCTGTAAAGTGCTTCTATCTAGCATCTAGGTTTCGGTCCTCCTTTTTTCTTCAAGCAGAAGGAAAAGTAAAGTAACTATTTTGAGAGCTAAAAGACCCAAAACAAGCAACGAAAAAGCTATGGCAAGCAACTACACTAATCCAGATACCCAGCCTCTAATTCCAGTTATAAAGGTGAAAAATGTCTCCTTTGGAGTCTCAAGATAAAACGTTGTTCAAGTCACAAGAACTATGGGACTTGGTGAAGAACGGATAAGAAGAGCTAGATTTTGCACCTACTGAATCTGATCAAAGATTGCGAGAAAATCGGAAAAAAAAGATGCAAAGTCCTTACTCCTCATTTAGTCAGCTCTAAAGGATGATATATTTCCTCAAATTTTAGCAGCTACCACCTCCAAACAGGCATGAGAGATTTTGAAGCAGGAATGTTTAGGCGAAAAGAAGATAATTGGTATAAAACTTCAAACACTTCGTCGCGATTTTGAAAATTTGGGTATGAAAGATAAAGAATCTATTCAAGAATTCTTGTCCAGAGCATCTGGAATTGTTAATCAGATGAAGTCTTATGATGAAAATGTGAGTAACGAAACTGTTGTGAGTAAGGTATTAAGGAGTTTAACCTCAAACTTTGATCATGCTGTTGCTGCAATTGAAGAAACTAAGGATTTGTTTATTTATACTTTTGATGAAATGATGAGCTCCTTGTTAGCCCATGAAGCAAGACTTGGTAGGTCTCAACAAAAATTTGAGGAAAAGGAACTTCAGGTTAAAGGGGAGTCTTCCAAGGGAAAGACTGAAAATTCCAAAGGTTGTGACATAAACATAGGTGGATTTCATGGAAGAGAAGGTGGTGGTGGCAAAGGTAGAAGTCAATTTAATGAATGAAATCAATACAAGAGTGCAATTCAGTGTAGATATTATGAAAAATTGGGATACAAAGAAGTTGATTGCTGGATCAAACAACAAAAAGAACAAAAGCAAGCAAATTTTATAGAGAAGGTTGAAGAGGAGAGCAAGCTATTTACACATTCACTAGTTCAGAATGTAGATAATAGCACAGATGTATGGTTTTTGGACAGTGGATGCTCCAACCATATGTCTGGAACCAAGTCATTGCTCAAAGAAATTGATGAGACACAAAAGAGTGAAGTCCGACTTGGGGATGACAAACAAATGAAAGTCGAAGGAAAAGAAACAATTGCCATCAAAACTGTGCAAGGTGATACTAAACTTCTCTATGATGTCCAATTTGTGCCTAGTTTAGCTCACAATAGTTTAGCTCACAATTTATTGAGTATTGGATAGTTATTAACTAGTGGATATTCTATTGTGTTTGATGATGATTCATGTGTTATTCATGATTAAAAAAAATCTGGTTAGATTATATCTACTGTTTATATGACAAGAAATAGGATGTTTCCTTTTAATGTCTCAAATGTTGCGAGCAAAGCCTTAGTTGTTAGAAGAAATGATGAAGCTCGAAAATTGGTGAACTTGATTTTTGTGAGGGATGTGTTTATGGGAAGCAGAATAGGAAGTCATTTCCATCTGGAAAATCATGGAGAGCTTCTAATTGTCTTGAACTTATGCATGCTGATTTATGTAGGTCTATGAAAACAGAATCACTTGGTGGAAGTTATTTTCTACTGTTTACAGATGATTATAGCCATATTAGTTGGATTTATTTCTTAAAATTCAAATCTGAAACCTTTGAGAGTTTCAGGAAATTTAAGGCATTGGTGGAGAAGCAAAGTGGAAGAAACATAAAAGTACTTTGAACAGATCGTGGCGGTGAATTCCTATCTAATGATGATTTCATTAACTTTTGTGATGAGAATGGCATTCGCAAGGAACTTACAGCCCCTTATATACCAAAACAGAATGGTGTTGCAAAGCAAAAAAACCGAACAATGGTTGAAATGACTAGAAGCTTGTTAAAGGCAAAAGGCCTTCCAAATCAGTTTTGGGGAGAAGCTGTTGCAACAGCAGTACATTATATCTTAACAAAAAAGTCTTGGATCAAACACCCTATGAAGCTTGGATGGGTAAGAAGCCACGGGTAAGCCACTTAAAAGTTTTTGATTGTATAGCATATGCTTTGGTTAATACACGGTTTAAACTTGATAAAAAATCTGAAAAATGCATTTTCATTGGCTATAGCTCTTAATCCAAAGCATATCATCTATATAATCCTATAAGTGGCAAAGGGATAATTAGCAGGGATGTTTTATTCAATGAAGAAGTAGATTTGAAGTGCAATTTGAATGAGGAAGGCTTGCAAAATTTAGTTCCAGCAGATTTTGAACAACCAAAAAATTCAGATCTACTATCACCTGAAAATTCAGCTTCTTCATCACTTGCATGTTCAGTTCCTAGCTCTCCTAGCATTAGTAGCTCTACAAGTTCCACTAGTTCAGACACTCCAGCATCAAGTTCCTCCAACAGCAGTAGTGAAACTCCACCCAGAAAATTCAGATCTCTTAGAGAAATTTATAAGTCATGTAACTTTGCTTTATTAGTTTATGATCCAACTTCTTTTGAAGAAGCTATAGAAAAACCTTAATGGCAGGCTGCTATCATAGAGAAGATGCAGGCAATTGAAAGAAATTCAATATAGGAATAGGTTGATGTTCGAGAAGGCAAAAATATTGTCGGGCTCAAGTAGGTTTTCTTAATAAAGTATAATGCTGATGGAAGCATCTAAAAGCACAAAGCTCATTTGGTGGCAAAGGAATACTCACAACAACAAGGTATAGGTTTTGAAGAAACCTTTTCTCTTATTGCTCGGTTTGAAACTGTAAGAATTATTTTGACATTGGCTGCTCAGTTACAATTACCTGTGTATCAATTTGATGTGAAATATGTTTTTTTGAATGGGGTTTTGGATGAGGAGGTTTATGTTTCACAACCTCCAAGTTTTACTATCAATAACAATGAAAACAAAGTCTACAGGTTAAGAGAAGCTATCTACGGGCTAAAGCAAGCTCCACGGGCTTGGTATAGCAAGATTGATTCATTTTTTCAAGACAGTGAGTTCACTAGAAGTGAAAATGAGTCTACTCTTTATCTGAAGAAACAAGCTAATGAAGATTTTTTAGTAGTTTTCCTATACATAGATGACATTATTTATATGAGTTCTTCAAAGTCCTTAATTGATGATTTTGACATTATTTATGTGAGTTCTTCAAATTCCTTAATTGATGATTTTAAGTCCAATATGTTGAGAAATTTTGAGATGATAGATTTGGGCTTATTGCAGTATTTTTTCGGACTTGAGTTTATGCAAAGTAATGATGGAATTTTTGTGTGTCAAAAGAAAAATGCTACGGATATTTTGAAGAGGTTTAGCATGGTAAACTGTGAAGTGGCAGCTACGCCAATGAATATAAATGAGAAGCTACAACGTGAAGATGGGACTGAGAAAGTAAATCCTACACTTTTCAGAAGTTTAATTGGGGGTTTAAACTATTTAACTCATATTAAACCTGACATTGCTTTCTCTGTTAGTGTTGTGTTAAGGTTTATGCACAACCTTACAAAACAAGACCTTGGAGTAGCAAAAAGGGTACTTCGTTATATAGTAGGAACTATGAATTTTGGTATTTGGTATTGCAAAGTACCAAATTTCAACTTAAGTGGTTTCACTGACAGTGATTGAGTAGGATGTTTAGATGATCGAAAGAGCACTTCTAGCAATGTTTTTCAACTTTGGTTCTGGAGCAGCGATATGGAGTTCAAAGAAGCAAGAGACAATAGCTTTGTTATCATCTTAAACAGAGTATGTTGCTGCAACTTCATCAGCAAGACAAACCTTATGGCTGAGAAAACTCCGTGTTGATTTCAGTTTCGATCAAAAAGAAGGCACTAAGATATTTTGTGATAACAAGGCCACAATAGAAATTGCCAGAAATCATGTTTTCTATAGTAGAACCAAGCATATTGATGTTCATCATCACTTCATTCGAAAGCTGATAACTGATGGAAAAATAGAGCTGAAATTCTGCAGCACTAATGAGCAAACAACTGACATTTTTACAAACTCTCCGTCACAGGCCAAGTTTCATTTTTACAGGTTACAGTTAGGAGGATGTGATTTTGAATCAAGGGGATGTGTTGAATAAATATAGTTAATTGAATCAAAAAGTTATTGCTATTTTATTGCAATACGTTTATGTTAGTGGGTCTTAGATGTTATTATGTTAGTGGTTAGTGGTCAATAACAGTAATTAGATATTTTAGCAGAATATGGGATTGAGTCCATTGTGAGTTCTGTTTTTTAGCTTTATTGTTATTCTTAAGGTTATTTAAGTATTGTACTGGAGTCCGTCATTTTCAAGCTAAAATAAGAAAAGTTCGGTTTCTTCTACATTTTTTCTTATCTCTCAAATAGTATTTTTGTTCTCCTTTACTAACAATCATGCTTGAGGTCATTGTAAGTGATGGTATAAATAGTTCAAACTCAAGGATACTAAATAGTCTATAAGTCATAATATAAACTGATTGATTTCATATGTGCACTGTTCTTTTTTCTCCTACTTTTTAGGTATATTGATCCTTAATTCTATGCAGAAATGTGGTCGTTAACTCATCCTCAATTGAATCCTTTTATGAAAAGCTGAACAGTTTGACAGCAGTTGTAGTAGTTATGCCAACATATCAACAGTAGACTCTAATGGATCAAATATTTATGAGAAAGAAAGATGCATAACTTTGACATCCTGGATTGTGATTATGAAAAAGATTTTAAAAAATGGAGAGTTGTTTCATCCAAATGCAATGTGATCAGTGAAGGCAAATAGACTCACAATAGAAAAAACTTCCAAGAAGAAACCATAGAAACAATGAACAGCTCAGAGAATTAGCTTGCCATACTATTGAGTGTGGTCAACATGGGGTTCTCACCTTTGTCCAATTCAAGCTCCACCGAGTCTAGCTCTATCTCAAGTTCAGTGACAACATCTTGAAGGTGATCAACATGTGTGTCAATAATGTGAACGACAAGATTTGAAACTGATCTTGGGACAGGATTATCAGCCTCCTCGGAGTGGTTCATTGTTAATAAAAACTCAAGAACATGTTCCTTAATCACAGTCCGAGTCCCTTCCTTTTGGCTACCATCCTGATAAGAGGGACTCTCCACACTTGGAATCTCTGAGAGAAGAGATTCGCCCACTGGCGAGAAGCCCAATCTTGGAACACGGCCTAACGACACAGTAATCACTGAATTCTCTGTAATTCTAGCAGCCAATCTGAACGTATAATTGCTGGAGGCAGGACCATGGGAATTAACCCTAAACACAAGTGCACCATCAACATGAGCACAAAAGGGTCCATTGCTGACCAGTGCCAGAATGTCCTGGAGTTTCAAAGGAGGGCAAAGAACATCAATAAGGCATTGTGCTGATGCTGAAAGTTTATGATTACTTTTTGGTAATTCCACATGATACCAACAGAACTCCTTTTCTACACCTTCTTCAAGATCCCATTCTTTGTTGTAATAATTTCCATAGCCATCAAATATATAAGCTTTCTGTCTCACCATACCTTGCATACGGTTGTGATTTAGAGAGGTGCTCCTATAAGGAGGGCTAGCATAGGATTCTTCTCTCAACAAATCCCCTACGGACTCTTCCCTCTCCAATCCCATTTTCCTTGTAGTAGCTACTTCTTTATATCCAATTCGATATAAACAACAAGCCAAACCGCTTCTATAAGCTTTTGCTAAGACTTTTTCAACGTCCCAATTTGAGTTTCATAACATCCAAAAACCCCTAAACACTTGGAGTTGCGAAAATCTCATCAAAATTCCCTCCTTGTTAACTCCAGATAAGTTGAGAAAGAGATGGAAACAAACGAAACCAAAACTGCCTGATAAAAAAGATGTTCACAACCCCCCACAAAATGGGATAAGAAAGGACAAATCAGAATCTCTCCAGTAGTTGCTAAAGAATCCAAGTTGCCAATGGTTTCAAATTCATCATCCCATCAACACCTGTAAGAAAAATAAAGCAGCAATGCGCAATCTTCTGGCTCCGGTCAAGATTGGACCTTTACAATCATAGAACCAACGAACAGCACCATAAAACGAAAATCCACAAGCTACCAACTGAAACGCGAAAAGGATCGTTGAATCACCGGACAAAGACACTGTAATATCTAGATTACTTTGATCGGACACAACTTATTCCTTAAATAACAAAGATTGGATCGTACGACAACACGTACTGATTACACAGGCTCTTTGCAATTTCCTTGAAACGCTCGACACCTGTATCTATATCTGCAACATGTAAACAGGCACGTCGCCGCACGGGAATAAACAAACAAGTGTCAAGTCTCATCCAATGTCCAAAAGGTGCTCCGAAAACAATCTGCAACACCCATGTTAGATTTCATATAACCTAATGCTTTTTTCCGGTTCGTGTTGTTTGAATCTGGCAATGGCGAATAGTCGCTATATTGGCCACAGATTGGTTATGCAAAATATACATTGGGAGACTCGGATGGAGCCTTATACTTCTGAAAGATCATATCTTTTGGTGCAGTAATTTAACTCTTTTTGTACTTAATCATTGTGTTATAATTCTGGTTACTTTTAGTTTAGCCTAAGCAGTAGATCATTAGTTTATAGATAAACAACTTTCGTCTAACAAATGCAGTTAATGCTAAAATTAGCACAAGTTTGTTGAAAAACTGAAATGATCTGACAGCTAAAATAAATGATTTTCTAAATTAGGGAATATGACATCCTGAAAGAACATGTCGGAGACAATGCCTTCATTTGAACCTTGGTTAACTTTTTTAATGAAAGAAGAAACTATTTTCATATCATTCCTTGTCTGAACAAAAACGTCTTGAAGGTGATCATAAAACGCACCGTGCCTTTATGAATGAAGACAAGTTGTCCATTTTTGGGTGAAGGGTTCAATCTGTCCGCAAATTTTTTCATCACAAATCCTTAATGCTCAAACACTAGACTAGAGTAGATAGGATTCAGATTATCGCTACTACTTTATGCTTACTTTATTCTATTAGCATCAATCCATCTAATTTTTGTAGATCTTATTTATCAAATAAATGGATCCTTATAAAATAGGATGTATGTAGAATAATAAAAATAGATAATTTGTTCTTAAATTAGACGACTCAAATGAGGTCTCAATTAGAAGAAAAAAACTCATGTATCTATAAAATCATTATTGGTAACATAAATATTATTCAGTTGCCTCTAAGTAAGACACAGATGGATTCTTGTGATAGAGCAATATGAGAGAGCGATGTGAGAGAGCGAGCAGCAGCAGAGTGCCAATTCCTTCGAAGATCACTGGTAAGATGACCCCCCTGATGGCTTTGTCTTCGTCTTCTTCTCCTTCTCCCCCTTCTTCGACTCTTAAAGCTTCCACCCAAACCCAAGCTTCACCTACTAAACCCTTCCTTTTGACCCATTCGAAATCTCCTTCTGGTAACGCAGCTCCTAAAATCCCTAAATCCCCAATCCATCAAGCTTTAACCCAAACTTCTTCGACCAAGTCCCCTATTATGACCCATACTGAAAAGGAAAACATTCAC
Source organism: Erythroxylum cassinoides (assembly GCA_027478405.1). NCBI lineage: Eukaryota > Viridiplantae > Streptophyta > Magnoliopsida > Malpighiales > Erythroxylaceae > Erythroxylum > Erythroxylum cassinoides. Next base: position 68,201,008 of record JANIPM010000232.1, read on the forward strand.
CCCAACTGCCCAAACCTTCAAGCTGATCCTTTGCCCAAACCATCGCATACTCCATCTAACCCAGAGCGTCCTCAAACCATCCAAGCCCACGACAGCAATTCCTCACTAAATGGCCTCCCCAAAACTTGGAAGTCTGTTGTTGTTACTAGTACGGAAGAGTCCTCTTGTATTCAAGGTCTGACCTACTTCCCACCGGAAATCAAAGAGGATAAAATCTTCGTCATCCCACTGCTAGAGCTAGCCCAGAATGGAGCAAGGAAACTCCGACATGCCTTAATAGGCTTCTTCATCAGTAAGCGCCCTGCCTACCCCGTAGTCCATTAAGCCTTATCCAAAGCTTGGTTAGCTTGCGGCTTGTCTGAAATCCTAGTGACTAATTCAAACAAATTCCTCTTTAAGTTTGATTCTGAATGTGGAATGAAGGAGGTACTGGAAAAAGGCCCCTGACATATCCAAGGGAAGCCTTTGTTTTTAAGAAAATTGAGCTTGAACGCTGGGGAGCAGGAGGCAGTTCAGTATGCCCCTGTCTGGGTTAGATTCTACAGTATTCCCTTTGAATATTGGAATAACAAAGGATTGGGAAGGATAGCTAGTGTTGTTGGTCACCCGTTTCTTATGGACTCCCAAACTGCAAGAATGACCAGAGTCCTCTATGCTAGAATGCGTGCAGAATTAGATCTGGAAAAGTCCTGGCCTTCTTCCTTTCAATTGGCCACCTATGATGAAGCTAGACAAATGACTTTTAAAGAGACTGCTATTGAATATGAGTGGAAACCTGATAAGTTAGCTCAGAAAAAGGAGTGGCAACCTACAGGTCGAATCTTTGAAACTGGGACGAAAGCTGAGTTGGAAAATAATATGGAATCTCCTAATGTAAGTCTTCAGAAGGAAAGTGACTAGTAGATAAGCCCTAAACCAATACCAGACCTTCCTCAGGAGAGTGGATTGGAGAGAACCCCAAGTGACCAATTCCAAGGCCCAGAAGTGTAGCAGAACCATGATAGTCCTAAAGCAAGCCTAAATGATGCTGCCTGTCCTGAGATCAGCAATTTGGAGAGACCCCCAAGTGACTACTGTCAAGGAACAAAAGTGCAGCAGCAACTTGATGATCCTACAGCAAGCCTAGATGATGCTGCCTGTCCTGAGATAAGAAATTCAGGTAATTCTATTGCCTCTACTAACTCTGATTTGGTTCCTAGTATTTCCTCAGCTTCTGGGTTAATAGAAGGGGCAGAAGGGGATTGTTCCACCAAAAGAGGTAGAAAACCTGGAAGAAAACAAACCCAGTAGGTTGCTCCTTTGCTTCTCATTCATGGATCTAGGTTTTGGAATATTAGAGGTCTTAATAATCCCAAGAAGCAGCTAGCTGTGAAATCCTTCCTCAACATGTTGTCTGTCTCTTTTATGTGTTTGATAGAAACTAGGATTAAATCTCCTTTTCTTTTGCATCACATCTGCTCTTCTCTGTTTCCTAGATGGCATTTCTGTAGTAATTTGGACTAAGCTTTCTATGCTCGGTTAGTGGCTTTTTGGCATCTTGATCGGTATGTTTACAACCCTGTTCTTACCACAGACCAATTGATCCTTTTGGAAGTGTCCCTTGTGAATAGTAATACTTTCTTTTTTGTTACTTGTGTTTATGGCTCTATTATCCTCAATCATAGGAAAAGTCTGTGGGCCTCCTATCAAGCATAAAACTCACTGTTGGGAGCCATCCTTGGCTATTAGTTGGGGATTTTAACACCATCCTGTTTTCTCATGAAGCTGAACCTCTAAACTCCTCGGCCATCACTGGTATATCAGATTTTAGGAAGTGTGTAGATGATTGTGGGTTGTATGATCTT
>JANIPM010000232.1:68213654-68225891 GCA_027478405.1 Erythroxylum cassinoides
TCTTTCTATTTCTTTCTTTTAAAACCTAAGGAATGGACAAAGACCAACTTACCCCTCCTAATAAGCCTTAATCCATTCCAACTTAAGTAAACTTCTCAAAATACCCTTACACATTTTAATCCTCTAATTCCTTATTTAACCATATTTAATCTCAATTATACTCTAATTAACCATTAGCACACCCAATTTAATCAAACTAAGCCATAAACATATAATTATCACTGTTCATGCTTAATAACATCATAAAAAAAATTCGGGGTCCAACAGTGGCTATGTTCCAAATAGCCGCCAACAAAGCACCGGGAGTAGACGGTTTTCATGCACTTTTCTTCCAAAAACATTGGGCTACGGTAGGGCCAAAAATGCAGGAATTTATTCAACGACTTTTCAGCTTAGAAAGGCTGAGATGAATAAAACCATCTTAGTGTTAATCCCAAAAATCCCATCACCCAGCTTCATCTCACAATTTCGACCCATTAGTCTCTGTTCGGTCACCTACAAGGTCTTGGCAAAGATTATAGTTAACCGGATCAAACCTTTTCTTCCCGAACTAGTGGCACCAACCCAGTACAGTTTTGTCCCCCATCGACAGATCACAGACAATATTATTATTGTGCAGGAAGTAATCCACTCCATGAGGAAAAAACAGGGGCGATCAGGATATATGGCCATTAAGGTGGACCTTAAAAAGGAATATGATTGTTTGCGATGGGAGTTCATTCATGATACTTTGCTACAAGTGGGCTTACCAGACCAAATCATCGCTCTCACCATGAAATGTATCACCTCTGTGTCAATGCAAGTCAATTGGGGAGGAGAACTATCGGAAAGCTTCACACCAACTAAGGGCATTCGTCAGGGGGATCCCTTATCCCCGTATGTCTTTGTTTTATGCCTTGAGAGACTAAGCCATATCATAACTCAGGCAGCCCAGGACAGGAAATTGAAACCGATTTCTCTGAGCCGTGGAGGACCGCCACTCACACATCAATTTTTTGCGGACGATTTAATATTGTTCGCCAAGATAGATGACCAACAGATACAAACCATTAATCATATCCTTCAAGTTTTCTGTGACGCCTCAGGGCAAAAGGTGAGTACAGCCAAGACTAAATGTTTTTATTCTAAGAATGTCTCCATCGGCGTGGCACGAGAGACAAGCAGACAACTGGAATTTCAATATGCCACAAACCTAAGAAAGTACCTCGGCGTTCCAATAATCCATGAACTCACTTCCAAGCGTTCTTACCAATATATTCTTGATAAGGTGCAGCGCAAACTCGATGGCTGGCGGGGCCAATTTCTATCGCTAGCAGGCAGAACCACCCTCATTAAATCCGTCTTATCAGCGCTCCCCAACTACACCATGCAAACTGTCAAACTCCCTCGCCTATTATGTGACGAACTGGATAGGATAAGCAGGCGTTTCCTATGGGGATCCATTGAGGCACAAAAGAAACAAGGTTTGCTAAACTGGGATGCAGTGTGTAAGCCAAAATCAGCTGGGGGTTTGGGTCTTCGGAAAACAAGGGACACCAATGACGCTTTCTTGACCAAACTTGGCTGGCAACTGCTTTCAAATCCAGAGGCACTTTGGGTGCAGGTTTTAAGCGCCAAATATAAGTTAAACTGCAACAACATACCAACCCAGTTGTCAACACTTGGCGGATCGATGGTATGGAGAGGTATATCGTCAGTGTGTGCATATGTCCTCAAAGGACGGAAATGGGTTGTTGGCAATGACTATAGAACATAATTCTGGACGGATGCATGGGTACATGATTTTGAACCGCTTATGGATTGATCTGTGCAACCTATCCCTCCGCAGTTGCTGCACAAGCCAGTATGGGAGTTTGTTGATGATCGGGGCATATGGCATTGGCATCTATTCCAGCATCTCCTTCCCCCATCAATATGTTTGGCGATCGCTGGTATCCTCCCACCATCTCATCAGTTCGGCTCAGATCGAATGTTATGGGGTCCATCCCAAAATGGTAAGTTTACCATCTCCTCAGCCTATAATTTACTTACTAGGCAAGATGACAGCCATTGCAACAATGTATGGCCAAAGGTATGGAAATGGGAGGGTCCGCAACGAATTCGAGCCTTCCTTTGGCTCTTGGCCCACGACAAACTCCCCTCTAATCAACAACGAGTTATTAAACACCAATCCATGGACCCAACCTATCAGCAATGTGGGGAACTTGAATCCATTCTACATATTGTTCGGGATGGTTGTAGAGCAAAGCATTTTTGGCGTAGTTTTTCCACTAATCCCATCTTAGATGAATTCTTTCAGGAAGAATTGACGTATTGGCCATTGGCTAATTTTCAGCGACAACAACGCATTCAGGGTATCGCATGGGCGTTAATATTTGGAACAACATGTTGGTTTCTCTGGAATTGGCGAAACAGATCCATTTTCGACCCCACATTCTCTTGGCCGGTAAATCCGCATCGTATAGTGTTCCAATATGTGCATTCATTCGTTCAAGCTAAGATACTAGTTAGCAAGCAGTACAGAACCCTCAAGTGAGGATAGAGACTCTAGTGGGATGGACCAACCCCCAACAGGACTGGATACGCCTTAATACGGATGGAGCCTACCAATCCTTGACTTTGCATACGACAGCAGGGGGCCTTCTTCGGGATAGTACAGGCAGATGGTTAGGAGGCTTTGGGCATAACATCGGGTATTGCACCTCAGTTTGTGCTGAAATATGGGGGGTATTTTCGGGTCTCACTCTTGCCTAGAATGTAGGTTACTAGAAAATTGAACTCGAAGTGGATTCATTAACTGTCATTCACAGTTTATCGGTATTAGCTACAACATATACGCCTCATACTAATTTAATTTTGGGAATCCAACAACTTCTGAATCGCGAATGGATCGTGAAAGCTAGGCATATATATCGAGAGGTTAATTGACCCGCGGATCGGCTAGCGCACCATGCCAGATCCTTAAATCTTGGTATCCATTGGTATCATTACCCGCCTGTGGGTTGCTTTAATATCCTAGTAGAGGATATAGCTGGGGTTTCCTTTCCTCGTTTAATAGCGTAATATATGTATTCGTTTTCTTATGATATTAAAAAAATGAAGGTAATACGGAATACTTAATTTTGATTCTATCTTTGATTCTGATGCTGATTCCGAGCTCTAAACGATCACGAATCTTCCAAGACCTTTACGAAAAGTGTTTCCTTACATGAAGTTTAGGTCTTTCTACAATTTTCTCAATATATAAGCTCTCTTAGTAGGTCAAATATTCCTTATGTTTACGATTGATATGAGCAACTGCAGGAAACCTTAACTTTTATATAGCTTCCATATTGAGTTTTCCCATCACAAAGCTGATATGTGTCTGGTCCACATTAATTGGGATTCATTTTTTACCCAGACTTCGACCCATTAATCTAGATCATTTATTGGGTCACTTTATTATCTTTATCTGGATCAAATTATTGAAAAACCAAAAAATGCGATTAATAGTTGACCAACTTTATGAGAAGTGACAAACTTGACCAACATTCTCCCATTTGGACAATTATTAATTGCAGTTTTGACTCTAAATTAAAATTCGATTAAGCAACGCTATTGAATTAGTCGTCTAAGTTTTAAAACAAAACATTTGATCCAAAGATAATGAAAGTCCATCATTTTGTCTTGCAAAGCTTTCAATACTAAAAAATATCAGATACATGTGTCATGTGCGACACAGATTTAATACAATCACGTATACATAATACCTCGCTAACATGAATGGAAAAATGAAGCGAGGAAAACTAGGATGATACGTTTATAAACTAAATTATATCATCTTCGTTTGTAGGTCTTGATTCCTCCAACTTTATGCTAAACTGTATTAGAGAAATCATGTTTTCTCTCACCAAGTACATTGAGCAAACATAACGATCCCCTAACTAATAGTGTCTAAAAATGTCAAAATACCCATAATTTATACTTATGTCACAAACACAAGTGGGTGAAGTCCTTTAGTTAAAGGATCTACTTACAGTTTCTCAGTCCTTAAATGCTCCAAACCTTAATGTTTCCTTTTCGTATCAACACCTTTAGGATCAAATAATTGAGCTTTAAATACTAAGATCCTGTGATATTCTTTGTTTTTATTAAACAACAAGGTAAAAAGATTACCACAGTACAACCAAATGGGTCTAGCCACTAAATTAACCACAAACAACTCAAAAATTAAGTTTCTAAGCTAAACTGTTTATGAAGCAGCCCCATAGCATGCATTCTGCATGCAAAGTCGAGGAAATTACCTGTGCCTTCTTGACACACTTTCATGACATTGTACCATTTGCAAACTTAAAAACGTAATCTTAAGAGGACTTTCGATCATCTGGACGCATTACTAAAATCTGAATCTGAATTCCCTATGAGATTTAGTCTATTGACTTTTCTATATGTCAACATATAAGCCTTGTTTCCCTTTAGTATCTCAACGCTCGCTAGACTTCTTTCCAATGGTCTACAAAACCTAAATACTTAGGACAGAAGATGCTACACCAAGGTCCTTCATGTTAAAGTTCTTGACCAAAAATTGCTTAACCTCATACAACATGGTCAAGTATTTTGACGTGAGTAATATATATCATCCACATGCAATAATAGGAAGAAAACTTTGCTCCCCTTGACTTCATAGTACAAGCATCTTTTTAATTTTATCTTCCATGAAGCCAAAAGAGGCCGCAACCTCATCAAATATAAGGTATCACTTTCAGAAGGTTTGATGTAAACCATATATTGATCCGCATAACTTGCAAATCATGTCAGTTCCATTTGGACCCTGAAATCCTTTAGGTTGTACCATATGGACCACTTCGTAAAGGTTTTTACTCAAGAAAGCAATTTTGACAGCCATCTAATGTAACTCTATATCATCATAAGCTACAATTGCCTTAATCACTCAAAATATATCCTACAAGGATACGAGAAAAAAGGTAATACAAAGTCAATCTTTCTCTATGAGTAAACCATCAGGCAATTGAGCGAGCCCATAAATCGCTGAACTTTTTCCTGAAATCCTTTAGATCTTTAAACTTCATTTACAACTAATGAGTTTGTAATTCCGCTGCAAATCAACTAGTTCTTAGACCTTACTATGCGCCATGGCTTGTATCTCGTCATTCATCGCATCCCACCACACATCCGCATTAGGTTTAAAAATAGCTTATGTAAAAGTAACTAGATCTGTATCATGTCTAATATCATAGTCCTATTCACCTGATAGAATACGAAATCAAATGGGATAGTAGGTCGTCTCACTCTGATAGATTTACTTAACTGTATTAGTTCTTGTACCCCCAAGAACCTATATGTCTACAGGCACGGTACAAAAACCTAGATTCATCAGATCTAAATGAATTAGTGGCGATTACATGATAACTGTAGTATCCGCCTTACTATCATCTGATTAGTCAATGGGCCCACCATCATCATAGACATGGTATTCCAAAAACTTAGTTATTTGTAAGTCCACTATTCTAGCCCCTCCTTCTCTACAGTAAAAGATGTAGCCTTAAAGTGGTCGAGATATCTTACTAAATAGCAATGCACGTATATAATTTTTCTTTATAAGGATTGTACTATCTCAGTAGGGCATCCCCATACACTAATGTGTGAAAAACTGGGTTTCCAAACTTTTAAATAATAAGATAGATTAGTCATGTTTTGCATTGACTTCTTCAAGTCATTTAGAGTACTATTATGTCTTTCGGTATCACACTATTTTGCTCAGAATTACTCGATTTAGTGAATTAAGTCACTATTCTAACTGATTCTAAATATCTAGAAATGGATCGTTTAAAGTCCTAAAACACCATGCTTGCCATGATATTCTCCTCCACAGTCAAATCTGACTATCTTTATGAATTTTTTGAATTGGTTCTCAACCTTCAATATTTAAGCAAGAACACATAACTGTGATGGGAATAATCATCAACAAATGTCAGAATACATTTAGAATTGCACAATGCAACTATATGAAGTCTACCGATATCTTTATGTATCAGACTCAAGAAGTCATAAGCATGAGTTGATCTCAATATCCTTATTAATCAACTCACCCCTGCAATAGTCAGCACATGCTCCTAGATCATCATAATCTAGAATTAAGAAATGCTTTCCTTAATCAATCTCTCAACCCTAGCTCTGGAAATGTGGCTTAAACTTTTGCGCCATACCATGTATGACTTCTCATTCATCATGATCGTTCATTTCATAACTTATTGAGCAAGATATGAAGAAACATTTATCTAATTCGAGGTAAGACACATTCTATACAAATCATATGACAAGAAGGTTGTACCATTATGTTTTGCATTAAACAACTGTACAACAGAATTATTAAATACAAACATTAAACCTCTTTGTCCAAAATTGATTAAAAGATCACATATAAAATGTGTCGTGTAAAACCCAAATGACCTTTACAACAAAGTTCAGTACATACATCCCTTATAAATATTACTTCCACTTCTTTATTGTTGTGAACCATCAGTTTCTTCTTCCCTTTATTTGGCTTTATTCAGGATATGAATCTTTGCATTATGGAAGCACCTTGATCAAATGCTCCACTAAATAGCCACCATGTACTTAATGCGACTACCTCAAATTAGATTCATAAATTGATAAGCCAAAGAGTAACTTGATGGTCTCAATCTTTCCTTTTAAACCTCATACTACTAGTTTCTTTATGTCCCTAGGATTTTTATCAGCACTGGTTTGACCAACATCAGCATGTGGAGAAGATTTGAACTTTCTACCTTTGAACTCAGCGGGCTTCGTCTTTATCTTCCCTTTAATTGCTTCGAGGGCTGTAGGAGTAACAAGCTCGAGTTTCTCCTCCTTAGCAACGCAATGGGCTATCAAAGCATTAAAGTCCCAACATCTTCAATCTACTGTAAAGATGAATTATTCTCGATAAGTACTCTATTACTCCCATTTTTTCTTATATCTTACGGAGAATAATTCTTTCATTAAGGCACTTGTTTTAATATTAGATGAGACTGTATACCTCTGGAAGACATTATCAAGAAACTACTTCACTATGTCTCTGCCCGGAAGTCCACTTAGCAGATGGCTAGGAATGAATCTCTTAATGGTCATGAGATATAATATGTTAGACCAATCTCAAGCTTCATAGGCTGCTTTATGAGTTTTCAAGGTCATGGGTAAATGGAGATGGCCTATCCATCCGTATGGTTATATCAACCATAGATATCTCCATAGCATTCAATGCATCCTCCATCTACTTCTTTGAATTAAAACCGGTCAGGATTTTAATGATGACACTAATTTTGTTGACTGAAAAGGTGACTTCAAGATGATAATGTTTAAATCAGCACAAATGTAAGATAACAACGATACTCAAAGCTATTGAATAGTATCTTTACTGAAAATCTGATCATATATTATGAAACAAATTTGGGCTGAATACATAATATATGAAATTAGATCTCCACATAAAAGCGATCAGAGTACAAACTATCAACTTTTATGACACTATCACCTTTGGGTGAATAGATCATTTGAGCAATAGCTTTTCTCCATCTAATGTCTTTATGAACATCTCAAAATGTTATGTAAGGCTAACATCTTTGGGCAGAATAACCAAATATAAAATCAGATACATCCCCCAATATGCAAATAGAACAATTCAAAATACTGACTTAAAAGACCACTTTGGTGACTAAATTCTCATCAACACTCGGAAAGTCTACAAACACAAGGGATACATCTTTATGTTATCCTTACATTATTTATGAGCATATATTATGTGACAATGTAATATCAATAAATGCAAAAAAATCGAATGCACTATCTCATTGTCACACACTCGTGTTGAAGACATTCTCTAAAAACTTCATTTGAGACTTTCGTAAAAGAAAAATCTCAGTAGAATGACTATCGCGCGTCACCAAACACTGAACTGACCTCCCGAAACACTAGAACCTAACGTATCTCCCTTATGACAAGTTCATTGCACAAAAATTTACACAAAAATGGCTTCAGAATGTCTCAATTCCTTTTCCGATCGACTATCATGCAATCTTGAACACTGAACTTGAGACCCAAGACATAAAACCTTGAAGTGTCTCCTTTATTTGATGTCCAAAGTATGAAAATTCCATTGAAATCAGATTCAGAATACCTTAATTCTTTTTCCTAGAGTTAAACTTTAATTTATTACTAACGCAATAAATCCAAAAAAATAGAAAATTTTATTTTATAAATTTTTCAGACCCAGAAACTGACCCAAAACACCCCATGGCACCTTTATGGGAAATTTGGAAATTTTGTGTTTTTTTAATTACTATAGTGTTCGTACGGCTAACATCAGCACCACGTAAGTGCATGTGGAGTAGGGGCCCCGCATGCGCTGCACGTGCCGGGCCGACGAGAGCCAGATGACACGTATGAGTCACGCGCAGACCAGGCGTTGCCACGTGTCCTCCATCTGGCTTGCCATATGTATGGACAGATGTGGCGCGGTTGCAACAAGGGCCCGCCGTCCCACCCGTGGGAGGGAGGGTTGCGAGTATGCCAATGCGCTGCACACAGGACACATGTCTGTCGTTCGTTGGAGCGACATGTCGGCATGCAATTGGCGAGTGCACGGCAAATGCCAACCGTACGTCGCTACCCGTGGCTACTATAGCTGTGTTGGGCATGTCCACCGACGCCAGAGACGATTTCCAGCATCTTGGGATGTCATTTTTCGCTCTGATAGGCTCATGTTCAACTCATTTTTCATAGCTAGTAGTTATGTAAACCACTTTTACATAATTATATACGTAAAAAAAATTCACATATGATACGTAGTACAGACCTTATTACGTACCCAAAATCAACACAAAAGATTTAAAAACGAAGACAATGTGGAATACCTTATTTTGGTTCCATTTCTGATTTCGATGCCGATTCCGAGCTCTAAACAATCATGAATCTCTCAGGACCTTTATGGAAAGTTTTTCCAGACATAAGGTTTAGATCTTTTATAGTTTTCTCAATACGTAAGCTTTCTTAACGAGTCAAAGATTCTTTATACTTACGATTGATATGAGCAATAGCAGAAGACCTTAACCTTTATATAGTTTTCATATCAGGCTTCCCCATCACAAGATCGATATGGTTCTGGTCTACAATAATTGCGATTAATTTTCTACCCGAACTTTGACCCATTAATCTAGATAATTTATTGAACCACTTTATAATTTATTGAAAAACTAAAAAATATAATTAACAGTTGTCCAACTTTATAAAAAATGACAAAATTATCCTATGTTCTCATTTGTTGTCTTCTCTGAAGTTAATTATCCTGTCTTCTCTGAAGTTAATTATCCACCAACTTTTCATGATTTTTGAGGGTAATGAGCCGAAATTTTGATCCATTTCAACACTTGGTGCTTCTAGATGTACATATTTCTAGGTAGTGGTGATTTACAAATCGACTGAAGTCAAATCCTTAGAACTAAACTGCTAATACAGACAAGGTTGGTTGGTTTTGCTTGTAATAAAGGCGTTGTTGGTGGTGACGGCAGGTGTTGGGATATGGATGGGCTGGAATATTGAGGAAATACGTGGTGGAGCCTGCCCATATGTGGTGGCCTAGCACTCTCGTTCAAGTCTCACTCTTCAGGTACGAACGTATGGTTACGTTAATTGAGAAAAAGGAAAGAAGGTAACAGATATACACAACTTTGAAGTTAACTAGATTTAGATTTTAGACCGTCCCTCATTAAACATTTTCACATTTATATCTGCATATTTTAAATACTGTTACATTATCATTTGGTTAATAATTATTTTCACGCAGCCTGTTTTTAATTCCAAATAGTTCAACTTCAACGCAATTTAGTCTATTTTTGACTTGGATACATGAATGAATATAGTGTGATTCGCATAAAGATATCGACACATGCGGCTTTCTGACTTTTAGCAAGCTCTGTCCCCTCCATTGCCAGCCTCCTCCTATGTCCTTTTACTAAGAGGTCATCGTCTTTTATTTATTTGCGCATTCATTAGAGTAGATATGTCAAAGCCTTACATAACTTATACATGGGAACGTAGCATAGGGATTGGAATCTATTTATTAATGCAAATTTACAAGAACTTGCTCAATCTCTTAGATCACATGACCATATATATAGTGTCACCGTCACCCATAAGGTGGATACGATCATAATTCACAAGATCCACATCTTGGAATAAATTAGATCACAATTCCACTACTTTTTTCTTTTTATGTATTGTCAACTAGTCAAGTTTCTAGCAATCAAGTTGTAGTCTAAATATTTAATATCTGAACCTTCCTTTGACCTCCCTTACTGGTTCCTTAAACCGCACCAGAAAGCAAGAATTCTTATGGCTAAATTAATGGGGTTGCCGATTCTGACTTGAAAGAAGGGGGACCGTGACAACCACAATGTCACAATCCTGAAGACTGCACACAAGGTCCTAAGTTTCAATGGATGACAGCCAAGTTCGTGAAAACTATCGTTCACCGAAGTTCTTTAAAGATGTTAACTTTTGAACCGAAAAAAGAAAGGGAAAGAAACCTGACTTTGGACGCTAGCGGTGGATGTAGAATTTTTAGGGTTTAAGCCTTAAAGTTTACCTAAACGTCCTAAATCCTATTATGTTTAATAAGACTTTCTTCTTAGTAAGCATAAGTGAGGTCGATTTCAAGTGATTTGAAAGGGGTCGAAATCTGAGACGACAAGCACTAATTAGTGGGAGCGCATTTTATTGGTTGGTAAATTGTCTGGTTGAGCTACTAATGGAAGCGTGTAGTTAAAGTGGAATGGTAGTGGATGTGAGCATTTGATGATACAAAGCTAGTTTTATGCACATTTGAGAAAATTAGACTTTTTAAAGTTTCTACCATAAATATGAAGCCTAGCAATTTAGTAGCCAGGACTATTAAAGCGATCTCCTCTTGAGTTACTCCAGCAGCTCAACTTTACAAGCATTAGGACAAATGATGTTTATATAAAATTTTGAACAAGCTTATGCCATAAAAGCTGTAATTGCTATTAATCTTGCAGGGCTTTGCATGAGAAAGATGATCATCGAATGACAAGAGCAAAGTTCTTCGTAATTGCACTAGCATGCAGTTTTGCATGGTATGTGGTACCAGGCTACCTATTCACAACACTTACAAGCATTTCATGGGTGTGCTGGGCGTTTTCAAAGTCAGTAACAGCACAGCAGCTCGGCTCAGGCATGAGAGGCCTTGGACTTGGAGCTGTGACACTCGACTGGTCTGCTGTGGCATCCTTCTTACTCAGTCCTCTCATTAGCCCTTTCTTTGCAATAGTCAACGTTTTTGTGGGCTATGTACTCATACTATATATTATCATTCCTATAGCTTATTGGGGGTTAGACTTGTACAACGCAAAGCGTTTTCCCATATTCTCCTCCCACTTGTTTACATCCCAAGGTCAGAGATATAACATAACAGCCATTGTTAATGACAAGTTCCAACTAGACCTACCAAAGTACGAGGAGCAAGGGCGAATCAATTTGAGCATGTTTTTTGCCCTTACCTATGGTTTTGGTTTTGCAACCATTGCTTCAACTGTTACCCATGTGGCTTTATTCTATGGCAGGTAATCATTTTTATTATCTTTATGCCCTGAATGTACTTCAGTAGTCGGTGGAACATTTAGATATTGTCATGTGCATGTCGTCAAATCTAGGAAAGAGTCATTACCTGACGGGCTAGTACTAATGTCTAAACTACAATCAACAGGGAAATTTATGACCGGTTTCGTGCTTCTTACAAGGACAAGGAGGATATTCATACAAGACTCATGAGAAGATACGAAGACATACCTTCCTGGTGGTTCTACTTGTTGCTTGGCATTACAATTGCAGTCTCTCTTGCACTCTGCATCTTCTTGAACGATCAAGTTCAGATGCCATGGTGGGGTCTTTTTTTTGCCAGTGCCATGGCTTTCTTCTTTACCCTTCCCATCAGCATCATAACTGCCACGACCAACCAGGTAATTTGTTGTACTCCTTTTCCATCCCTTAGGTGGTAAAATCTAATTCCTTTAGCCTCAATCTTGCCAATCACGGAACTGTATTTAGCAAATGCAAAGAAAGCTCACTAAGATAGAACTTATCTTTTAAAAAAAGAGTAATTTATTTGAAATAATCTGCTTTCTATCCATTTCTTGAGTCATTACCAGGTAGATCCTGTCCTTC
>JANIPM010000232.1:68281242-68292884 GCA_027478405.1 Erythroxylum cassinoides
AAAACAATATTAATTAATAAATTGAGTCATTCTTTTCACATATTACTTGAATAGATAAATATTACCCATGTCAATGTCTAAAAAAAACTACATTAATATCACAAGAATCTTATTTAATTCAAATACCATTACAAAACTAAGGGTAATATAAAATACTTAAAACGTTACAATTTTTAACAACAAAATAGTACAACATTAAGTGTTTATAGTCACAAACATTATAAAATTGAAGTGAAAAAACACCTATACAACTTATATTGATATTGCATAAAATTTTGGGCTTTTTTTAATCAAGCCTAGCCTAAGTCTGGCCCGAAGCTTGATCAATTCAGGACAAGTCTATTGACTTCAGGCCGAGTTATCCCGGGCTAAGTTGAATTTTTTTTTTCTAATCTCTACTTAAAAGTGGTGTTTTCCATAACATTATCTAAATTTCAATGATTATAATCACTAGAAAAATTATAAACTACATATATTAATAATAAAGATCACTAAATTAATCAATTCTACAATCTAGAAAGCTCAACAACTTAGTTATTGTTACAAAATGTATAATTAATCAATTATACATTCTAGAAAGTTCTTATCAAAAGTTATATTTAAAATATTAAATAGTGTTTAATTTTGACAACGTTTTAGACTTACAAGTTGCTCGCTACACATCCGAACCCTATCAATACACTTTAATTTAATTGAATAATATTTTCTAAATTATACTATTTTCCAACATTCTATTTGGTCCATAAAATTGAAATTAACATATTACATATGTGTTAAGTTAAGTGGGGTGAGCTTTGGACAAGGGTTCGTGTAGGGTTGGGCTTTAGGGTTTTGCTTGAACCCTTCTGTTAAGCCTGTCTTCTATATCTGTTTCTTCCCCTAATTTCTTCTATTTTTTTGTAGGGTTTTTTGGATTTAAACATTGAGTCCTCCGCGCCTATAATTTCACAAACTACCAATCCCCCGCTGTTTAACGGTTTCTCCCAACGAACTTCGCGGGAATTTTTTTTTCAGTATGTCGTTTTGTTTCTTTTAATTCATTCATCATAATGTTTTGATTCTTAAAAAGTTTTAATAGTTTGTTTTGATATTACCGATTTGGACGAGTTTTAGCATCGTTGAAAGTGGTTTTGGTTGGTTTTGTCGCTTATTATCACAATTTTTGTTATACAGGAGAATTTGTTGGATTAAATGAGAACCAATAAAAGAAACTCGGATTCTGTGAATTATGAAGTTGAAAATTTGCTAGAAACTGATAATGACAAGGTGAATTCCAACCCCATTAAGAAATTGAAGAAGGATGAGAAAAAACAGGTTGAAATTGTTGGTGGCCATCATGATGGTAGTGCCACACCAGGCACTTCTTCAGCTACCTCTAGTTCAATGAAGCCTATGGAAAGAAGGAAGAAGAGGAAAGCATTGGACAAAGAGCGCCACCGAGTTGTTATTGAGGATGAACAAGGATTGAGATTGAAAGAAAGTAATATAAGATTGAGTATTAGTGAGACTAAAGCACAGGCTGTGGCTTCTTCAAGTAATGAGATGCCTGCGTTCCATATTGACGTTTTCAAAAACTTGGCATCTGCAGATGTTACTGTTCGGGAGGCTGCAGTGGAGAGGTTGGTATGGGAGTTGAGTGAAGTCCAGAAGGCATTTCATATGGTGGAGAACAAGGAATTCGTTGAGGGTGGATTGAAATTGGAAGCTGAAAAAGACGATGGGTTGCATGATTGTGCCCCTTCTTTGAGATAGGCTTTGCGGAGGCTCATACGTGGAGTGTCATCATCAAGGGAGGTATGATTCATCTGATTCTATTACGTTCTTGATATTGAAAATTCTTGTTAAAATTTATGGTCTATAATTTGTCCAAGTTGTTTCATGGAAAGAACAAGCATAAGATTCAATTATGGATTTTTGAATGCTTTATGTTCTGCTGTCTCATTCTGGTTAATTTGACTTCTAAATTTTGATTGTTGATGTTAACTGATTTGGGCCAAGCTGCTATTGGTATCGCATTATAGCCTGTTGTTACGTTCCAAATGCATCAATTCTGGTTGTTAATTTTTGTTGTTCTGCAGTTTAATTTGCTCTAACACTTATGAATTGTTTACTTGAGACTACGTCTTTGGATATGTTTGAAATATAACACCAACTTTTGATGAATTGAACTTATTGTTTGATGCTTGATGATTTCTTTTCGAATATCTAGATTGTCTAAACATATAGATAGAATTACTAGAACTTTATATATACTAGAGCTTTATATAGTTTATTGTTAACTATTTTCTGTTTAATAAACAATCTTTGTTCTTTTACAGTGTGCAAGGCAAGGGTTTGCAGTAGGTTTGACTGCATAAATTGGTACAATTTATAACATTAGTTTAGACTCCCTATTGAAGCTGATAGTTGATTTGTTAGATGTCTCTTCATCAGTGAAGGGTCAGGTGGGTGAGGATTTTATTAATGTATTTAGTTGCTCTTTCTTCTGGTAATGTTGGAGGAAGTAAGGGATTGTCTTTTGGACTCAGGGAGACTTACTGAAGAGTGAGTTTCTGATCAAAATTAATCCCTAATTAAGGAATTCACCAGCATTCTTATATTCCTTGCAGCAAAGAAGCGATATTTGCAAGAACCTGCTGTTGTAGTTTTTTTAGAGTTGGTTGAAAAGGTATATCATTTACGTAAATGGAAGCAAGTTTAACTATGATGCTTCATAAGGTGCTCTTTATTCAGAATTAATGCGGATTATTTGACCAGACAAGCAGAGTGTTTTGTGATGCAACTTTTATTGATGTTGCTTTATTCATTGTTTCAATAGGTTTTTGTTAATATTTTACATGTGCTAGTTCTGTTAGGGTGAATACTTCCGTCTTCTAAAATATTAACGGTGGAAATGATAAAGGATTGTTCTTGTTTTTTCATTGTTATTCCTTTTCTCTTTGGATGGTGAGTGGATAGCAAGGGTTTTGAAGCCCTTACAGCCTGCATTATGGGGCAGGTAGGCAGCTGTATTATGAGTGAATTTCTTGCCTAGTGGCTCGTGGTTACATTTGTAATTTAAGAAATGATTGCAGGCACTCGCATCCATTTTGTTTTCTACTTTCAGTTTTTCAAATATTATACAGTGAGTAGATACTATAATTTTCTTTGCATCATTCATTATTTTGCTGTAATTGCATATTGACCTAAATGATATAAACAGTTCATGGATGTAAATTGTTTCAACTTGCATATCATTTGCATTGGGATTAAGAACTTTCCATGAGGAGCAGTCTCTCTACCTCTCTCATGCAAATTTTTTCTTTTCTTTTTGATGCTTCCATGAAGACTTTTAGTGTTCTTTTCACTTCTTTTTGTTGTTGCACAAATTTAAACACAGCAATTTACGATTTATTTTATATGATTGCTTTATTGTTTCTGTATGTTATGTGCCTTATGATTGCGGTTGCCAAGTAAAGCTGTGGTTAGTCATGGGAGCTGCGTGAATGGATTGAAGGGGCCACTGCTGTTGGGAATCCTGATGCTTTGCTTTTAGCTTTGAAAGTCAGGGAGAAGGTTTCTGTTGACAGTGTTATGTTTGGAAACATATTACCATATCCTTTTAGCCCTGGTAGATTTTTTTCTCCTGACCATTTGTTCTCTCTTGCAAATTGCTTCAAGGTATGTTTTTAATGCATCAATTTGTCAAGTTTTTAACTGTATCAAGACTGAATGCATGATAGTCTTTGTTATTTTTAATGTTAATATTGGCAGGAATCTACATTCTGCCAGCCTCGAGTTCACAGTTTGTGGCGGGTCCTGGTAAACATTCTTTTGCCTGACACAATTTTACAAGGTGAAGATATAGTGTCAGCTAGTAGTAATCAAAAGAAGCACAAGAAAAGTTGGAAGTCTAATTCATTTAAGGAAGAAGTTTCAAACAATATCTAGTCCTTTTGTGAAGTTGTCATAGAGGGATCTCTTCTTCAATCATCTCACGATCGCAAGCACTTGGCATTTGATATACTGCTAGTTCTTCTCCCAAAATTACCCACATTATTTCTTCCTTATCTTATGTCTTACAAACTTGTACAGTGTTTGATGGATGTTCTTTCAACAAAGGACTTTTGGCCATATAAAGTTGTGTAGCATTTTCTTAAAGAATTGTCGGATTGGGTAGGAAATGATGACATGAGATGGGTTGCTCTTGTAGTAGCTTTACAAAAACACAGTAATGGGAAATTCGATTGCATCACAAGGACGAAGACTGTAAAATCTTTATTGGCAGAAGTCAGCATAGAATCTGGCTGCATCCTTTATATTCAGGGATTATTGAATTTATTTGTGAATTGTATTCAGATGATAGATGAACCTTCAGATCAGAGTCAAACCACTGATGACAATTCAGAGATTGGTTTAATTGAGGACAAGGGTTCAGTTGGTGCTATGGGGAATTCAGATTTCTTGAAAACTTGGATTGTTGAATCACTCCCAAGCTTTTTGAAATATTTGAACCTGGATCCTGAAGCAAAGTTTCAGGTACAAAAGTAAATTCTGAAATTTCTAGCTGTTCAAGGTCTCTTCTATGCTTCTCTTGGTTCGGAACTGACATCTTTTGAACTACAGGAGAAATTTAGATGGCCAAAAGCTGCTGCCTCAACTGCAATCTGCAGGATATGTATTGAGCAGATCCAATCATTGCTGGCTAGTGCCCAAAAGTTGAAGGTATCATGTCTTCATGCAGGGATACATGATGCTAATGATGATGGCTCAGATTTCATGCGGTTCATCAACACATTGCATAACATTCCTTCAGTTTCTCTATTTAGGCCTTTGAATGATGAGGATGAAAAGGCATTCAAAAGATTGCAGAAAACAGAAATTTGGCTCTACAAACTGGTAATATAATCAATACTTATTTTGGCATCTTCAGATGTAGATTCTCTGAATGCATTATTTAGTTTGTCCCAGCTTCTCATGCCTGCAATATTTAGGCATTATTGTATCTCGGAACTATATGCACTCAAACATGTGTTGGAGAGAGCATTTTGTGGGATTCTTTATTGGGAATTGCAAATTAATCTTAATATTTATGTGATTAGTTAGCCATTGTTGAAACTTGTTGCTTGTTTTTATTGATCTCAATTGTAATTTATATTTTGCTTATTCCTGTTACAATTGTCAAACTTTCTGAAGGTTTGATTACAGGAGAGGAGTCTTGAGGCTGTTCCTGATTTACATAGAGCAAATTCAATCAGATACTTGCTGATCCAGTTACTTCTCCAAATTCTACTTCAACCTGAAGAATTTTATGAAGCTGTGTCTGAGCTTATTATATTGTGTAAGAAAAGCTATGAGTCCTCAGGCTTTTATCGAGGACTTAGATGAAGAGTTGGATAATGATACAAATTCTCAGTTTATAGATGTGATTATGGATACACTACTTTCATTGCTTCCACAGTCATCAGCCCCCATTCGGTTTGCTATTGAGCAGGTATTTGCAATGTTGAAAGTTTAGTTTCCCTGTATGTGTGTGTATCCGTATCATTTCTATGTCTAGTCAATTTCAACTTGACTTTACAATTTGGTTATTCCTGGGTGCATAATCATCTTGTAATTTGTAGTTATAAGCTTTTCATGCAGCTCTAATTAGGTTTGAGCATCAGCCCACATGTCGTGTTCTCTACTTAAAACTGAATCAGTTGGCTTGCTAGGATGCCAACAAAAGTTCCCATTCATCTTCCAATTAATGTTCCATTAGATTTTTATGTAGCCATAATTAATCTTGCTAGGTTTTCAAGTGTTTTGTTCGGGAAGTGACAAATGATGGTCTTATTCAAATGCTACATGTCGTTAAGAAAGAGCTAAAACCAGTTAGACATCATAGAGCAAATACTGAAGACAAAGATGATAATGATGATGAAGATTTTCTTGGAATTGAAGAAGATGAAGATATCGATGAATCTGAGTCGGGGGAAATTGGTGATGGTGACCATGAGGGTGATGCTGACATGGATGATTCTGAGGCAGTAGGTGAAGTTGAGGAAGTTGGTAAAGAACTGTCAGAAGATATATATGATTCTGATGAAGGAATGGATGATGATGCAATGTTCCGCATGGACTCTTACCTTGCGCAGATTTTCAAAGAGAAAAAGAATCAGGCTGGCAATGAAACTGCTCAATCTCAGCTTTTTCTCTTCAAACTTCGTGTTCTCTCGCTGCTGGAAATTTACTTGCAAGAAAGTCCAGGCAAGTACTTTTTTTTTCAGTTTCCATATGTGTGGTGACGTCTGATTTTCAGGTGTAAAATTAGAAACAACGTTAGGGATTTTATAACTTTTTGACGATGTTGGATTGGTAAATGTCCATTTCCGGACATTCTTAAGAGAATCCCTTGTTTTAATTGGCAGAACTTTGTTATTCATTTTTTCCTTTCCAGAAAATTATACTCAGAAGTTGCCATCTTTGCTATTTCTGAGTTTCTTTCAATATTTTATGCTTTGTGTTCAACAGGTGGCCCCCAAGTTCTTACAGTGTACTCCAACCTGGCAGAGGCATTTGTAAATCCACATACAATGGACGTCAGCAAGCAGCTTGGACAGCGAATATGGGGAATTCTGCAAAAGAAGATATTTAAGGTGAAGGATTTTCCAAGTGATGAGCTATCCACTCTCGAAACTTTGTTGGAAAAAAGCCTAAAATTGGCGTCAAAACCTTTCAACAGAAGAGGAAAAAACAAAAAAAACTGCACATACTCCATCTAAGAAGAAGCAATCTGTTTCATTAAATCGACACAAAATGATTAGTTCCATTGGTTAGAACTCGACCTTTTGGCTTCTGAAAATTGTTGATGGCAGACACTTTTCCGAGTCCGAATTACGGAGAATTCTTGACATATTTAAAACTGTTTTGATGGAATATTTTGAAAGTAAAAGGTCTCAGATAAAATCTGAATTTTTGAAGGAAATATTTGGTAGAAGACCATGGGTTAGGCGCAATTTTTCTCGACTTTCTTTTGGAAAAATGTTGCAGTACAAGGTCAGAATTCCGGCAGGTTGAATCGCTTGATCTGGTGTTGGAAGTATTGAAATTGTTGGTTTCTTCTGGCACTGATGAGAAGAGCCACTGTGCATCAAAAGAGAATTTGAGAAAAATGTACAAAGAATTGGTCATCTACTAACGGTTGTAGTGACAAATATGCCAGAAAAGAAAGCAAGGCGAATTGCTGTGCACAAATTTTGTGGAAAAGTCTTCCAGATGATCTCAACCAAATCTTTGAATAAGTCCTTTCTAAAACACTTGGACCTGGAGGCTCTAGCTGCTTGTGAATCCCAGTTCGGTAAGCAACTTTTGAATCTGAAGTCCACATGAGTGCATTGTTATGTGGACTAACTTCTTGCAGATGCATCTTCAATTTTTGACCAGGGTCCAGTTATTAGTTTGGCGTTTTAACTTGAATGATTATAGAAAAGATAAAGTTGCCTACAGGCCTTTACAATCTATTTTATGGTTGCCTCTCAGCACAAGTTCTCCCATGAAGTGAATTGATAGATTACTTGTGGTAGATGTCATATAAATACACGGTTCTACTAGTTGTTTGTCCGACAACTCTGAGGCTGGCTTTTGTCACTTTTGATCAGTCTTCTTGTGTTTATTGAAGGAATGATTTACTTGACGATTTTCTTTGTGACTTGTGTAAGTTCAGCTGACTTGCTCTCTGTCTCTCGTCCTTGCTGTTGAACATGAGATCATATGTTCAATAGACTAAAGAAGGGAAAAGGTCACATGAAAATAAATTTCATATGGAATATTTCGAAGTTATTTAAAAGGTTCCCCTTTTAGTTTTTTTGTATATTTTATACCCAAAAGAAAATTGTACAGTTGGTGGAAAATGACATCAGCCTCATTAAAAGTGAGACATCACATAAGGGATGCAATATGGGATCGGCTAATTCAAAAAACCTCTCAGCATGTTTTTGTTTCTTTATTCTCCATTACAAGCACTTAAAAAATTGCTGCATTACAATTGAAGTCAAGTCCAGTGCCAATATCTCGTCACATGTTTGTAGAGCAAAAAGGGTTTCTACCTACAGGCCTGCAACTCCCGCATGCATGCGCTGGTGTAATGAGCACGACATAAAAAATTGCACAAAGCCAAGATCCGACGGCTGTAGATGGCACGTTTAGAAGAAATCAAGCCAGGCAGGCCATACCCACCAGAGGCTTACTATGTGAATTTCATGTGTACTTTCTTGGATTTATTCATATTTACTTTTTGAACTTTTCGAGGTAAGTGGAGTGGATCCAATGAAGCTAAAAACAATGTATTACTGTTGTAATGTGTACAGGGTAATTCCACCATTTGATCTTTCTATCATTAACCACCTAATTGACCTTGTCATTCTGACTTCCTAACCTAAAACACGGATTCAGTTCTCTCTTCAAAGACGAGTTTTTGTTTTTTACACCAGCGCAACACTTCCGCCACTCTGCACTTCCAACTCTACCAAAAAGCAGCCAACAAAACAATTAACATCGAGAACCCTCCCCTGTACAAAAAAGAAAACGGAAAGAGATTTTAATATTTCACAATGCTGGTGGCTTAAAGAAGTTTCAAAGCAAACAGCCAGAGGTGACAAGTCACACCTTGATGCAAATTCCACTTCCAAAATCAAGGCAGTTGGAAGACCTTAGCCAAGTCGTAAAGCCGTTGTGCTCATTCTTCAGTTCCCAGGATCTACGAATGTGCATCTTCTGAATCACTCCCTGAAGAGCTCCCCGAATCTGAATCTGCATACCAAAATTCCCAAGCAGTAATTAGCATTTCCTCGAGTCATTCATAATTCATTATCCTCGACATCATTAGAGAAGGATTGGTTCACACCGCTCGAGGAAGACGAGTCATCACTTGAACTACTAGAGCTACTAGAACTGCTGCTGGCATGACCGTTGTCTTTTTCAATCTCTACAGGTGGGAAGCTGCTCATTGGCATATCATCCCCAATATCCACATCTTCATCCCCAGCCTCTCCTTTCTTGGGCTTCTTTGCCTCAGTTGCAGCATCCGTTCTATCGTTTACAGCCACATCCTATTACAAGCAAAAAGATCACCAAAATACTGAATACATCTGAAAATTCTTATCAGCCCAATGAACAAAGAGAAACAATGTTGTAACGAACGTATATGCTACCTTATTGCCTTCACTTGCAGTAGTAGCAGCCTCATTGTTATTGACAGCCATCAAAGCTTGACGCTTTATCTTGCTAACCATTTTCTTGTAATTAGTAACAAAGCGATCGAGCTCCCACAGTGTCTCTGTATCAACAGCTTCAATATCAAGCTCAATCTCATCGCCTTCCTGTCTCAAATGTCCATTCCTCTTCCTTATTATCTGTACAACTTGTTCCATTTTCTCCTGAGGCAAACTCTGTAATCCAAGCCCTAATTTGTGCTTTTCCTCAAGACTCATCTCCCGCTTATTAGGATCTTTCGCTTTGGGCTTTGGCTGCTTCACTGGTTTCACAGGTGGGGCACGTATGGGCGGCGAAGGAGTCCGCACAGGCAACTGCGTGCTTGACTGCTGTTTAGGGATTTGATTTGACCCACTTGCCGTAATTTGCTCAGATTTCGCCGCAACAGCTTGTATTGAATTTTCATGATTATCTTTCTTCGGAATATGATCCCAGGAACTCGCTTGCACCTCTTGTACATGTTCTTCCTCAAAACCTTCATCAAAGTCCCCAACTTTATCCCGAACTGGCCGGAATAATTCCTCGAATCTTGAAAGAAACTGCTCGGCAAGAACATACACTTCATGACCCTTAGGGTTATATCTCATCGCGTTATTGAAAGTTAATCTCACGTCTGCGGCAAAATCATAAGGGGAATCGTACAAATTCTTCCCCAACTTAGATTTCACCGTACCCAAATCCATCGGATTCTTAATTATATCGTGGTAATCATGAAGCTGCAAGCCCACAACATCCACAGGCGTATTGAAGATGTATCCTAGCTTGTGCTTCATCAATTTCGTCAAAATTGGACCACACTTCTTCATTAATTGACCATTCTCAGGGTTTGTTCCCTTCACGCCCGTCCCAAAATTCGTTGCTTGGAACGGCCTTTTGTTGCCCGAGACCTTCTTGCTGATGTTCGGGGTTAGTTTTCTAGGGTTCGTGAAATTGGATCCTGAGCGGATCTGGGACTCTGACGCGTTAATCCGACTCTTCAACACCCGAATCTGCTCAAGCTCGACCACCAAACGATTCTTAAGCTCCACCAACTCTTTCTTCGAGTAATTAGCGACGTTGAACGTGACGTAACCGCCAGTGTTGAAGTCGCTGGCTCTCCGGTGGTGGTTTATCGACGATGCGTCGTCCGAAGCCGCCGATTGAGTTATGGCCGGAGGTTCTTCAACGTCGTGTAAGTGTTGCTGGAACTGGCGTTTCTTGGAAAATTTAGGGTTAGGGTTAGGGTTAGAGAAAGGGGCTTTGCCCATGAAATTAGCGCGTGGCTGAGTCCAATCTGGTTCGTTCCGATTGGCTAAAACGGCAGATGCCATCGTCGTCTCCGTAGTCCACCAGTCAAGCTCCTCCCCAATTCAAGCGAGAACATCAATCGGGTACCGGAGTTGACCCACGCGCCAGATCGAACAAAAAACCATCAAGGGGCAAAGGCGTAAATAAAGGGGTTAGGGTTTGTGTGGGATTACCCTGATCAAGAGCGAGGAGGAAAGGAGAGGAGGCTCTCTTCTTAAAGGCGAGAAGATCTGCCCGTGACGTTTACGGGCATGATCTGGACCGTTGATTTTAGTTGGCTTGTAGATCCTATGCCCGAGAGACTGACCGGGTGATCTGGCGCGGACGGTTGAGATGGTTGGATGCAGACACGTGGTAGAACTTAGGGCCGTGGGATGCGGGGGAGGATTTTTATGTGGTGCGTTGGGTTTGGAGTTGTATTTGGGGTGAATTTGACCTGAATTTAGGGTTTATGTGGAGAGGGTGTATGGGGGGCCCAGATGTGAGGGAGATGACGTGGAATGAAGCCAACTGGTGGTTTGGCGTCGTGAACGAGAAGCTATGCGCATGTGATTTGCGATCGCGAAAGCCAAAAGCAGCGCGTGTACCAACATCGCCGTGTCATTATGAATTCATGATTTAATGTGAGCTAAGTAAATGACCTAATTATCCTTTTCTTCTTCACGGATTTACTTTTAATTAGGGAGTCTAGATCTCATGTACAATATTATGGTGTCTTATTGTGTCCAATAAATGTCAACCATTTTTTTATGTAGGTTTCACGTGAGCTCCATATGAGTTCCACAAAATAAATAGTTGAGATTTCATTAGATAGAATAAGACAGAGTAATATTAGACAGATGATATTTTCTCGACGATAGTACGCTTATGTTTGTCTACAACTTTATAAATTATTTTTTAATTAAATTTTTGTACAAAAAACTGATAATTTGTTACAAGACAAGACTTGGAATTCCAAAAATGTATTCTTATATTTTAGAATATTAGATATAATTTATATTAAATATTTTTAATAAATATCATTATACAATTATTCTGTAATTATAATGATACCTACTAAAAATCTCAAAATCTAAAAAAAATCAATAATACGGTAACTTACCCTTAACAAGTGTAAAGATTGT
>JANIPM010000232.1:68385680-68402183 GCA_027478405.1 Erythroxylum cassinoides
TTTTATTAATTTTAACTATATTTTATTTTATAATAAAATTATTTATGTTAAATAATATTTAAAGTATACTAAACAATATGCAAAGTACCATCTTGTAGAAAATTTTAGATAACCATCTTGAAGGAAATAATTAAAGAGATGTCTCATTTTCTTGAAGGAAATAAAATTAATATAAAAAATAAATATTAAAACATGTAAAAAAGTTAAATAATATTATAATCTCAAAATAAATATTCAAGCTGAGTAAATAATTAAATACATAATAAACAATACAGACGTAGATTTTCAGGAGGACATTTGAGAAATTCCATAAAAAGTATACCAGAAATGTCTACGTTGTGAAGGAGGAGGATATTCGAGAAATTACATACTTTCAGAAGACGTATGAGAACAGTCCAAGCATATGAGAACAGACACGAAACAGAACAGTCCAAAGAAAAGAAAACAGAAGAATCACAATGATATGTGCGTAAGTGACGCAAATTTAGTCTACCTGAAAAAGCTAAAATTTGAGGTTTTTCTAAAAAGCTTTAAATTTTAACTTTTAAAAAAGTTATATTTTAACTTTTAAAAAAACTATTTTAACTTTAAAAGTATTTTTGAAGTTTATAACTAAAAACTCAATTTTTTTAAAAAATAACTTTTATAGTGAAAAAAAGTATTTTTAGAATCTTCAAAAGTTGAACCAAACGTGTGCTTAATGGTTATATCTTGATCCCAAAAAACGATTAAGCAAAATCATGAAATATTTGGAACTAAATTGACGTGGCATTGGTCCGGCTGAGTCCGAGTTGACATGATCCAAAGTTAGATTTGCCTAGGTTGAATAAATTTTAAACCAAGTTGGATTTTTTTTTTTTTGGAGGGAAGTTGGATTTTTTTAAAATTTTCAAATTTTAGACTGTACTAAATTTGGAATTAATTTTTCACATCAAATTTTCTCTTTCAGTTATAAAATGTGACCTTTGGCAACATTACTTTGGTCAAGAAAGTTTGGTCAATTTAGGCTTATTCTGCGGATCGGGCCATGTGTAGTAACATTTTAAGTAGATTTATCAACAACAAAAATTAACGGAGGTTTGTATATCGTTTGTATATATAGTTGAATCTGGAAATAGTAGTGGGTTGGGTTGGGTTGAGCTTGGAAATTAATTTTGAGCTTGAAAGTAATGATATACTTTAAGCCCAAATTTGATTGGCTTGATTTTTCAATCAAAATTTTTAAAAAATATTGTTTTGTTCAAAATGAAACTTTTTAAAAATTTTAAATTTTGGGTCAATTAATTTCAAATCAAGTCGGACTATATTAAATTTAGGTTCGGACTTAATTATCAACTCTAGTAGAATCTACGATTCATTAATTTTAAGGTGAGAGTTGAGACGAGACGTGAGTTTTATTACTTTTTAAAAAATGAAGATTTCTAAAATATAAAATTATGTGATATGGTGATTTAAATTTAATATGCCTATTTTTGAACTATAAGATTTATAAAATGTTTAATTTAATATGATATTGTAAATTTTTTTTAGCATCAACCTAATATGATGTTCCATGAACAAGTGATTCAACAATGGTAGTTTGTGTTTATCATGAAACAAGTGATTCAACAATGGTAGTTTGTGTCTATTTTTCTCAATAAATTGTTGAAGTAATAATCAATCTAATTAATAATGGTGGATTAAATATTAAAGTGTTTATTTTTATTTTTTTTGAGGGAAAATCAATGCATTAAGTTAAATGAAGTTAACAATACAAACCGGCGGGGAAACGAAAAACTGAAAATCGGAAAAAGATAAAGAGCAACGAGCAAGCCTATGTGCAATCACATTGTCACGACGACTCACCCAGGAAACACTAATGTCAGGACGGTGTGCTAAAAGAGTACGACAATCCTGAATAAGGGACCCAAACTCAGACCAATCGGGAATATCACTACGCAAAGCATGCACCAAACTTTGGGCATCGGTGAACACCACTCCATGACCCATGCATCGAGCCGATACCTGCTCCAAAGAGAGTCGCAAAGCATAAACCTCAGCCATGCGAGGGGAGAAACAACCAGGCCGAGAGGAAGTAAAAGCGTGAAGAAAACGTCCATCCGCAGTCCATGTAACTGATCCCGAGCCAATACTACGTGATGCTTCGAACAGAGCAGCATCCGTGTAACATTGCCAATCAACTTGAAGACCACCATGTGCACCAGACAACTGGGCGGGTGGATGAGTAACCGACTGTCGCCGTCGCTGTTGCGCAGCAGACCATTCAGCAAGATAATCGAGTGCCTGATGAAGCACAACGCTGGGTGGAACAACATGATGGTACCATAGGACCTGATTTCGAGCCCACCAAATCCGCCAACAAACCATGGCAAAGCCCTCAACAACGGTCGAATCTGGATCATCACATAATGAGGCAAAACAGTTAGGCAATGAGAGAGCTAAAGAAGCACTACCTCGTCCCCATAGTTGCCAAACCGAGTGTGCAGCGGGACAATGCAATAACACGTGATCTAAAGTCTCCACATCAACTCCATAGCCACAACGGACATCTAGAACTAACCCTCGTTGCATCAACCGAGATTTAGTTGGCAAAAGATTACGTAAACCACGCCAAAGAAACTCACGAACCTTTGGAGGAATATTCAACTGCCAAAGCTTCTTCCAATTAATCCCATGATGACCTTCCGAACTGCGGTGCAAGTAAGACGCAACATAATACCCGGATTTAACCGTATAAACACCGCGTTTGTCAAAATGCCAAATGCGACGATCAACTGAAGAGGAAGAGAGAGGGATAGACAAAACCGTTTGTGCATCACGATCATCAAGCAAAGCGTGTACCTTATCGACAGCCCACCGATTGGAGGAATGATCAATGAGATCGGCGACACGCAAGTCAGAAAGAATCGACGGGGCAGCCGTGGCGACTGTAAACGCATGATCTCGTGGCAGCCAAGAGTCGGACCATACCTTGACATTCTGACCGTTGCCAATACGCCATCGGAGACCAGCACGCAAAACCGAAGCCGCCTGATGTATGCCTCTCCAAGTGAAACTAGGGTTGTACCCAAGATTAGCTGATAAAAAGTCACCGCGTGGGAAATATTTGGCTCGAAGGAGACGGAAAAGGAGGGAATCCGGGGATGACATGAGCCGCCAACCTTGCTTAGCGAGCATAGCTAAATTAAAACATCGTAAATTCCGGAACCGGAGACCTCCATCAATCTTCTTTGCACACATGCGATCCCATCGCAACCAATGAATCTTATGGGCGCCATCGACCTTCGTACCCCACCAGAACGAATTCATCATTCGTTGCAACTCATCACACAACGATACCGGAAGCAAAAAGACACCCATACTATAAGTAGGAATTGCCTGAGCAACAGCCTTTAGTAAAACCTCTTTACCTGCTCGAGATAAAAACTTATTTCGCCAATTCTGAATGCGAGCCCATAACTTATCACGAAGAAAAGAAAAGATAGCCTTCTTATTGCTGCCGATCAAAGATGGTAATCCGAGATACTTACTTTGTACAAGGGGAGTGTGAACATCAAGTATGTTTGACAAAATAACACGCTGCACTTCAAAAACATTGGAACCATAGAACACTCCGGACTTACGTAAATTCACTGCTTGTCCAGAAGCATGTTCAAAAACAGATAGCAAAGAGCGAATCTCGTGACACTGCTGTTCTGTAGCTTTAAAGAAAAGAAACGAATCATCGGCAAACAGCAAATGGGAGACAGAAGGACTATTTCTGCAGATAGAAATCCCAGTGATAGCCCGTCTACGCTCAGCATCAGTCAATAGAGCAGATAACCCTTCAGCACAAATCACATACAAATATTGAGATAAAGGATCTCCTTGCCGTAGTCCTCGAGAAGAAACAAGTGGTTCAAGCTCATCCCCATTAATAGCAACAGAGTAACGAACATTCCGCACACACATCATTACTAGCGATATCCAGCGGGCATCAAAACCCAGAGCCTGCATCATGCCCTCAAGGTAACCCCAATCAATACGGTCATAGGCTTTACTTATATCAATTTTTAAAGCCACATCTCCACCTGCACGACCAGTACGATTCTTCATATAATGCAATAACTCAAAAGCCACCAAGATGTTATCAGTGATAAGACGACCTTTGACGAAAGCAGACTGCGTATCGGAAATAACATGAGGTAAAATCCGTTTTAACCTATTGGCAAGAACCTTGGCAACAATCTTGTATAAAACATTACACAAAGAAATAGGACGCAAATCCTTGACAGAAGTAGGATGATCAACCTTAGGAACAAGAACAGTAATTGTATCTGTTAAGGAAGGAGGAAAGTGACCTGCAGTTAACCAAGCGTTGCCCGCCAACACAACCTCAGAACCAATCAAATGCCAAAATTTCTGGAAGAATGCCGGATTTTTAAATTCTTTAAGTTTAACTTTCTGATTTTAAAAGATTCATGTATTCAAGTTAATATTCTTTTGGTTTTGAGTCTTTTGACCTAACCCAAATGCGATAAAGTATGCACTAATAAAGATGATTTCAATTCCTCGAGGCCATCGTGTTCGGGATTGTGGTAGATCCTATAAAATCAAGCTGCAATCTTTATCCCAATGGTGCCGTGCATATTTAATCTAGGTCATTATCTTGTGCATCAAATAATAAATTTAAGTCATTATTATGCTAAAACTAGGCCAACCACTCTTTGAAAATGAATAAACAAAAGGAATCTAATGTGAAATGATGAAAATAAGGTGCTAATGGTGAATACGACTATGAACAACATGGTCCTGGTCCTGGAAAGAACAAGGCATTGAAGCATCAACCCAAAAAATGGAGATGACAATCCTTTAAAGGACCAAATCAGGAAATTGCTTTTTAATTCGAAGATACGATAGGTAAAGTTTGATAAGAAAGGTTTACAGTTGATATCTCTCACAAAAGGTTGCTCTGTATCCAGACAAAGAATTGCTTAGATAATATCAAGTTTTATATGTCCATAAGCTATGGAAATGGTTACTGGGATTAAACAGTAAAATTGACCGTATAAAAATCAAGTAGGTAGTTGGGAAACACACTCTTAAGAAAAAAATAACATTAAAAAGAAGATTGCAACTTTGGGAAGTTAATAGAAACAGGGGAGAAGAAAGCTGAGAATGATGTAAGACTGTTTGTTGTATTTAAATGTGGTTTTGAAAGCGAGTGGCTAGCCAATCGAAAGATTGAATTCTTAATCAACAGTTGGTTTCTGACAACTACCGTTGACTTCAATTCTTGTTTATATCACTAAAAGCCACGTCCTCAAAATTCTCAGACCTTTTGCAATCAATAAAAGCTCTTTCCTTTCGCATTCAAGTTCTCTCCTTTGGCATTCTGTTTGAAGTTACGGAAACATTTACAAGTTTTTGAGGTGAGTTCCCGTCCTAAGAAATGGTTACTGAAACCAACTACCAAGTAAGCGAATTTTAGTCTTTGATGAATCTTTAGTGTACTCGTGGAGACCAGAAAAAACCCATGTTTTCTGTAATTAAGAAACGAATCTGATCTGAAAGGAATGATCAAGCAAGCAACTTCGTTACTTAGAAACAGGACCCAGTTGTGTTTGTGTCTCATTAATGAAGTGCTTGACTGTGTGCTTGTTTGTTTGTATGTTTCTCTTTGTTTTGAGTTTTAAAGTGGAATTGGTGTAAGAATTCTATGTTCTTCTGTTGTTTGATCAGTTTACAGTATACTTCGTCTTCTAAGAATGGGAAAGAAAAGAATAATGGTTCCAGCTAATGATTTGGACCTGTCATCTGTCAAGTACGAGCCTGAGATCATCCAAGGTCTCTCTTCTCATCCTTTATGTGGGCATCTATGCCTTTACCTCCCCAAGTACTGTTATGTATAAATGGAACTATAAGCTTGTCAATAAAAGAAAAATATTATGTAACTCGTTCTTGTTGAATTACACAGCTCCACATCTAACTGGCTGGATATTCAAGTTGTTTGTAAGGTTTCTTGAAGCTCCAGTGATAGGGTCTTTGATCATATCATACTTGAAGAAGCAAAACAAGATTAATGAGGTCTGCCTTTAAAACTTCTTTTTCATTGCAGATTGGAACCTTTGTTGACTGCAATCGCAAAGATAATTGACTATGGTGGCTTTGAATGGTTTTTGTTTTCAGTTGCTGCGAAACACAAAGATTCCAGAAGAACCCATGTTTAAACCTGAATTTCCTCCTCAAGGTTTGTTGCCACATTCTCTATGTAGACGAGAGCATATAGTGGAAATTTGTGTTCATATATTGCGCCTGCATGTGTAAAAATTTGAAAGCTTGAGCTACATGGTCTTCATTTAAAATGAATGATGGTTAGGGAACCTTTGGTTGAGGAAATTGACCTCATCTCTTGTGGACCATGTACCTCTGGCTGGAAGCTCTTTGTCTTCCTACTTCGTGGATCTCTTCATTGGCGTAGAGTTCAAACGAGACTTATGCAGGACATATGCAGATTCCACATCAATGGCTAGTTGAGATAGTATTATTGGAGGATAGACAAAACTACAGGATTGTTATTTATATTCTTCACTTCTGTACAACGAGCTGACTCTTTTTATCCCTCTTCTTTTGTCAAAGATACAGTGCAGCTTTCATTTTTCCATTTCATTTTGAAATGGTTAACCCCAGGGATGAGATTATGAGGGCATAAAGCAAGTGCATATGCCTCTTGTTCCTTAAGTGTAATTTAGTGTGCTCATCTTATATTAAATCCTCTGAGAGGCATGGAGAAGTTCTCACTTTAGCTTTTGAGTAGATAAATTTAGATTGCTATATACCTGTGAGGTAAACCTGTTTCTAGACCTTTTATAAAGTTAATATCTCACTTTCCAGAATATTTGAAGCTTCATATAATTTATGGAAAGAAAGTGATTGCTTTACCAAGGGAACATGTGAAGGTGGATTGCTGCAGTGAAATTTTGTTTCAAATGATGTTGGTGGCATATCTAATTCAAATAAGTAATGGAATTGTATACTGGAGCTACACAAAGTAAGTATTATGAAATTGCAGAGCCAGAACCTGGTATTCTTATCCTCGATGAACAAGGAAAACCTGAAGAACGAGTTGAGTCAGCCTTGAAGTGTCTTCCTGACTATGATCCTTCTAGCAGCTGGAGTGAGGGCCTGGCTTCTTCGTTTAGGTATTGGAAGATACGTGATTATGCACATGCTTACCGTTCAAAGCTTGTAACCCCATCTATGGTATGTCATATTACTATGGGCTTGATCTCCTTTTTAGCAAATTTTAAAGTAAAGAACTCATTTTTATTTTATAAAGGTTGCAGAGCACATAATCTCAGTAATAAAGGAGTTTCAAAAGAAGGAGCCACCGATGCCGTTGTTGATTTCTTTTGACGAGGAGAGAGTCAGGCAGCTGGCTGCATCTTCTACAAGGAGGTTTGAGGAAGGTATTATTGACTTTTGATGAATTATCTTCGTGACGTGATGATCTATGGCCGAATGAACTTTA
Organism: Erythroxylum cassinoides; assembly: GCA_027478405.1. Lineage (NCBI taxonomy): Eukaryota > Viridiplantae > Streptophyta > Magnoliopsida > Malpighiales > Erythroxylaceae > Erythroxylum > Erythroxylum cassinoides. The sequence goes on from JANIPM010000232.1 coordinate 68,393,191, forward strand.
AATAGCACTTAATGAGATTTAAACGTGGTTGCTCTGCAGGAAATCCCATATCCATCTTGGATGGCATTTTCATTGCGATCAAGGATGATATAGATTGCCATCCATATCCAACTAAGGGTAAGTATTTGCAAGAAGTTAAATTTTTGGTTTGCATTTATTTAAAGATTTCTTCGAACTAGTCGTAAAACTAGCATATCATAATGATAGGTGCAACAACATGGATCCATGAAGTTCGACCAGTTGAAAAGGACGCAGTTAGTGTTTCTAGATTGCGAAGTTGTGGTGTGATATTTGTGGGAAAGGCAAATATGCATGAGATAGGCATGGGAACAACTGGAAACAATTCAAATTATGGGTCAGTTTGTTACTTGAAATGTGACTCTAAGTCATTTTGGACATATAGTTTAATATATAGTATATATTAATTGTTTCTATTGTCTTCCTCTTTGATTTATCTTTATTGCATGGTCAGTCTACAATCCTTAGAAATTTTATTTGGATGCAGGACAACAAGAAATCCACATGACTTGGATAGATACACTGGTGGATCCTCATCAGGCCCAGCAGCAATTGTTGCTTCTGGACTGTGCTCTGCTGCTTTGGGAACAGATGGTGGAGGTTGTGCTAATAATTTGATTTTTGTGAATGTCGCATTAGATACTTCTCTGCTACCTACTTCTGGATTAATGTTCTGTGGAAAATGCAGGTTCTGTCAGAATCCCTTCTTCACTCTGTGGTATTGTGGGATTGAAAACAACATATGGTCGAACAGATATAGGAGGGTAAGCTTTCAACATTTACCTAGTTTTAGTTTTCCAATGGACCTTTCTGTTATTACTCTTGTACTGAGTAATCTTGAATGGTTCGTTGTTAACAATGACGAATTTTGAGAATTGGAGATTTCTTTATAACCCTATTTCACCGGCTTCTATGCTCTATAGTTCCTTATGTGATTCTGGGACAGTGGAAATTATTGGACCACTTGCGTCTTCTGTGGAGGATGTCATGCTAATGTAAGTATTTCAATTATACACTGGATTTTATAGGCATGGTTACAATATATTGATTTTTAAAGAGTTACTCAAAAATCTGACCAGGTGTATAGGAATTGGATATAACAAGCCATAGTTTTCAGATTTTACTGGAAATTATTTCACTTTTAAGTCTTCTCTTGGCATTATCAGAGAAAATATTGTTTCTTTTTTCTTTTGTTACATTGTGAAGTATAAATATTTTCAACTCCCTCTGCCACTTACCTATTGGGATTTGAACCTTATGATAAGAAGGTACTCCTACCTCCTTGGCTACTTGGTTGAACTCTGGTGGTTGACAATATCGTTTTTGTTTGTTGGTGATCACAGTTCCAAAAGTCTGAGCATGTGGCATGGCTGATTTTTTGACATTGTGAACTCTGCCCATCCTTGTAGTTAATTAGCTGAATTATTGTGTGTTAGTTATGCTGTAGAAAATTGTTAGGATCTTCGGGAGAGAGAGAGAAAATTATTCCAGAGGCAGAACAGTGGGCAAAGGAGGGATTTAGTTATCAGCTGATGTGGCTAATTAGTTAGGCGTAACAGAATGTACCTAGAGAGGGGAGTTATAAAGGGGTAGGCAGAGAAGGGAGCGAGTAGGGAGAAAAATTGAGTGAAGAGAGTGACAGAAGGATTCAAACCTTCTGAGGAGCAAATCTGCTCTGGTTAGGGAGAAACACTAGGTTTCTACACTGTAGTGATACATACATTACAGCTATATAGAAATAATATAGAGAAACTCTAGTATTCCAAGACTAGAGCTCTAACAAAAATCTTAGTTATCTTGCATTTGTTGCCTTGCAGATATTCAGCAATCTTGGGCTGTTCTCCTGAGAATAGAATCAGCTTGAATCCGGTACCATACATTTTATCACGTCTTCTAAAAAAATATCAAATGCTTTACATTTTACCCCTGTTTTTCGCAATTCTTAAGTTTCATTGATCCTATCATTAACTGTATTATTTTCAACCATTTAGGAGGTTTGTAATGGTTTCTTGCATCACTAAATTCATCAGTTTATTCCTTTCAAGACGTCAATAATATAGTTCTTTGCTTTCTGCATCTAGATATGGTCGTGTGTTGGTGAGGACTGCAAGTATTTTTTTTCTTTTATCATCCATATCTGTTATGGCAATACAATTCTCCTGATGTTTCTATTCAATATCAATTAGCTGTTACTGCTAGAAGCCCTTTCACTCAGAGCGTACAGTTACTTTTGTCATTCTCAGGTCCTGTATGCTAAATTTAAATATTAATTGGGGGGACTGGGTTATGAATTCTGGTTATCCATTTAATGAAGTTTATACCCTCTATTATGCTTATTATGTGTAGTTTTGGGCAGAGTCCTCCTTGCTTGCCAAATTTGTCATCATATGAAAATACAGATGCTTTGAGATCACTGCGACTGGGAAAGTATTCAGTGGTAATCAAACCTTTTGTTTTGCTGACACACATTGCTTTCATTATTCTTTCCTTGAATAATATTCATTTGCAAATGATGATTGCACTGCAGTGGTTTAATGATGTAAGTTCAACAGACATCTCTGATAAGTGTGAGGACATTCTTAACCTTCTAATGAAGACGCATGGCTGTGAAGTAAGTTTTTCATTATCAATGTTCTTATTGCATTGCTATTAATTTTAAGCTGTTCCTCCTGGACGAACACCATCTCAACGTTAGGCATGTTCATTTCCTTTCTAACTGAACCTGGTTACAGATGGTAGAGATTGGAATACCAGAACTTCATGAAATGCGTACTGCTCATCTTGTTTCAATTGGATGTGAAACACAATGTGGATTAAGCTCTGATGTGGAGGATGGGTATCCATCTTTTGCTTTTTTGTGGAGTTCAGCGTCATATGAGCATTCTTCAAGTGCATAAATTGCCTGCTTTAGATGATTGTAGTAATTGGTGACGTTCTGGTTGATTTTAATTGACAGATCTCCTGTTCCTCATTATTTGCAGAAAAGGTGTAAAGTTAACATATGATGTCCGTACAAATCTAACACTGTTCAAATCATTCAGTGGATCAGATTATGTTGCTGCCCAGTGTATAAGGTGAGGTTGAATCTGCCTCTTCATGAAGGAAATTTGTTGTCACATGTTTGAGGTTAAACTTTTACAAAAATTACATTTACTCACTCTATGCGCGAATGATCTTCATTCTATGGTTGGATGATTTCCTTGTCTGAGCTTACATGTTCAGGAGAAGAATAATGCACTATCACATGGAGATCTTCAAAAAGGTTGATATCATAGTCACCCCAACAACTGGGTACGCTAGCCTTACGTGTACAAATTTTGCGCTTGAATGAAATCTTTTGAATCTCCAGTGAAACTACTTATGAATTTAAATTGCATTGTGATAGCTCCTGTGGGAAATAGAGCATGCAGTTACTAACAAGATGGGTTGTGATTGTTTCTTGAAAGATTTACATATATGTTTGCCATCAATTAGCCTTGAATGATTTAGTGGCGCAGCTATTAGAATAATTGATACCTTGATTTACACTTTGAATTCTGGTCATCAGAAATGCAACCTATCATTTCAAATTCTTTTGATCCAACTGGAAGATTGTATTATTCTCGCCATGCATCAACTTGGCATTTCGGATAATGAATGTGAATTTTATTCTCTTTGTTTTTGTTTTGTTTTGTTTTTTTTGTCTATGTGAATTCCAGTATGACAGCACCCAAAATACCTCCAAGTGCACTTAAATATGGGGAGACTGATATGCAGGTTTCAGGTTTGTCTTGTGATTCTTGTTTTCCAAAACCTTCATGTACTAAGTTGGATCATGACTCAGCTGGTGAATCGAAAAACTTGAATATGGAAATCAATTTTTTTGACCTAAATGCATTAAATCAAGTAATTACAAAATTTTTCCTCTGATATGCCTAGGAAGTTTTGATCTGTCTGTGTTTGATACTTCAATAATACTTGCTGCTCTGAAGATCTATTAGGGATGTCATTTTGAATCCCTGACAGTTGACCATATGTGATTGCTTTAGAAGCTTTTTTTTTTTTTTGCATGATGTGATTGAATTGTGGATATAGTTCTCACAAGTTACCTGTTGGTAAAGAGGGATCAATTGCGACCTAATAATACTGCTAGAAAATGCCAATTAGCTTGTAGTTGCCACACCCCTTTCCCTAAAGTTGTAAAAGAGTCGGTTATTTAGTCTCATGAATGAAATAAAACATCATTATGCTGAATCAGCAAAGGCTATCTCTTTTATTTTGTTGGAGCTGCATAATTGGTGTGTATCAATGCTCACATATTGGAATAATCTCTGCACAGGTATGTGTGGCTTCTAATATAACTGTCTCCAAAACCTGTGAAAAACACAAAGTTTCCTTTTCAAGTTTGTGTTGGTATGTTGAGTACTGCATATTTTTGTGTCATACATCATACTGACCCATGATTTTGCTCGCAGGTTATCTAATGCGGTTTATTATCGCACCAAACCTTCTTGGTCTTCCTGCCATTTCTGTTCCTGTGAGTTACCTTCAATGTCTCACTTGACCATGGTACTTCTTTCAATTATTTCAGGAGTTCAATGTCAAGCAAGCCAAATATATCTGTTATGCAGGTTGGTTATGACAAACAAGGACTTCCAATTGGATTACAAATAATTGGCCGTCCATGGGCTGAAGCAACAATTCTGCGTTTAGCCATAGCTATAGAGGTATGTCTTATGACTTGAAATGAAGTTGGTCGTGGCTTGATTGATGCATTGCTTGTTTAAAACATCATATTTTTGTGCTTCCAGGAGCTATGTGTCAAGTCCAAGAAGCAGCCAGTATCCTTCTATGATGTCTTGAAGCCAAATTGAAGAATTGCATTTGGCTTGGAGTGGCTCATCGCTTTTTTCATGCATCGCCTGAAAAAGTTTCTGTTTCCTTCTATTTTCAAGCTTGAGAAAGATAATACCGTATGATGCTTTACAGATAACAGATGACCATCATTCTTCTGAAATCTATCAAAAAATTTCTATATTTACATTGTATCCTTCGTGCCTTCAAGTATGCTTTGGATGGTTCATTATCAACTCTGCGGTTGTCTCAGGTTCATTCACTATAACTCATGTTTCATGTACAAGTTGGTGCTTGAAGCAACCATCAATTATTGTGAAAAAACATACATGTGCTAATAAGATAGGATGTACAACCTTTTCAATGCTTGAATGAAGATGTTTTTAAGGTGTCACAGTGAAAAGATAACAAATAAAGCATACATTCTGACAAGAACAATAGACATAGCATAACAAAGACCTCATAGGCTTTCAAGAATGGGCAATAATATTACATCATCAGTACTAAACCCAATCTCAACTTCAGATCAATGTGTTCGGTCCTTAGACTAGTCAATATTGTTTGGGTCTATCCTCCTCTGGAAAATTACTTGGTTGATCTAGGCCACTAGGAAGTTTTCCAGGATAGTTAGTTGTTGAAGGATCTGACCCAGCCATGCTGGACAAAGAAGAAGAGAGCATAAGAATCTGAAACAGGACGATACATTCCTCGCCAGGTTTTATACAACAAAAGAAACTCACCTTCTGTCAACAATGATCATTGATCGAAGCTCGCAATTTGCAAAGCTGCGAGTACATATTAGAAACTATTTCTTATTACTTCAGGGAAAGACAGAACAACAACATAATTAGGAGCACCAATACACAGGATCTAGCATGTTAAAATGAAGGATGCATGCATTTCCCTAACGTAAACCATAACTTCCAACAAATACTTATTGAGTTCTAAATAGAAAACTGAACCAAGTTGTTCATGTAGAAACCGTAGAGCACAAGAGAGCAGAGAAGCACTTCCAGAATACATTTCCCTTTTGTTCAAAAACAATGTTATATTTGAAACACAATCATCTCCTGCTCAGCTAAAGTCTACACAGAAGTAGAAAGATACCATATGATCTGCATCAGATCAGAAGATCAAAATAAAGTAAAGGTAATGGAACCTACTGGCTATATCAGTGTATGATTTGAGCGAAAAAAAGCATATGATACTTGCCGCTTGCATATTTCTTTTTTCACCAATGGATGACAGTCGCTTCCAAACGTATTTAAGGTATGAAATAAAAACCCACTATGAGTGACTATTGCAATCTCTTTCTCCTTCCTCGTCCACAACCTGTAATATTCAGGCATTGTATGCAACTTTAAACAAAATATGTACCAAATCTAATCCATTAAAAATTAACACCTATGAAATGTTTTAAATATGATATTTTGTCTCAAGAATGATCAGAACTTGCATGATCATGAATAGCGCAGGAACTCTAATCTATAAACGTATGGCAATGCAACAAAGATGTGAGAATTTGAATGTTTTAACCTTCAAAAGGCTTAACAGCATTACTAAGATGTCTCTTGCAAACAAATATGAACTGAAGTTTCTTAGTTGGTGGGCGCCTAGAAGATTCAAGTTGCAGTCCGAAGATAAAATGCTGTTTATGCTCTTTAGCACGCCCACAAAACTATCCATACCATATGAATGCGAGTAATGATCAACCAACCAGTTCATGAACTTCAATCCCCTGGCGGCAAGTTCATCAGAAGTCTCTCTCACTTTGGCCTTCCACAGGGTGTCCTCATCAGTTTCTATCTGAAAACCACAAATAGGTAATTGAATGGAGCAGTAACATAAAGAAGAATAGAAAGGATTAGGCAAGTAACCAAACTTGGCCAGATTCATAATTAGAGAGTTTATACTTGCCGGTGAAAAGTCAATTGCAGGAAAAAGTAATTGATAGTTGCTGACATTTTGCCTCCCATGACAAGGACAAATACCCTGTGGGAAATAACTACAAGTAAGGAAGCTTTTCTGGACTTCAAAGTTGACAAGCAGACGTGGAACATTGGATCTTTTATTCTCTATGAGAGGGTGTGGGAATGGATATCAAGGAGGATTGCATCAGCTCCAACATCAATATATTGAATTAAGCATCAAGCCTCTAGACTTAATTAGGGTATATAGTAGTTAATAGCATATTGAAAAGTTCAGTGTATAAGTACATGATATCAAAAGAAACATAAAAACAAAACATAGTAGATGCACCAAATGTTCTCTACAGTTTTCCACTGCAAGAAATGGTGGAGAATTGAGACTTGAAATTGCTGCTCTACCACTGTTTCCAGCATTTGCCACCATAAGTGGCAGTACATCCATCCTATCAGTATAGTCCCCACCACCAAAAACACCAACAGCTGTCTGCAATGTTCTGCAGGTCAAAATGGTCACATCTTAACAAGACATTTTCCATCTAACAAGAGCAGTTTGTAGAGCTGTACCCAGGTAAATACTTTATGATTATTTTCATCTAACAAACAAAGCACAGAACGCAAAACAAACCAGTACCTTAGCAAAGGAGAAACAATAACCAAATCAACCCGTTTGGAAAGCCCACAGGCATGTACATGATTACGCAGATGGCCGACCTATACCATAAGAGTGCACAGTTTTCAGGAGACTTGAACTTAAAGGAGCAAGTTTTCTTCAGGAATACATAGAACGCGCATAATAAGTTTTTTTTTTAACATCATACCTGCTGCCAGCCTAGGGGAGTAAGGGGTGCATCAAAATATTCAGGAGAATAGTATGCTTTGTAGCTCTTATCTCCCTCTACATTGTGCGTCCCTTGTGCATGCCTCACCTGGATTTATGGTTTTATAAATGACTTGATTTGCCGGCAAAAGCCAAGAAAAGAAGGAAAGCCATCTTTGAGGTCTTTCAGACCATATACGCAAGCATCTTCATATCCGGATATGAATAATTAAAACTTCAATACCAACCAGATGAAGAGTTTTGCAGCGGTGCAATGGAAACAAACTTGGACCTGGATCACTACCCATTATCTGCAAGTGAACTCGATTCAAGTTTCCTTTTCAAGTAGTTTGGCACATCAGGCAAATAAACAATGCTAAAATAAAATTTGCAAAGAGAACAAAATTTGGAGGAAAGCACTCAGTCACTCAGTCACTGTCTTACGAGAAAAAGGTAGTTGTGTTTTATAAGCAATTAACAAATCACCACAGATGAATTACAGTAGCTAATATGGGTTAAACATCATAAAGAAGTAAAATCGCATTAAAAAGTTACAACCTTTGGTGTGAAGTATAAGATGAGTTATAAAACCAAGAACTTTTATCAGAAGCTGACAAAATGAAGAAGTCAACTAACAAAACCAAGAGGAAAGTGAAAAACTTGAACAAAGACATCAATCTGCATATGTAAACTTAGAGATTGTGGCATATTTACCAGGGAGAGAAGCGTGGAGAGGAAGAGAAGGACAGGATAAAGTAGTTGGTGAGAGTGACAGAGATGAATTGAAGATGAAGGAATGGGTTGTTACATAAACGAATTGACGAGTGATTAATAGGCAAGTGGCATAAATAATTAAACTTTGTCTCTCACCTTGACAGTATACCCAAGGATTGCTCAGCTCAAGCGGATGAAGTGGAGATGTGACTTTTTTCTCCTTTGTATCCACTCGTACAGACTTTAGATGTGCCTTTTGTAGTGTCTCTTTCGAGTGAACCTTTGATGATTATTGGCTAAAATTGGAGAATTCATGGGTATGTTTCCCAATTAGCCACTCAAAATGTGATCTTTGAAACTTGGTTGACTTGGCTACAGTGTTGTACAATTACTGGCTTTTCTTTTGTAGGCTCAAAGAAGAAAATCAGAGCCTTTTTTGAGGCATCATCTCTTTCTTTTTATTCAAAGCATTTGTTAAATTGAATGCCAATTGGATGAAGGCAAAGGTTTGATTTTTTTTTAACTATTTTAAAAAATAACTTTTTGATTTAATGTGCATTTGTTAAATTGAATGCCAATTGGATGAAAGCAAAGGTTTGATTTTTTTTTTACTATTTTAAAAAAATAACTTTTTGATTTAATGTGCATTTGTTAAATTGAATGCCAATTGGATGAAAGCAAAG
>JANIPM010000232.1:68417563-68428088 GCA_027478405.1 Erythroxylum cassinoides
TTTTATTTTATTTTATATTTTTACTTATTTTCTAATTTTACTTCCTAATTATTATATATAAACTTTATAATAAATTAAAGAAACTTTACATCTTAAACTATTTTTGGTATCAGTCCAGTTTGAAAACATTTAACTTTTCTACTTCTATCCCAAAATCTATTCCTATTGTATACGGCACAGTTTAGGTAAATACAAATATCAAATCCTATCTCTAATAAGTCTCCGATCCATTCCTTGCAAAAGACGAATAATAATTAATAAACAAACTGCTCCTATGGATAAGAACGTGTAACCAATCTTAATAAACAATTTCTGTTGAATTAGAACTTCTCATCAAACATCATATTCCAGTATCTAACCTATCTTAATGAACAATTTCTACTGAATTAGAAGTTCTCGTCAAACATCATATTTCAGTATCCACTTAATCCTTCATGTTAAAATTCCCCGTGTAAAGTTTAGGAGTATATTCGGGGCAAGCAAACGAGTTGCTCTTTTCCTCGTTGAGCGTACTGATCACACGGGGGGAGGAAGAAGATAAAACATGGAAGAGTCGCCAATTCGTTTCATTCCAGTACATATCTTGGAAGCTATTCTGTCAAAAGCACCAGCCAAAAGTGTTCTACGATTCAGGTGCATCTCTAAGTCATGTAACGCTTTTATTACGAGCCCCAGTTTCATATCCTTGCACATCAAAGCCGCCCTTGCCAACAAGAACACAACCAACAACCCGAAGTTGGTGTTAGGAACCTTCCCATCGTTTGAACCCACAAGAGGAAACCACACGTTATACCATGAGATAGATGAGTTACTTGTTCCAGATCAAAAGTTTAAACATACGTTTCATGACAGATCAATAAGTACGAACTACGTGGAATGTTTGGGTTCATGCAATGGGGTGATGTGCATGCATTATATCGATCACGACAAAGTTACTTTGTGGAACCCTGCCATAAGAAAGTCCCTCACTATTCCTTTTACTGAAGTTGATAACTCAGTAGAACACTACAGAATGGGGTTTTGGTTTGACATCAAAACCAGTGATTACAAGATCATAACATTCGTCCAAGCTAATGGTGACAGACAAGCACCAAAGAGGGTACAGCTCTATGAGCTAAACAAAAACTCTTGGAGGTCTATTGCCACTGCTCCAGTACATATAAACAGTCAAGCCCCTAGTTTCTTAAATGGAAATCTGCATTGGTTTGGATATTCAAAGATTGGATCAACAGACAGCAGATGGTGTAATAGAGTGGTTTTGTTTCAAGTGACCAACGAGGTGTTTGACGATATGGAGCTGCCTGAAGGTTATCTAACTCGTGCTCTTGATCCACTTCATAGACGACTAAGTACGTCCATGTTGGTTCTTGGAGAGTTGCTTTCTTTAGTGGAATACTGGAGTACGCGTGTTGAAATTTGGGTGATGAAGGAGTATGGCGTGACAGAGTCTTGGAGTAGATTCTATAACATTAGAATGGACAATATTGGAAGAGTTTATGGATTGATAAACATCAGAAAGGTTCTGGGGTTGAAACTTGAAAACAAATTGGTCTTGTATGAACCCGAGACTAGAACCAAACTCCTTACTATCGATCGTGCTATAAATGCCTATGCAGCTGATTATCTGGATACTTTGTCTTTACTAAATAGAACTTAGATACTTTAATTGTAGCAGGTGCGATTTCTTTTTCTTTCTTGTTTCTTTTACAGATTTATTCCTTAATCCTTTTCAATACTTGATTGTATTAGTGCAGGCAGAGATGGATTTGTATGCATCCAAGGCTTTTTTTTTTCAAGTATATATTATCATCCCAACTTGAATTAAGAGATATGTCCAATGTCTTAACTATGTATATTTTGCTTGGAATGATCATACTATTCTTAAGAAACAGTAGTATCACTCGTAATTTATCAGTAATAATCTCGCTTACTAATTAACTTCTTCAAACCTTGCATAGCAGCAAGATTTTCACTTGTTACAATGATGCAATTCATAATTTCTATCAAGATGTGTATAACTTATCATAATATATGTACTATTTAGGAAAAAGAGACGCTAAGAAACAAGGGAAAGGAAAAATTTACAATGCGAAATAGATATACGGATGAAATTAATCTGAGTTTTTTTAGGTAAATAGGATTTCTAGGTTTACTCAATCAACTTGAAATATTTGTCCGCTAGTGGTAACACCGACTGGCTGAATTTCACTTAAGAAAAAGAGCAACTCTGTCAGTGTTTAAGAAGTCACAAACATCAATTTTGCTTTTAGCCGCTTTTGAGTAATAATATCTAATCATTTTAAGGGTTTTGCTGGAGAACTTACAAGAATTAGCATCTTTCCATTTCATTCATAACCATTTTTTAAGGAGAAATGCTTCAAGAAATAAGACAGAGCTGATTGAAGTCATTGTTTGACTTATGCAAAAGTTGATGTTAAGTTGTCATAGTTATCTATATTACGAGCCTATCAAGTACAGATTTTTTATCCAATTTTATAATATTTTATTTTATCTCATAAATTTTAGTTATTTATTTTTGTAAGTTTCGCGTGAATCTTGTATAAATAAACACGAGGTTCGCATAAATAAATAGCTGAGATTCATGAAACAGAATAAGATATCATAATATTAAAAAGAATATTATGTCCTGAATATTCAAAGACATTTTCTCGGTGACTTCATGTTTGTACGGTTTTCCAACATGGAAGTTTGTGCAATCACAATCAATGATGGCCTAGGAACCAAGAAACATGCTCCACCCAATTCACCATAGAAGCACGAAAAATTCAAAGTTTATAATACTTTTAACATTTAGCTTTAAGACTCAATTATCTGTGTTTCGTTTTTAATTTTCAAGCCCTAAGATTCATTCTAGTCATTTCATTTATTTCAAGTCCCTAAGAACTGTATGATACAAACTGTATAGAAATAAGTGAATGGATAGTTAATTTCAAACGTTTGGCATAGTAGCCTTTTATGCTTGATTGTCAATGACAACTTAAGGATGATCTCAATGGTACATTGTTCAATGTTTTTCTCATGATTAGTAGTAATTCCTAATGGCATGAGCTGTCATTTGGAATTAATTGTTAAAAACATGTTATTATAATCAATTAATCCCAAAAAATATATCTTCCTAACTTTAATCAGTCTTATGTTAATAATTATTATTTTTATTGATTTTCATATTTAGAAATATAATGAAAGAGGAAGATACCATTTCTATGTTGTATTAGTGATCTAAACTCTAGGAATTGTATGATTGTTTATGTGGAATAACAAAAATTAAAGAAAAGAAGACTATGGGTAATAAGGACTCAATTTTGGGTTTTGGCATGTTTATACTCTTTTTTTTTTTCAAAAGAAGATGAGGTTGTAGATGGTATTCACATCATTTTTTGCCTTGCACATGCATCTTCCAATTGTCCTTCACTTGTGTCAAAGTTCAAACAATAGTACAAGACAAATGAAAGGAATGAGAATCTTTGAGTTACAAAATTTGATAAGACATACTATTCAAAGGTTGTGATATTTGCTCTTCTTCTATTCTAGAGTTTGTCACATATAATTGTATAGCTACATGGATAAAAGTTGGATAACTTATTGAAATGATCCAATCAAATTTAATAAGGAGTGAAGATTTTGATTGAATTTGTAAAAAAATCAAATGAGTTTAGATAGTGAAATTAATTGCCCATGTATAAATTTCTTAAAGTTTAACGATTAAAGTCATTATATGGTATATAATCACTTATTAATGCGATGCATAAATAAATTATATACTGGATGGATTTATCATAGCGAACATTCTGAAGTTAATAATGTTAGAAGTCTTAATCCAAGTGATGATGGTGATAACAATACTAATGTAGATGATGGTTATAACAATGCCGATGTAAATGATGGAATTCAAGAAATGTTGAAGGATGTAGAGAATTATATGGAGACTATGTATGACAATACTTTGTCTAATAATTTGATAAAATTACATAAGATAATTTTAAGAAATTATTGAAAGAAGCATAAGAAGAATTATATTCGGGGTACTCTAATTTCTCACAAGTTGTTGCACTTGAAGCTATAAAATAGTTAGAGCAAAAATTCTTTTGACATGTTGAATAAGTTGCTCAATGATGCATTACCAATTAGCCACAAATTGCACAAATCTTATCATGAAGCAAAAAAATTATTAAAAGACCTAGGATTAAGATACATATATCAATGCATGATTGTCATTATAATTGTGCTATCATTTGGAAGAAGTTTAAAGATCTTCAAGAATGTTCAATTTGTGATATATCAAGTTGGCAATTGGATGATGAAAAAGGGAAAAAAGAAAGATATCTCGTCAATTCTTAAAATACTTATTAAACCTCGATTACAAAGCTTGTTTATGTCAGTAAAAATAGTCACATGTATGAAGTGGTATAAAAAATGCATTAATGATAATTTCATGCATCATTCAGCAAACTCAAAGACATAGAATGACTTTGATAGAAAGTTTCTATTGGTTGCAATCCTTTTTCTTATTATTTTTGCTTATTCTATTATCTACTATTTTTTATAAACATGTCAATGTGTACAAGAGCAATCATTAATTGACGATTTAAAATATATTGAAAAGCTGAGTTAGAAACTTATGATACTATAAAAGTTAAAATTTTAAAAATACATACAACTGATTTGTGAACTATAAATAAGCTTTTAGCCTGTGACAATTTGATCGAATGGAGTCCTAAAAAATATATGGCATGCTCTTTGTGTATTCACCAAACTGATTAAAATATGTTATCGTTACTTAACATATGAGCATTGATGGTGCAGAAGGAAATTATATAATAGCAAAGTAGAATATAATGAAGCTCTTTTATATCTGTGAGATGATGATGTGCTAAATTAATTATCACATTTATAAAAGTTTATACGAGTAATAGAGTGTAAAAGCAAATTTTTGTTGACTTCAATTAGAATAAAAGAAGTGTATTTTTTTAATTTGTTTTATTAGAAGAATTTGTTATTAAGACATAATATTAACATCAGGAATATTAAAAAATATATTTTTTAGAATATTTTAGATATTTGATGGATACTGAGGACAAATCAAAATATACAATTAATAAGAGTAGAGAGTTGAAAGGAATGAATATAAGAAAAGATTTATTTTAAAGAAAAGAGATGAGATCCGGTATCCCACCATCTAACCCGAAACTTGCAAAGGGCGACGGGTTGACTGGGAACAGAAACAACCGCATGCGGACGGGCTTTGAGGAGACACGGTAGAGGCGATCGTACTCACGCATCATGTGCTCGAGATCGTCGTCATTGGTAATTGAGATCAGAGCATCGAGATCTTTCCCGGGGAGCTGGTACTTGAAGCAGACATGTGAGTCGCCGGACAAAGCTTCAAGCTTTTTGATCATGGTAGAGAAATTCGATCTCCGGTCAAAAGCGAGGATCTTGGTCTCGCCGCCAACGTAAGAAAGTTGGTTGTCGTGTGGGCGAGGATGGATTTTGCCGCCGTAACTGCACATGAATTTGATCTTATAACTACTGGGTCGTTGTTCCTCCGACGGAGGCGGGGTCTCGAAATCAACTTGGCGAGAGGGAGGAGTGGACTCGCCGGAGTCTGGATACGAAGCGAGAGGAGTGGACTCGCCGGAGTCTGGATACGAAGCGGGGCTGGCCATGAGATGAGACAGAGAAAGTAGAGAGAGAGCGTAGACGAGACTGACTAGTTGTAGGAGGCCATTGAAGTAGAGAGAGGACTCGAAATAGATCCTTTTTGGGAGTGGGAGTGGGCTCCGTTCTGTTGACTGAAACGTACTGGGGAGAGAGACATCAAATATAAGAGAGAAACAAACAAGAGTCCGTAGTCCCTACCACTCCGTCGGGCCGGGTTGTGGGGCGCGTGGGGCGGACTATTCCACTTTTTGAGAGTAGAAAAAAAAGAGAGTTAATTGACAAAAATGACCATAAACTCTTACTTGACGGTGAGACGGTCTGTACTCTGTAGTGAATTTATTTCAATGGGTGTATTGGTGTCTTTTCATGAGAGACTTTGGTGCATTTACGCGGTAATAATATTTATTTAAGAGCGGAGACGTGCAAAAAATGAAATCTTTGTATACTAATTTAACTTTAATTTATTGCAAAAATATTTAAATATTTAAACATTAAAAACAATGTCTAATTATTTACATGCTACGTGCCTAATACGTAGCTTAATTTTTTCTAATTCATTTATTTAAAAATCAATTAAAGTAAAAGTAAAAGTAAAAGTAAATTAAATTAAAGATTAATTAATTAAAACAAAAATTAAATAATATTCAACTACGAACTGTTTTATTTGTTCTTCATTTTTCTTGTATAACTCTCTACTCTTGCAATTATACTTAGAATTCAAGGTACAAATCTCCTCTCTGTTACCATTATGTGTAAAGTATAAAATAGCATTTTGTTTTCTTTGTTCTTGAGTATTGATGATATAACTCTTGCCATTGTGTGTGGAATGTCGCTCTTTCTAAAATGTCACTATTGTGTTGTGGTTGGGTGCGATTGTGAGTATTTTATGCGATTGGGAGGTGAGTTCATCTAACACTAAGTTAGATTGTCACTGTTTACATATACTTGGTCGAGGTTTGTGACTTAAGCTCAAGAAGAATGAGTGACTACGAAGGTGAATTTATTCTAATACATCCATGTAGTTGATGAATTTATTTCTTAAACCCAAGACTGTCCTGCAATTGTTTACTGTGCTTGAAATTTGTTTCAATCGTGATCTAATGTTGTAATTTATTAATGGAATGTTGTGCTTTTAATAGTATTTCTAGTTAAAGTGACTATAACATGTGATATTGTTTTACATTTTTCAACTTCATATATACTATTGCCAGAATCAGATTACGAAACATTAAGAATTTTGAATTCACTTGGTCACCATTTACTGCAAGTTGTTTCAAAGAACATATGTTTCCTTATTGTTATTCATATTTTCTGGAGTTGTTGAGGCTCAGCCCTACTCTGTTCAATGTTATAGGAGAATGTTCTAGAAAAAATAATGAGCATATGGTGAAATATGAGTTATAAACCCTGTGTGCTTTTGTTAGAACATTTCTTTGACAATTTATGATTTTGAACGACTCAAAATTGTGAATAATTTTCTTACCTAGCCTTGCATATATAAAGCAAGTTATGCATTAATTAGTTGTAAAAAAATATCTAAGTTGGATGGAAAGTGGTTAAACTTTGTTTATAGTTTATTATAGAGGCTTTTAAAGTCAATGTAATCATTTGTGAAAGAGAAATAAGCTTAGATTGTAATCAGAAGTTGATTCCTAAAGGATCTCCAATGAGGTTCCTACTTAAGTAAAGAAATATGCTATGCCTAATGAGATCTTTTGTGGCATGTCTAGATCTTTTTGTAAGACCTTTTTTTTACTTAATTTTATGGTCTTTGTTGCTGCAACATTATACTTTCTATTATCAAAAGCAATCTTTAGATTTGTAATGAATATTGCTTCTGTTTCTACTATTTTTATGTTAGTGCACCAATTCATGCATGTGCTTGGATTAAATTTTAATTTGTCTACCTGCTAACAAATTTGCTTTACCATGATACATATCGATTTGACATCTACATCAATTGTTTATACCTTTCTACCGTATATCATTCATTTATGTTCTAGTAATTACCATAAAGGAGTGAATTTGTAGAGCAATTTAACATGATCTAGGAGGCTCATTCACTTTTCCCTTTTCCTAATTTTATGCAGAATATAAAAGATAATCCTCAATACAATACCCCATTCATTGGCAATCTCGAAGAGAATATCAATGAAGAGGAATTAAGGGGTCTTTTTAGTGTGGAAGAATGTTTTAGCTCTAGCTAGCTTTGTGATTGTTTGATGTATTAGCGTGTATTAGCTTTAATATTCTTGTAACTCATTTAATCATTCTTGAACATTATGTGTATTACTGAAAAAAATGGATAAAGGTAAAATATATATGACTTTTATGGCATCTACACCTAGTATATACTTGACATAGGAAGAGTGCGAAGTCGTTGTTAATGGATTCAAGAATAAGATTTATTATTGTTTCAATAATTTAGCAGAAGTTGAAAAGAAATACTCTAAATTTTGTCAAGAGAAGGCGTTATGTTCAGCGGTAAAATAAGTTTTGTAATTTTTTATGTTATTATATTTAGTATATAATATGGATATCATAATCCTGAGTAATTTTTCAGATTTTCTATATTGATTATCCCAATTATAATAATAAGATAAGCTACGAACATCAAATGCTAAGCCTAATATTGTTCAACATTTTTATCAATATAATAATACAAATGTGAGGATTGCCCTTATTTTTTTTATTAATGCATTATGTTATGAATATTTCAATTATAGCTTATATGATATTAATTTTATCATTCAAATTGTAGGTGTATTGTAGGTATGTAGTATTGGTAAAAGAGTTGAGCCTTTGTTATTGTAAAAAACTTTTGCCAAACATCTTCTGTATGTTAGGGTAAAACTTTTATCTGCAAGATACATTGTTGCGCGTATAAGTTTTTTTTAATTCATAATATTTCAAATTTTGACATAATTATGGTATTTTATTTTAATTTTATTCTATAAGTTCCATATGACTATATATCCTGGGTGTCTAATGCTTTTTAATATGAACCTGCAGTGCAACAATATGTGAAAGAGTAAAACAGAATAAGAAGAAGTTGCATTTAATGGACCCCTATAGATATATGATTTGCACTCATTGTATCTGATTATGAGAGATCATTGCACTCCTAAGAAATCTATAGTAGTTAAAACATGTTGTTTTTGTACATTTAAGTTAATACAATCAATATTTATATAGGTTATGATTATGATAACTATATTTTTTGGTTATGCATTTCTTTGCTCTTTGACACACTAATAATGTTAATTTATCCATAAATGATGGCTTCTGAAGGAAAAATTCTTTAAAATGCAAAGCATAAGAGATTTCCATTAAATTGGACATGTAATGTGTGTCAATTAAGAATGGCCAATATCCATATCCAAATCAATTAATCAAGATAGTCTCACATTTCTATGCATATTTAGGCAAATTATCCAATATAATCAAACATCCCTATCTAATCCAAATCATAAAACGAAGTTTCAAATACATATTCATATTCATATCACAACACAACTTAAATACATATTGAATTCGTAAAACATTTTTAAAGTATGGCTTATTTTGCTCTTGATTGACCATCATCAATTTGAGATTTTGTTGGAGTTGATTTCTTAACCGTTAATTTTTGTCTTCTCCTGGTTATAGCTATTTTTTTAGCATTTGTATTTTTCAAAACTTGAGTTGGTTCCAACACTTGACATTGACTTCCACCTATCTATAAAACATTTATAAACAAAAAGTATATTATGACTAATTAGGAAACAATAACAAATAATCTACCACCAACTTCTTCAAATGTTAACATACTGTAAAATAAGTGTTCCCACTAACTTCTCCAAATGTTACTCCATATTCTTGGACGAGTTGTATATGCATAAATGTTTATAATTTATTAAAAAGTTGATGAAAAAATTAAAAATGAATGTTCACTCACCACCTTTTTCTCCCTTCATAAGATAGATATTGTAGTGTTGGATCCTATAGATACTGATTATCTACCTTTTCTTCTTGGACCACTGCCAATGTTGGATGTAGATATAAGATTTTTTGGTGGTCTTCCCTATTTTCTTTACATTATAAATCATATACACACATAATTTAAAGTGAATGATTAGATATTTAAAGAATATTTATCATATACACAATTATAAACTAGGATACAATTACCTTAACAATTTTAGGATGTCTCTAAAGTAGATCCTTACTTTGCATTCTCTTTTATTGTGACAAACTTTAAAACAATTTTGACATCTCATAAGTACTATAACTTTGCTCAACTTATTTGGATTCCGTGGTTCTTCATCTTTATCCCTTCTTCTAGCCTTCTTAGGTCTTCTAGGTATCTTCTTAATCAAATGAAGTAATATAGGTTGTAAGTTTTCAGTCTTCGGCTAAATATTTGGACTATTAATAGGTTATATGGCATACTGATAACTTTTCAAATAACACTTACCTTTGTAGGATTGCTCACATACCCATCGATATCCTCCCTGTGATTTGACATATAAGCAAATACATGCTTACATGGGATTCCTGTTAAATACCAAAGCCCACACTGACACGTTTTTACTTGTAAATCAACAATAAACTTATTTGCAAAATGCGTTACTTTGAATTTCAAAATTTTGTTTGTCCTAATGATATAGTGTCTTGCTTTCCATTGTGCAATCTATATCTTCTTTCTCACCTTTGGACATATTTGTCTATGGATTTGATCATCATCCCTTTTTTCATGAATTAAAGTCATCAAAGCAACTTGAATATCCTCTAGCGTATTAATAAGACTTTTTTATGATGCTTCAAATGAATTTATTAAATGTCTATGATATATTGCTATGAA
>JANIPM010000232.1:68445653-68466839 GCA_027478405.1 Erythroxylum cassinoides
AAGTCATACGCAATAACTTCATCATGCCTCAAACAACAATGAAGCTATTAGCTCAGGTTTGTTAATTTTTAATACCTTCAACTAGACTTATACTTAAATATATATTTATATATTATAATATTTTCTTACCGTCAGTTTTTTGTTGTCAACTTTCAATGCTAGTATTAGAAAAGAAGGTCGAGGTAAAATTAAAGGTTATGAATTACAATGAATGAATGTTGCAATGAATTGCAAATTATCAATACAGATTGATACTCAGCAAGGTCGTCTTGTAGACAAAGGTCCAATATGAAAAATTGTCAAGTGACTTGGGGATTATTGTGAGAACATAATTACCTTGTCTGAAACATGTTAAAGACTTAAAGGAAGACAACTTACTTGAAAATGCTTTGGAAAAATTTACGATAATTATACTAAATATTTTACTTTATGCAATATTGTTTTAATGATTTTAAGATTAATTACATTTTGACTTATTGGTCATAGTTGAATATTACGGATATTAAGAATTAAAATGTTTTAAACTGTGTTATTTCATTATTAAAAGAAAGGAGCAAAGATCCTTGTCTCAAGTTGCATAAGTATTATAACTCTTTTTCTTCTGATACGGAGGCATGAGGTTATGTTCTCAAAAAAATGCCTGAAAAATTCGAATATTTTATGGGATTATTGGGGTGACCCAAAAGTTCAGGTTTGTTTTCTTTGCCTTCATGTTTACTTGCATTAATCTTGTTAAATGATTTAATTTCTAAGTTGAGTTTTTTTATCTTGGAAAATTGTGAGAAGGCAAGGATCAGTGGATCAAAATTAAAAACAACTCATAATCAAGGGTCACAGTCATTTGTAGTTGTCCGAAATGAACATGTAAGATCTATATCTGCAAGTTATACTCAAATAAATAAACACTAAATTATTTATTGTGCCTTTTTTGTTTCATAAAATAAAGTGAGAAAGAACTAAATAGACAAGAGTGTGATATGGTCATACTATATAAAGTCACTCACTATAAGGAAGATAATGATGAGTGCAAGAAGAAGCAAAAAATAACTATGTAAGTACAAAAGTTTCTTCATTTATTAATGTAGTAGTTAGTACTATGCGGAGTAAATATTTTTTATTTTTAAAATTTACAATAAGATATAAGAGTTATTAGAGAAGTTTATGTTTGAGTGAGATGAGCTCAGTGCAAAAGACATTTGTGATACAATAATTAGTACTTGTTCCGGCTATATAAAAAGCCTTAGTTATGGCCCTAAACCAAAAGTTTCAACCTCAAATATAAAACAATCATTGAACATCTTCAAAAGGAAAACAATGAGCTTAAGATTGCTTTACAAGCTGAAGTAATAAGGGGATAAGAAACTCGAGGTAAATTAGCAAAATGATATGTTATTTAAAAGATTACTTGGCCTAAATTATCATAAAAATGGTGAGGAAAATGAAAGGTATTAATTCTGTCTCTTATACTTTTCTATCACTTCTTGTATGTACTATAATTTAATTTTAATTTTTTTTCTTGAATTATAGAATGGATGAAGATCCAACTAAGGAGTGATTATATTGTGAATAGTAAAGTTATGTGATATTTGCTTTAATCATAACCAAATACTTACTAAATCAGTACTCTCACAATATTTTTAGTTAATTTTAACTATTATGTGGTATTAGCTTTAATCAGAATCAAATACTTACTGTATCAATACTCTCATAATATTTTTAGTTGATTTTAACTATCCTTTTTTGGATTATTGCAAGTTTATGGACATGGACAATACTAGGTTGTTGTTCGGGTTATGCTCTAATATTTTTGTAATCTTAACATTTTATCAGTACATTAAACATATTCTAATTTGTTAAGTGATCTCTTTATTTATTGTTTTATCTATAATAATTATTCAAGATGTCATTAATATCTTGTATAGGAACAAATGATCATTTTTAATGCTATATTTCTTTTGTTGGTATAATTTAATGATATTTATATAATTTTGCTTTATATATACAATGCTCCACATTTTAAATTAATGATATTTTCTACAATTTAATTTTATAATAATAAGCAAATAATTCACAATAAAAAATGTTGATACATTATATACAAAATATATTATTCAATATCATGGATTAAAAACATGACAAATAACATGTTACAATATTACTAAAAACATAGCAAATAATATTTCGTTATATAAAAACGATTCTTTAATTTCTCAAAAAATATATTCTTATTTATTACATTATAATTAACATATAGACAATTGTTTTGTTATAGTAAAGAGGAAAATAATTTATTAAGAGCTTTAATTTTTTATATTATTTTATAAAAATATATTAACAGATAACTACCATTTGTTCAATACCTTCTCATTTTACATGCTTTTTTATAATTTATTTCTTGGAGAATGGTTAGTTAGTCGAGGATAATGATAACCGAAAAACACAGTTAAACTTAAAGCTTTAGCATTGGATATGTGATTTAACTGAGGGATACCCATACGTCTGATGATTAATAAAGTAGAAAATAAATCAAGTATTACTAGTCCATTAATAGAAGTCTAATCATGATTATAGTTAAGCGATCTTAATATCCCATTGAGATATCATAATCTTGCTGAAACTAAACTTTCCCCCTGCTATTAAATGAATTTGCCATTTCAGGTGCATGACATGCATAAGTAGATTACTGATGGATAACCACTTTCACAAAAAGAGGAAATGATTACACAAAATAATCTCGCTGAATCTGTCATGAATATTAAAACATATTTAAAACTTATGTCATTGTCATATGCAAGCAAAACAGTTCATTTGAATCCCCGCCACTATCTGTCTTGTAGATGCCATTATAGAATAATTCTATAGCCTAAGCTTCTTTGGCTGTAATCTATGTGAAGGTACTGAAATACTTAATGTAAACAGTAAGCATAGAGATGTCAGACATGTTTGTAGCTTTCTAGGCCTGCTAGTTTGTCCCTTTTCTCAAACTTTCGCTATATCTTAGGAGGTGACAAGAATGACTCCTTGCGAGAGGTACAGTTATTTCCCTTAAAAAGAAAGGATATGGCCAAATTTGCGGCAGCTCTTTTGGTGTTCTTCCTTGTTTTCGTTGTCTCCGAGAGCCGAGGCAGTAAGTCATGATTTTTTTGTCCATTTCTCAAAATCTTTATGCCCTTAGCAAGTTGGGTTTGAAGGTATAGCTTAATTGATCATTTGGTGTATTATTTGTCTATAGTTCGTGAAAACCATAGAGGGTAATAGTTTCGTAAACTCTTCGATTTAACCGTGGTTATTTGTAAGATTCTTCTGTAGTTATTTGTAACTGTATCTATCGGTTACTAGATATAAAGTAACTGTATCAGCAACTGTTAATTTTTCTATACTAAACAAAAAAAAGAATAAGTACGAAATTAAACAATTCAATATTGAAATTTTGGTAACGCAGTTCGACACACTTTGTCTATGTCTGCGAGATCCTCACCCTGCTTAATACTTTCACCGAAGTATAATAGATTTACCTAAGGCTTTACTGAGCCGATACCACTCAACTCTTGACACTATCTCTCAACCTCACTTCTCGTGAAAGAATTTCACACCCAATAGTACGACCGCTTTGTACAAACCTCAACAGAGGTTTTTCTAAACAACTTTTAATAGAAGACAATTAAATAAACAACTCAAATGATCAATTAAATAAGAACAAAATAATAATACACTTGAGATAAAAGAGAAGAACAACTTTTCGAAAAGTTAAACTCCACTGAAATAAATTTGGAAGCCTTTGCAACAACAATGGATTGATTCATGCAGAACTCATAATCAAATCACTGCTACACACATAACACGCAATCCACAACAGTAGTTGCACACAACATACAAAGCAGTCCACTCAAGAGTCACTCCATAAAGCTGAACATCCAACTTAAGTAACACCCTACAAAGTCACTACAAAGTCGCGAATCTCTTGGCCAAAAAATACACACACAATACACTAGAACTACCCTGCTGTGAGTAACTCCAGAAACTCAATAAAAACGCAGCAGAAGGATGGATTTTTCAACAACATAAAAACATCACTTTAATCTTTTCCAACCAACAAAAAGTCACCCACACACCTTCAGTTGTTCACGAAATTTGATCAATGCATAGTCAACCCAAAACTTCTAACCGTACACCCAAACATCACACACATGTGATGTATCACACCCCCTCTTAAGTTAGACTTCAATCCAAGATAGATTCTTTCTCCACTAGAAGATTATTCATATAGCTTTTGAATCCAAGTTAAGCAAGGATTATTAACTAGCTATGATTTTCCAATTAATAAAAATACATGATAAGTCCAATCTATAAAATTATGTCAATCTAAAAAATTATGTCAAAATCCCATTACTTCATTTCAGCCCTCTTAAAAAGTCGTGATCTTCTTCACATATCCCACTTAAAAATAGAATTTTATCATAATTGAATCATTATCCAAAAATCCAGCAAGCCAGTTGTGCCCAATTTAAATTCAATCAATTTAGATTTGAATTTTGAACTCATCAACATTATCTTAGATGTCCAATTATCGAAAAATGCCAAAACCAAATAATAAGATATATACCATATATCTTAACAATATTTCCCTTTTTGACATTGTTTGTCACATAGTCAAAACTCCTCCTAAAGGAGATAATTGGACATATAACCATCAAATGCACAAATCCATTCTACCCCTTGAGACAAAAAGATTCCAAAAAGCACGACGAATAGTCACGCATATACTTTAAAATCTTCCCCTGAATGGAACATTCATCATAAACAATCTGATGTCTCCTCCTTGGGACAAAACATTATCAAAACTAAGAATGTCTTCAACACAATCAATCTCAGCGAATAAAGAACATAAAAATCAGTAGTAATACACATGCCAACATATCATCACTTACTTCAATTCCATCTTTATAAGACCAATCAAATTCATAAACCCAAACAAATAAAGATGAGTGTTGAGATACTCGGGAAAGAGACCCCACTGATGAGATCATTACCTGGCCTTATTCCTCATCATATTATCTTTTTCATCGGTTTCTTCTTCTTCTGAAATAACTAACTTGTCCTATATTTGACTAGTTTCTTTAAAAGCAATAACGAATTATGAATTTGTACAATTTCTTGTTTTTCCTTTATTACATTTTTGTGCTTGTAATTGACCCTTTCAAATCCACATGTGCTTCAATACCATAGGTTGCTTCTGGAAATTTAATGGAGAGTGTTTAGATTTTCGGTTTTGAACCCTTTGAAACATCATTTGTAACAACGTGTAATGTTTTGGTCTGATGTTCCTAATTACTCTATAAAAGTGACACATAGGTATGAACCTCCGATTTTTCTTTGAGATTTCTCCTTCGACAAATCTTGTCGACCAATTTTCTCATCATTCGACTTGAAACATTCACCTCTACAGCCAATGCCTTGAAGATCTCCTTTAGCCTTACCAATTTCTAACAACTTTTTTAGCTTTTCGATACCTCCATTTAACATTTTTATTCCTTTTTCTGTATTGACCAACTTCAATTTTGTTTCAGCAAGCTCATCTAATGTAGACAACAACTTCTTCTCTAGATCTTAAATGATGTTCTTCATAAAAGAGATTTTCTCCTTCAACTTCTTATTTTTCTTACATGTTTGGACCCATTTACCATACATTAACTCATAGGCTTCATAAATACCTTCATTTTTATTATCTGAAGTACTGTCATCACTGTCATAATATGAGATTGAGCTTTGAGCTAAATCGTCTGTGTTTTTTTCAAAATTTCTTGATTTACTCACTTTTTCGTTTTCAGTACTTCATTCTCAGTTATTGTTAAACAAGTAACTGTACTTTTGCTATACAAAGTAACTAAAGCAGCACTATTCATAATTTCTTCTTCATTTCTAGATTAGTTATTACTCCAAGTGCTTGTATAAGATTTTCCTTTTCTCTTCTTCAAGATGTTAACACACTCCGCTTGAACATATCTGAAGCCTTGACACTTATTTCATTGAATTCTCTTTACCTTTCTTTCTCCTATTTGAGTTTTGGCTTGTTGTTTGAAGCCGTTATTCGATGAACTCCCTCCGTTTTGCCCAAACTCAGATCTATCCTTTTTCACTCTCTTAAACCACTTATTGAACTCTCGTGTTAATTACTACATATCCTCATTCTCGTCTAATTCATCTTATATATCCTTCATACCTTTTCCAGTTTCAACCTATAGTGCCAATCCTTTGCTTTTTTTTGTTTACCCCTTAAAAGATTCATTTCAAAATTTGTAAGAATTCCAACTACCTTCTCCAATGACAGATCATTAATGTCGTGGGCCTCCTCTATTATTGAAATTTTTGGAATAAATCTTGGAGGTAATGATCTCAACATCTTCTTGACTAGTTTTAGATTGGAATATTTCTTCCCGAGTTGATGTGCCTGATTCGCTATATCTCACAATCTTTCATGAAAGTCTCCAACAGTCTCATTTTCATCCATCTTCAATTCTTCAAACCTCACAGCTAACATCTGTAGTCTTGAATCTATCACATATTTAAACCCTTCATGAATAGTCTGCAAAGCATCCAACACTTCTTTAGTCGATTTATAGGTTGATATCATTGAGAAGCGTCCTTCATCAACAACACTGAATATCACATGCATTGCTTGTGAGTTTCCAAGTGCACTTTCTTCTTCGGCTCTTGTCCATTCAATTGGATCTTTTTGAACTGTCTCTCTTTTATCATAGTAATCATTAGATGCGTCCACCTATGTACTACCAAATGCCAAGCTTTTATACCCTGAGCTTGGATGAAGACTCTCATCTGTGATTGCCATTCAGGATAGTTAGATCCATCCAACAGTGGTGGTCTGGTGATCGATGCACCCTTTATTATAGCCATGTTTGTGAAACTAGGATCTGCACCAACTTGCTACCAAGTTCTGAATCGATGACCTCATTTTGATACCAATTGAAAAATCGTAGAGGGTAGTAGTTTCGCAAACTCTTTAATGTGATCGCAGTTACTAATAAGGTTTTGTCGCGATTACTTATAACTGTATCCATCGGTTACTAGATATAAAATAACTGTAACAGTAATTTTTAATTTTCTGTACCAAATGAAAATAGAAAAATAAATACGAAATTAAACAGATCAACATCGAAATTTGGTAACGTAGTTTGATACACCTTGTCTACGTCTGTAGGGCCCTCACCTAGCTTAATACTTTCACCAAGGTACAATAGATTTACCTAAGGCTTTACTGAGCTGACACCACTCAACCCTTGACACTATCTCTCAACCTCACTTCTTATGAAAGAATTTCACACTCAATAGTACGATCACCTCATACTAACCTCAACAGATGATTTTTCTAAACAACTTTTAATAGAAGACAATTAAATAAACAACTCAAGTGATCAATCAACTAAGAACAAAACAATAATATACTTGAGATAAAAGAGAAGAACAACTTTCTGAAAGGTTCAACTCTATTGAAATAAATCTGGAAGTCATTGCAACAACAATGAGTTGATTCATGCAAAACTTATAATCAAGTCATGGCTGCACATATAACATGCAATCAATAACAGTAGTTTCATGCAACATATAAAGCAGTCCACTCAAGAGCCACCCCATAAAGCTGAACATCCAACTTAAGTAACACCATACAAAATCACTACAAAGTCGCGAATCCCTTGGCTAGAAAATACACACACAATGCACTAGAACTGCTCAGTCGTGAATAACTCCAGAGCCTTAATAAAAACACAGCAGAAGGATGGATTTTTCAGCAGCATAAAAACATCACTTTAATCTTTTCCAACCAACAAAAAGTCACCCACACACCTTCAGTTGTTCATGAAATTTGATCAGTGCATAGTCACCTCAAAACTTCTAGTCATAAACCTAAACATCACACACACGTTATGTATTACACCCCCTCTCAACTTCAATCCAAGATGGGATTCTTTCTTAACTAGAAGATTATCCATATAGCTTTTGAATCCAAGTTAAACAAGGATTATTAACTAGCTATGATTTTCCAATTAATAAAAATATATGATAAGTCCAATTTCTAAAATTATGCCAAAATAACATAAGTAGATATATACACTATATATCTAACAATCTCTAAAATCCCATGACTTCATTTCAATCCACTAAAAAAATCGTGATCTTCTTCACATATCTCACTTAAAAATAGAATTTTATCACAACTGAACCATTATCCAAAAATCCAAAAGGCCAATTATGGCTAATTTAAATTCAATCAATTTGGATGTGAATTTTGAACTCATCAACATTATCTTAGATGTCCAATTATCAAAAAAATGCCAAAACTAAATAATAAGATATATACTATATATCTTAGCAGTTGGGTACATGGGGGTAGCAGCCAGCTTGAAGTCTACCTTAGTGCATGGAGTTCAAAATGGAGAAACTTGCTTTTCTATAACACAAAACTCCAATTTAACTGCTAATGTCTTCAGCATCCTCAACCTAAATGAGGCTCTTTATTGGTCAATGGCTCTGCATCAAAGGCTCAAAAAGTTAAGACATTGTAGTACTTTGACTGCTCAGATGTGAGAGAATTCTTGAATAAGGAGATTGATAAGTCCCACACCGGGGTTCATTTCTCTAAATTGATAGTTAACTTTTATCCTTGGCAATGAATATGTATTTCTTTACTAGTTTTAATTAATATCTTGTTATGTTTCAATGACTTCTTTCTTCTCTCTATGTATGACTGCAAGCATAATATAGTTTTATTATCTAATAAAGGAAGTTGTCGTGGTTCTACTCTCTCTTCCATAATGGATGCATTACGTTTTTTCCAAGGTTAGCATTACGATTTAGGTTAATTATAGAAAAAGTTCAAATTTTAGTCAAATTTTCAATTATAGCATGAACTTTAAAAAGTAACAATAAAATATCCAAAATTTTATTTTTTTAAAATTCTGGCCTGACATTAGTCTCACAATTATCTTTATTGACATGACACTCTTACGTGTCAAGGGCCCTCATTAAAGTCTGATTATTGAAACAACATCGTTTCATGATAAAACTGAAATGACATCGTTTCATCAAATGCACTATGCAAGTCCAAAAGTTCTCTTTAATGATACATATAATTGACAAGTTCATAATACCATTATAAATAACTAAAGTTGGCATCTTCAATCTAATTAATAATGGATTAGTTAAGATATTAGGTACCATGGCATTGTTAGATATTAGGGTTACCCTAGGTTTGATATTTAGTTAGTAGGGGTGTAGTTGTAGAGTGCAAAAAGGATTCCCCTTAATGGTGATAAAAAGTGTGGGCTTGAGGTGTAAGATTGTAAGTGTGAATGGTTCCTTTATAGGGTGCAGTATTTAGGTAAAGGGTTGCAAGTTATGAGTGGTTCCTTTGATAGTGGTTGTAGGATGGTTCACCGCTTACATTCCTTATAGCAGTTGTCTTACTTATTATGATAAGATCATAATTTTAGCTGGTTAGTCTTCTAGATGCTCAGGGATGTGAGAGGGTTTAAGGTTGTTAGTATTCTATTGACATTAGGAGAAACTTGCCTTAGTTTGTATCCATTGTTCTTTCCTAAGGTGGTGAGAACTTAGCCATTTTGATATTTTATCAAGTGAAAATTTTGAAATATTTCACTCGATTTCCACAAACATTGTCAAATGATTAGATTGAATTTATGGTAGGCTAATGGGATGATCTCAACTCAGTAGGCTTGTGAAAATAAATACTAATAGGCTAGGAATGTTTTTAGCAAAGACACTACGAATAAAGCTGGTGGGTGATAAGTATACAAGAAAACTTAATGAGATTGTATTTAAGACTTACCTTAGTGAATCTTCCTTTTATATGAAATCACTATTTAAAGTATAATTGGACTCTAGATATCCTTAATATAGTTAAATTTAATCTTTCCTAAGTATCTTAGTTGGTATTTGATTAATACTCTAACTCTTAACATAGTTGAATCATACTTTAATTGAACTCACGCTTTTTGGATAATTGGACCTCTTATGTGAGCTCAAAACATGTAGGCTTGTAAAAGACTAGTTAGCTTGTTAGATCAATTTAGGCTTGATTAGTACACTTATTAAGGGTGTATCAGATAATGTTTTATGGTATTATTTGATTTGATCAAGAGTACGATTGAGTTGGGTCTATTAACTTATGCTAGAACAAGACATGTATCATTTCGTTGGTAAGAGCAAATTAGTTAGTGCTAAATTGGGCAAAATACCTATCCATACCGAGCCAAAATAATCATGTGTGTTAGTTGGCACCATTAATTTCTATTTGCTATTAATTCATTAAAATATTATATTGATGTAACTTCATTCTTTGACATGTACATTAGAGAGGATGGTAGTGCTATTTGAGTGTTTTTTTCAATACATCTCTAATGAATACTAATGAAGTTATGGTTTATGTCATATCTAATGACTACTAACAAAGTAACTCTTAACTATGGTAGGTCCTAAATAATATCAAAATACAATAATTCATTTATAAGATATGTTGAAGATCTCAAATTAGATGATCAATTATATAATTATTATAACAAGTATTTATATAGACATATAAGTAGTATTTAATATAAAATTTTCATATCGAGTCAGCTTAATAAACTTGTTCTTTAGCAGATACCTATATGTTTGTTTAAATATTTTTATATTTTAGTTTATGATATCGAATTATTTTTTCATAGAAAAGAAAAATAATGTTTGTCTTTATTTCTATTGAATCTTAAAATAGTAATGACTAAAATAATAGTAATGTTTAAATATATATATATATATACAGACGTATGGGCCAATTAGACCCCTGAGGCTTTGATATATTATGTTTCCATGTCTGTCGTCTTTATTATATTTGTTATTTTATTTATATATAGATATATAATGTTGTAACGTATTTTTATATAAGAAAACGTAGGTGAAAGCAAAAGAAAAAGTTGGTTCCCTTCATCTACACTATTTCATACGTATGAGAGAGGAACAATGACCATCTTGGTTTATACCCTTGTAGCCAATTTTTGATTGTATATTTATTTGTATAAAATTTGTTTTTTATTTAATAAAAGGCATTATTTATCTTTGTGTATTTGTTAATTATTTAATTATTAATCATAAAAATAAAATCCCTGGAATAATTGTTATGTAATTAGAAATTATAATTTGATTATAATTATGAGATTCAAATTGCATTTTGTATTATTCCTAAAATGTTCCTAGTTATAGTTTCATTAAGACGAAATATTGATGAAATGATTAAACTAGCATATATTTGTTTCTTTCTTATGAAGAAAGTAATCGATCTCATAGATTAAAGTATGAAGATACTTAACCAAACACGTGGGTGCTTATTAGAGAATAAGTTCACTGAACTGACCTAATTATGAGAATCTCGAATGTAACCTTACTTGTGTGTCTGTGGATTATCTCATTATGATGGTTATATAATTGATCCTTAGACTTGATATTACCAAAGTTATCTCGTGTAAGAATTACTATGTTTTGATGCTACTTATGTTCTACTCTTGGAGTAGTTCAATTCGATAGTTATTAGATACAGTATGAACTATGCAGAGATAGTTGAGTAAAAAAGAATTCGTTGTCCTAAAGTAATTAGGGAAAATGTTCTGCAGTTCTTAATTAGTAATGATTTTGGGAATCTCTTGCTAGAGTAAATTGAAATTTGAAAAAGTTGTTTTCAAATATCAATTATAAATCATTTACTAATAGACAAGAGCAAACATGATTAGATTATTTATAGTATACACGAATTCTATACTCTCATTCTAATTGGAACATTAGATGACGAAAGGATTAATTTATACACTATAGCCATGCATAGATAGGTTAGGTCAAACCACTTTGACATTCATAATATTTGGGTAGTCATGACATATTACTAGATGTCAATCATAATCTATGATTATAAATTGTTTAATCGGAGAATTAAAGATAAATTAAAAGGAGTTTTTTTATTTGATTTAATTATGAATTAGAATTATACTTTATAATCTTGGCCAATATATTAGGAACCTAATGGGTCACAAATAAAAGGTCTATAAAGGAGAAAGTGAAATTTGAATTAAGTTGGACTTAATTGAGAAGTTTTAAAAACTTTAAGAATCAATATGTGATATTTGATCTTATAAGGATTAATTCATAATTATAATTAAAGTTTGACTTTAGATGTAATTTTAATAAAATCCAAGAACATGAAAAATAAGATTTTTCATATAAAAGGAAAATTTGAAAAAATTTGGAGCTAGCACTTCTTACATTTTCCCTCTCAAATTAGATTTGAGTTTTTCTTTGGATAGATTTGTGAATACCATTAGAGGCCAGACGACGATTGAATGACTTGTGGATTGACGGATTCAAAGAAATAGGAAATTATAACAAGAAATCGAAACAGGTTAGTATAGCTTTGTCAATTTCTTGCTTTATGTTTCTAATTAAATTTTGTTAAAGTTGATTCTATGGAAAATTTTAGATTCTTTCCACTGCGCTTAGATTCAATCTTGCTTTATTTCTCTAATAGTGGTATCAGAGACACCTTTAACAATTTTAATTTTGATACATAAGCTTGATTAAATTTTGATTTGGTTTTAATATGTACAAGTTGTATATTTTACGTTGAATCTGTTTTGGTTGGTGATCTGAAAATGTGATTTTTGGAAAGCTTTTGTGGTGTGTTAAGAAACGGTTCTACACATTTACTGCATGGATAAGTGTTTCTGCTACTTGCACTTATGTATCGTTCATATTCTACTTGTTTAATAATTTTTTGAAAAATTATGTTTCATATTCTCGTTCATCCGAAAGTGCTTCTGGAAATAGGTAGGACTTGTTTAATCTCTTAGTAAACTACTGTTAAAGCTTGTGTTAATTGTTTCTGGAAATGTGGAATACGTTTGCATGTGATTCTAGAAATGTGAAAAATGTTTCATTGTTTCTGGAATTTTTTTAATTTTTGATCTTTGATGCACTTCTTTTTTCACTTGTGCAATGTTTCTTGAAAACCAGATGAAAAGTTGCATGCGTTATTGTTGTCTCTTCATTTGCATATTTGAACAATAGAAAATGACATAGATGGTCTTCTCGGTTATCTATTCATAACATATGTTTTGGGTTATTAACTGCAAATGATTAGGATACAGTCAAATGGTTCTATCCATTTACTCAAGCATTTTAGTCCATTAAATCAACCTTTTATTTACGATGAAGGTGGCCATTATGTTTGTCTATTATTCATTGTTTTTATTCATTGCATTTTATACGAAACAGATGCTTGGGTAACGTATGCTTCAATGAATGTTGATGAATGTTTGAATAATGAGTTTTATTGTGTTTCATAGTTGATGAAGAATAGGACCACCGGAGGCTGTTGTAGCCATTGATGGTTAGAGAACCACCACCTTTGGTGGTGGTGGTTTCTCACTCTAGAGCGCTTTATCTCTCTAGAGTTTTATATGTATTAATATCAAAGTGTTTATACCGTATCAGATGGTGTAGAGTGTCTTGAGGTAGTCTGAAGGCGGAGCAAGGCAAAATAATTGGTTGTTCTGATTTTTAATTAATTTAATTTTTCAAGAGTTGATTAATTAAATTAAAATTTTTAATAAAAATTATCAATTTATTTTTCATAATTAGATTATGTAAAATAAATTTATATAATGAGATTATATTATTTAGAATGATTTTTTAAAAAAAATCCCTCATTAAAATATTAAGTACATATTTAGAACATAAATAATGCCTTCCATTATTATAGGATTAAACCAGAGTTTTGTTTATTGTTAGGCTTGTTGAGTAAACTTAAGGACGCTTTAACTCAAACATATTTAGTCTTATAATGATGGGTTTTACTTAACTAAATTTATATGATTTGGATGAATAAACTCATGATCATATTAATTTAGAGACAAGGTTAGGAATATATTATTACATAAGTTTTGGCAAAAAGTTGTCTCCTAACGGACCTATGAATCACATAGGATGTGATTGATAAAATGTTATCTACCTATTTCTTTATTTAATTGATTTGTTGAGCAAACTCAAAATCAATTAAATTAAAATGGGATCCTAATCCACTAGCAAATTATGTCATAATTTCTCGAATTAATAATGAGGGCTATTAATTTGTTTAAAATAATGGGAGTAACCAAAATTTTAAAGTCCTTATTTATTTAGTTTTACGGCATAAACTAAATTTTGTTTTCTTGACGAATCAGTTTTTGAAAATGAGTACAAACTTGTCCCTGAGGAGCATCATGGATGCAAACAAATTGACTAGACCAAAATTTTCAAACTGGTTGCGTAACCTTAAAATTGTTTTAAGGCAAGGAAAAAAAATGTATGCTCTTGACACTGAGCTTCCACCTGAACCTACACAAGATGCTGCCGATAAGGTTGAGAATATTATCAAAGTCTTATAGATGACAATGAGCAAGTGACATGTGTGAAGTTAGCCAGCATATATTCCAAGCTTCAAAGGCAAAATGAAAATATAAATGTAAGGTAAATGTTCTTGCACCTTCAAGAGTGGTTTGGTGCTCAGAGTTAGGTGGAGAGGTTTGAGACTGTGAGAGCTCTGTTTCAATGTGGGATGGCTCCTGGATCATCAGTGGAAATTCATGTTCTACAGATGATTGGCTATATTGAAAAATTAGGCCAATTGGGGTATAACCTAAACCTCGAGTTGAGCATTGATTTAGTGCTCTAGTCTCTTACCCCGAGTTTTTCATAATTTATTATGAACTTCCATATGAACAAAAAGGAAATGTTATTAGCTGAATTACTCAACATGCTCAAGACCTTTGAGGGATGCTTTAAGAAGGAATCTAGTTCTGTTTTTGTTGTTGACTTTTTTTCTTCCAAGAATAAGGGTAAGACCATTAAGAAGAAGAACAAGAATAAAAACTAGAAGGCTTTTGCTAACGTAGCAAAGCCAGCAGGTGGTGTCAAGAAGAAGAATGACTAGGGCATCTGTTTCCATTGTGGTGTAGCTGGAAATTGGAAGAGGAACTACAAAGCTTATCTTGCTAACTTGAAGGAAAAGAAGTTAAACATAACTTCAGTTTGTTTATGATTGAAATCAATCTTTCTACTTCTGTATCACAATCTTGGGTGTTAGATACTA
Source organism: Erythroxylum cassinoides (assembly GCA_027478405.1). NCBI lineage: Eukaryota > Viridiplantae > Streptophyta > Magnoliopsida > Malpighiales > Erythroxylaceae > Erythroxylum > Erythroxylum cassinoides. The sequence continues at coordinate 68,460,838 of JANIPM010000232.1, forward strand.
GATGTGGTTCTCACATTTGTAACAATGTGCAAGTATTGACAGACAGTAAAGCGTTGAGAAAAGGAGAAGTGTACTTACGAGTCGGTAATGGAGCAAGAGTTGCTGCATCAGCTATTAGACCTTGTAATTTAACTCTGCCTTCTAGTCTTGTACTTGAACTAAATAATTGTTATTATGTTCCTGTTATCACAAGAAACACTATTTCTATTGCATGTTTGGATATGAATGGATTTGTTTTCAATATTAAGAATAACAGTTGTTTTTTTTAATAAATATGATATTTGTTATGGATCTGGTATGCTTACAAATGGTTTATATGAATTAGATCTTGAAAGACCAATTCTACAAATAAATAGCAAGAAAAGGAGATTAAGTGATCAAAATCCTTCTTATTTGTGGCATTATAGGTTAGGTCATATTAATGAAACAAGAATCACTATGTTTTATAAAGATCGATATTTAGATCCTTTCAATTATGAATCATATGAGATTTGTGAATCTTGTTTAAAGGGTTAGATGACCAAACTTCCCTTTAGTGGAAAGGGATAACGTACTAATGAGTTGTTAGAGCTTATACATTCATATGTATATGGCCCTATGTCTACTCAAGCTATAGGTGGATTTTCATGTTTCACAACATTCATAGATGACCATTCAAGATATGGTTATCTGTATTTAATGAAAAACAAGTCTGAAGCATTTGAAAAGTTCAAAGAATTTATACTTGAAGTAGAGAAGCAAACTGATAAGAGTATTAAGACACTTAGATTTGATTGAGGTGGCGAGTAGTTGGACCATGAGTTTCTTAGTTACTTAAAAGAAAAGGGAATTCTCTCACATTGGACTTTGCCTGGAACTCCACAACATATTGGAGAAAAGAAACTGTACTTTATTAGATATGGTACTTTCTATGATTAATTATGCAGTTCTTCAAGTTTCATTTTAGGGATATGCTCTTAAAATTGCTACTTACCTATTAAATAGAGTTCTGTCTAAATCAGTTGACAAGACTCCGTATGACATATGAACTGGTAAAAGACCAAGGTTGTCACACTTAAAATTTTGGTGATGTGATGCTTATATGAAGCAGGTAATGTCTGATAAGGTTGAAGCTAAATCAGATAAATACATATTTGTGGGGTATCCAAAAGAAAGTTTTGGATATCATTTTTATCATCCTCTTAAGAAAAAAGTGTTTGTCTTAAGACATGTTATATTCTTAGAAAGAGAATTTATTCTCAAAGAAAGTAGTGGGAGTGATGTGAAACTTAAAGAAGTTCTAAAACCACAAACACACATCCAAATAGAACAAGAACCATAAATTGATACATTAAATGTCCAATCAATGGTTCAAGAAACTCATAGTCCACGATGGTCTGGAAGGGTACGTCATCCTCCTATTAGATTAGATATACATATTGAAAAAGGAAATGATGATGCTTCACTTATGAATGACAAACCTACTGATTTTATGGAAGCAATGTCAGATATTGATTCTTTAAAATGACAAGAAGCCATGAAATCTGAAATGAAATCCATGTACACAAACCAAGTATGGTCTTTAGTGGATGCACCTGAAGGTATAGTACCTATTGGGTGAAAATGGATTTTTAAGAGAATAACTGACATGGATGGAAATGTACATATGTACAAAGCAAGGATAGTGGAAAAAGGTCACAGACAAAAACAAGGAGTTGATTTTGATGAAACTTTTTCACCAATAGCAATGCTTAAATCCGTAAGGATTTTAATGGCTATAATTGCAAACCATGATTAAGAAATTTGGCAAATGGATGTCAAAATAACATTTCTCAATGGGAATTTGCAAGAGGATGTGTATATGACACAACCTGAGGGCTTTGAATCCAAAGAATTTCCTAATCAAGTAAGCAAGTTGCAAAGGTCCATTTACAGACTGAAGCAAGTGTCGCAGAGTTAGAACATCTGTTTTGATGAAACAATCAAAGAGTTTGATTTTATCAAAAATGTGGATGAACCTTGTGTTTATAAGAAGGTAAGTGGGAGTGTAGTCATTTTCTTGGTGCTTTATGTGGATCAAATTTGCTCATTGGAAATGACATTTCAATGCTCTAGTATGTTAAGATATGGTTATCTAAGAACTTTTCTATGAAGGATATAGGGGAAGCAGCTTATATACTAGGTCTAAATATCTATCGAGACATATCAAAGAAGTTGCTTGGTTTGTCCTAATCCTTGTACATAGACAAAGTGTTAAAGAGGTTTAGCATGGAAAATTCCAAGAGGGTATTCTTACCTACATCGTATGGAATTTCTCTTTCCAAGAGCATGTGTCTTAAGACACAAGAAGAAAGAGATAGAATGAATGGTGTTCCATAAGCTTCGTGTAATGTAGGACTCTCTGAGCCCTTTTGTATTGTTCTGTACTTGGAGATACTACTGTATATTGATATAAACATGGTTGTATATGAGTTCAAAGACATATTTAAATCCTTTTGGGTATATATATATCAGTGATTTATAATGTTATATGATCTTATAATGAACTTAGAGTTCATTGGGAACCCCGTCGTCGTGAGTCACGAGCCCGACGTCTTAAGTGACATCTGAACATGTATCCCACAAGGGTAGCGTGCCCATACTAGGACAAACCTTAAACAACTCACTCCTCCTATTTCCAAACATATTTTGGGAAATCTCAAACTGGAATTTCAAATTGACTTGTTCAGAACATTTGCGGCTCTATGTCTCTATTTTATTTAGAGACCAGAAACCATCTCGTTTGGAGATCCCATAACAAAGTTATAGCTGAAAGAATCATACAGGGTTTGACCTCATTCATATTGCACTAGTCTTGGGGAAATTAGTATAACTATCATGAAGAATATTAGATTAAGATCATCTTAGGGTGGCTTGAAAGAGGACTTCAAGATCTACAACTTTCATGAAGACCTCAAAGATAGATTCTATCGTCTAAAGGGTCAAAAATGGAGCAGATGATAGGATCAGACGAAACCAAACGAACAAGCAGACGAATGGGAAAAAGCAGACAAATCGGGAAAATTGCCATAACTTTCCCTAAAGATATTGGATTGAGGCGTTCTTTGGATTTCTTGAAATAAGACTTCAAGATCTAGAACTTTCATGAGACCTCAAAGACAGATTCTATCGTCTAAAGGTCAAAAATGGAGCAGACGATAGGATCAGACGAAATCAAATGAAAAAGCAAATGAATGGGAAAAAGCAGATGAATCGAGAAAATTGCCATAATTTCCCTATAGATATTGTATTAAGGAGTTCTTTGGATAATCTGAAAGAGTACTTCAAGATCTATAACTTTCATGAAGACCTCAAAGACAGATTCTGTCGTCTGAAGGGTCAAAGATGGAGAAAACTATAGGATCAGACGAAACCAAATGAAAAAGCAGATGAATGGGAAAAAGCAGACAAATTGGGAAAATTACCATAACTTTCCCTATAGATATTGAATTGAGGAGTTCTTTAGATGGTATGAAAGATTACTTCAAGATCTACAACTTTTATAAAGACCTCGAAGACATATTCTATTGTCTGAAGGGTCAAAAATGGAGCAAATGATAGGTACATAGAAGGAGAAGTTTCGGTTAACAACAAAAGAAGCAAAAAGTCAACTATAGACGATATGATGTCATTACAGGTAATATAACATCATCATAGACGATACATCTTTACAAATGATATGACATCATCACAGATGATATGATGTCAGCATAGACGATATGTCTTAGAGACGATACAACGTCATCACAGATGATATGACGTCATCACAGACGATACTATCTACACTCTTGAGCATCTCCCTTTATCAGGACCATAACTTCCAACTCAGATGTGAAAAAATTCCATGCTATATACCGTTAGAAAGATAGAAAGATGATCTACAACTTTATAGAAGACACATTTGCCTAAATCAGCCTAGATTAATCCAAAATTTCCCCTAAAGTCAGAACACAAATTTTTCCCTTATGAAAGCTTTAAAAAAATGCAATGTACAAACTTGAGAGTGCCATGAGCAAAATGCAAACATATTCCATTTTCATAAAAAGATAAATGTTTTACAAAGCTTTAGTGGGCATTTCAAGCCGCAAATACATTAATACATCAAAATCTCAAAATACAAAAGATACATGAACCATGATTTGCTCAAAATGCAACTAAAGCCTTGTTTCATAAGATTTGCTTCAAATACAAAATAAACAAATGTCAGAGTGATGCCTTGATCCTTGACTACTCGATATCTTGCTCATCACCTGGATATGGGGAGGAGAATGGGGTTGAGCGTAAAGCCCATAGGTAATAGTTTTATAATCGGTAATAAGCAAAACCATTCATAAAATCACTTCCATTGCAAAATTTACATTTATAGAAATTATGCATGCATCATTCTTTTCAATTTATCATAAGCACATAAGCATATCAAAATGATTCGAGCAGATCCAAAACAGAACATACTACGCATTTCTATATAATGGTCTTACGTAACCGTGAACTTATGGGAGACCATGAAGGAGCTCCAGGCCACTAGCGGGCAGAAGGGAGAAGTCTTTTGTAAAAGTGCACTTCACTTAACTTAGGGGACCACAACAAACCCACATAATATGTATTTCATGGCTTGTAAAACATATTGCCCAAAAGGCACATTTCGGAGACTTCTTTTCTTAAGCTTGATATCCTTTCAAAAAAATCATTTGTATAAATCAAACAAAATTCATATGCAAAATATGCAGCAAATTCTCAAAACATCTAAGGAAACAATAATTGCACATTTTAGAAGTAGTTGGAATCATTTATTTACATTTCTTGAAAGAAATTTTAATGGCTTATTACTTAATTATAAAAGCGGAACCCACCTTGCATTTCTTTGCTTATAACTTGCTCAAATGTGCCTCTCCTCTTGTTCCTCTTGTCTTTCTTGATTTCCTTTTCATAAACAGAAATCCCAAGTTCAAAATGGGTTGCAAAATTGAAGATCCACAAAGTACATTTACTAAGATTGCTCCTAGGGTACTTAAACCCATGCATTTTCTAAGCTCTTTGAACCAAAACCGTTCCAAAAATCCAAAGCATTAAAATGCTGTTACCTTAAATCTTCACCAAATGAAGAAATGTTTGGTTCAAAAGAAAGATCTTGTCTTCCTCTACCTTTTTCCCTTCTTGCACAACCTCAAAATCTCTCTAGAAGATTTAGGAAAGATGCAACCCTAGCTCAACTCTCTTCTTTCCTCTCAACCACCAAAACCTCTCTTCTTTCTCTCTTTGATTTGTTATTTCACTTCTTCCTCTCCCATTTTCGTTTTTCCTCCTTTTTAGGAAGAAGACAACACTTCCTTCTCCCCATTTTACCCTTAATGATTGAGAAAAGTCTACCTTGCCCTTCATTTAATGCCTTATGGTTTTTAAACTTAAGTAAGCTACCCAAAACACCCTTTTACGAATTCTTACTACTTTTAATACTTCAATCCCTTAACCTATGTAATATTATCTCACTCACATTAACATGCTAATCAATTCCAACATATATTAATTTAGCAAAACCCCAAAATTAATCTAATCATGCTTTTTTTTAAAAAAAATTCAGGGGCCAACATCATTGGTATGCGAAATATTGGAGATTTCTAACATATAAGCTTCTAAGTGTGTAAAACTGAGTCCATTGGATGGATATGACCATGTTGGTTGAGTTAAATGTGTTCTAATGCCTTAGAGGTGATTAGACATGATTTTATGAACTTATTAGACACTTAGAAAGCTTAATTGGAAAGATTAGTGTACATCAGGGCTTATTTGCCAATTGTTAAAAGTCAAAAAACTTAAACGTAATTTTTCAATTCTTGGAGGACCAATATGTAATTTTATAAAGTTAAGGGGCTTAAATTATTATTATTATCAAAAGTACAAGGACCAAAATAAAAATAAAAGTTTTGGTGATTCCCAAATTTTGGGCTTAATTGCAAATTTAGGAAAAGTTTGGAGGGTAAAATGGT
>JANIPM010000232.1:68472778-68485919 GCA_027478405.1 Erythroxylum cassinoides
TCTTAGTGTAGGTTTCTATTTCATCTTGTATGTCTGGCTGCCGAGATGTGCGGAAAGCGTTGTTGTCATTTCTTTCCAAAGAATCTGATAGGCTACCTAATTATGGGAGCCTTCATAACTCCATATTAGAATTATAAATGTTTCCAAGTTTGTCAGAATGAATTCAGAGTCATGATTATGAGATATATCGATACTCCAACTTCTGGCAAATTAACTCCAACTTACTTGCGTGAGTTTTGTTACTTTTTCCATGATAAAGCTTCAAGGCTTATGCAGGCTTATGCACGAGTTTTGTTATGTACTGTAATCTCCGGTAAAGTTGTGAATTTGGATGTCCAGGTTAAAAGAAATTTATTATCATTTTTAAAAGACATATTCGGTCTTCATTATAAATAGAATATAGTTTAAACTATTGACTTAATTATCATCTAGTAAAATACTATATAAAAGAGTAACAAGGTGTTTGGTTCAGTCGCAAGAATAGAAAAAAAAGAAATGATAATTTTTTAATAATAGAATAAATGAGGAATATAATAGAATATGTATGATTTAGTTTGGTTTATTTCTAAAAATTTCTAATGATGATGACCAATATTTGTTTTGAAAATATAAATTTGGAATGACAAAGGAATAATTAACAAAAAGATCAAATATCCATAAGTTCTCACTAATTACATTATTATTATTATTATTATTATTATTATTATTATTAATTTTCTTCTTCTTCTTCTTCTTCTTCTTCTTCTAATTATTATTATTATAGCTAAATAATTATGTGAATTTCTTAAGAATGTTTTTGTCCAACAAGTCTTCATTTTTATTCTAAATCCACTTGGAATAGATTAAGATAGAGAAGACGACGAATTTACTTTTGGAGATGATGAATTAACTTATTTCTCAAACTCAAAAGAATAAGTAAACCTTTAAATTATATATTTTGTATATTTTCTTCAACTAAACAAGAGAATAACTTATTACCAAAAATATATCAGAAATGAAATAATAATTTCAGTCAATCAAACACCACATAAGAGGATTTCTAGTAAGATCTTTTTTTTTTTGGGTAAAGAAAAACTAGTATGTAGTGATTTCTAATTCATGTCAAAAATTAAATTCAAATTTGTTTAATAGTTGTATTTTAATATTCCTTACATAAATATAATGAGTTTAAAATTTCTTATTGAAATGTGTTTTCACTTCTTTCGTTTAACTCTTGGAATATCAATTTTTGATAAATGAGACTTTTTTTTCAAACAATGTGAGAGGACATTCTTGAATATGGAGATATAAAGTCTCACTTTGGGGTTAAGTTCTTTCTAATTAATACTTTTTGAAGCTTTGTGCAAAATATATACTTAAAAAGTTATCTCACACTATAATTTGACATGTAACTTATTCCAATTTAATAATTTTAACATTAATTAAGGACTATGTATAATTAGCTACTATTGGGCACTGACATACAAAAGACACTTCGCAAAATGCTACACATAAATTAATTACCGATAATAGCCCTTAAATAGGCAAACATATCCATAATATCGGCTAACTCATTAACACAACTAGGACCAATAATAACAGAAGTTATCCATTAAAAGCACTAAACCATGACTCTTAAACTTGAGCTACACATAAATTCCAACAATAAAGCATAGAAATTTTTTGGTCGCTACAAAGTGGTATCGTAGGACTTTTGCATGAACTTACAAATGACACAAACAGAAAAATAATATTGAATCTATTGTAAGTTAAATAAATTAATCCACCAATCAAACTCCTGAAATTCCTTGCATTTGTTTTGTCAATTCAATCTTTAGGTATTAGCTTTTCAACTAAATTCATGGATGTAGCAGTTTTGCACTCAAGCATTTTAAAAAAATTTAGAAGGTTTTTTACGTATTTTCTTTGAGAGACAAAAATTCTATCAACTCCTTATTTCACCTTAAGTTCAAGAAAATAATTCAATAATTCCAAAATTTGACATTTCAAAGTTCTCCTTCATATAGGACTTGAAGCCAAAAGAGACTTAAAAGAACTTGCATAAATGGTATTATCAACATAATACCTTGTTTCTTTATGTAAATTGTAAGCTCATTCTCACTCCTTATGAAAACATTTTACACAAAGTAGCTATCATTCTTACTATTCTAAGATCATGGAGCTTGTTTCAACACATAAAAAGCCTTTTTTTAGCTTATACAGTTTGACCTTTTTTGCTTCAATTTCAAAACCTTATGGCATTATATAATTCTCCATTTAAGAAAGTAGATATCAAATCAAACTAATCAGAAAACAAATAAAATTGTGCAACAAATGGTAAGACAATTATCACAATTTTTAAAAGAGTTATAGGAGAAAAAGTTTCTTTGAAATCAATAATGTATCACTATGCATTATCTTTTTTCACAAGTCATGCTTTTATGTTTTTGTAAACTTTCATCCAGATTATATTTAGTCCTGAACATCCATTTTAAACCCGTTGTATTTTTTTCTTTTAAGTAGATCCACCAACTCCCAAGTTTTATTTTTCTCTATTGATGTCAACTCTTATTTCATTACATCTTGCCATACTTTGTCTTTGTCAGTGTTCTGAAAGTTGTAAAGTCATAACAAAAAAAACACAAAATAAAAAGAGTACTCAAATTGTCAATTTCAATTACTTCATAATCTTTCATTGAAGCAAGCTTTCTTCAAACACGACGAAGTGCCTCTTCTTCATTAATTTCAAAAATTATTTAAGGACTTTTAGTAGCTAATTTTTTGGGTGATAACTAAAGATGTCTAAGTTGAGGGGCTCAGCAAAACTAAGGACAAACTTGATTGATTGGTATCACTACTTAGACCAAATTTCCCCACAAATGGAATATGAATTTAAGCCATTTCACCATCATTTTTCTAATTCCAGCTTTCTCTCTCCTCAAATACTACATTTTTCCTAACAATTACCTTTCTAATAGGATTATATAATTGATATGCTTTTGTATGAGTTTAATAACCAAAAAAATTCTTTTTAGATTTTTCATCAAGTTTGAGATGAACTTGAGAACTAACCAAAGCATAAGTAATACACTATAAAATCCTGAAATGGCTATGGTTTTCTACTTTTCCAAGCACTTTATGCTGTTTGATTCAAGATTACTTTCGTTGTAGATAAATTTAGCAAGTACATTAAAGTTCCTACAAGTTCAAACTCAAAATTGATTATGAAGCCCTTTTGCTTGTAGTAGGCTTCTTGTTCTCTTAATAACTCCATTTTGCTCTAAAGCATAGGATGTAGTTAGTTGCCTATAAATACTATTTTCTTCAACAAAAAAGAGTGAATTCATTAGAAACAAATTCACCATCTCTCTTAGTGCAGTGAGTTTTCATATTTAACACACTTTCCTTCTTAACCATTACTTTGAATTTTCAAAACTGCTCAAAATTTGTAGATTTATTCGCAAAAAATAAACCTAACTCATTCAAGCAAAGTCATCTATAAAGAGTAGAAAATAGTGACTCCCACTAAATAACTCTGTGTTCATAAGTCCACAAATTATCATATATTAATTCAAGGTATTTATAATCCCTCTAAGCATTTCCTATTGAAAATGGCTTTCTTATTTATTTGTCGTATATGCACCATATCACATAAAACAATCGAATGAATTTTTTTTGAAAAAGAAAATTGATTAAATGAATAGGATAAGTTACAAATATAAGAGAGTTCCAGGTATAGTCCGAGTCGACAAAAGCAAGGAAACCTATCTATTCATATTAGTAAAAACAACGTAAGGAAACATATCCATCCATTTCATGTCAATGTAACTCTTTGATTTTGTACATGGGACCTTTTAGAGAGCTTCCGTGTAGAAAGATTATCCTTGTCTTTGTTTATGTCTCAGGTTGGGACAAATTACTATAATTCGTCCCTGTCTACGTATCATATTGTTGGAACTTCGGTAACGATTGAAAATATATGCTGCAATTTGATCAGTTCATTGACGCTTTGGCAACCTCACTAAAAGATGTGCTAAGATGAGTTGCTTTCCAAGGAGATCCTTAAATACATAAAGAGGGGCGTACAATTGAACTGCATCTTTGTTGTAGCTTCTTAGTCATAATGATCTCCCGAATCTTTGTTAAAATTAAGGATATCAAACACTCTTTAGTGGATGATTGATGCTTGAACAGTTAGAGATTCCGTTCCCGCCATAACCTATAAATACAGACGCCGAAGACAATGATGTGGATTGGTGATTGCGCAGAGAGTCCATTTGTAATCTCCAAGATGGTAGTTCCTGGATTTATCCAATAACAAAAAGAAGTGACATAATCCCATATTGCCTTGTCAAAAGGACATTCAAAAAAGAGATGGTTGCAAGATTCACTCTGCATGGAACACATTAGACAGTTGCTATCCATTTGGATATATGGAATTTGGTCCGCTGTAGAAAGCTTGTTCTGGATAGCTAACTTGTAGATGAAAGATATTCTTGGTGTTAAGTGCTTATTCCATACCTTAGTGGCCCAAGGAAATGCGTGTCGATGTCTACTTAAGTTTTCACAGATAACTCTGTTAGTGAGCTTCTCTATTGGAATACTTTTTTAGAAAAATATATCAGGTTCCTGTGGAGTGGGAGGATAGTTAAGTTGAAACAGCATTAGGCTTCTAGGAAAATTCCAGCCAATTCCTTCTATGAATGAATTCATCTGAATTCTTAAAGGAAAAGAAGAAGAAGCTCTTGGAAAATGCATCAGTTGTATTAGAGGTCCCCTGGTGGACCAATTATCAAACCATAAGGAGACAAGGCGACCATCCTTAATCTCATATGAGCTCTCATGATGAACAACATCTCTCAATTTCAACAATTGAGTGAGAAAAAAAGAGTGGGTACTTTTCGGTTTGATGGCGTATATACTATTCCCCTTAAGGAAATATACATGTAGCCATTTTATCCACAAACTCTTCTTGTCTTCCAATATCCACCACAGTCTTTTGAGAATGAGAGAATGATTAGCAGCTTTAATGGAGAGAATGTTCAGTCCTCCTTCTTGTTTCGGAAAGCATATATCAGCCCATTTCACTTATGCGGCTCTTGGGTGACCATTTGGATGACTCCATTCGAAAGATCTAAGAATTATTTCGATTTCTTTGATGATACTTTGAGATAAGAATATATGAAAGCTCCAGTACACATGTAACGAATTTAGGACGAATTTAATAAGTTGAAGCTTACCTGCCTATGAAAGTGATTTGTTCACCCAGGACCTTACTCTCTTCTGTATCTTGTCTAAGAGAGGTCGGCATTCTGTAAAAGTTAGCCTCTTTGTCGACACCGGAAGACCAAGGTAAAGTAGAGGGGGAGTTTGCAATCTCATTCCAGTTACCTTTACAATAATGTTTTCCATGTGGGTTGCACTTTTATATAAGAGGAAAAGGCTTTTGTGCAGATTAAGATAAAGACCAGAAGCATGTTTAAAAACACTGAGAGCACTCATGAAAAAGCTAATAGATTGCACATCAGCTCTACAAAATAGAAGGTCATCGGTAGAACAAAGGTTAGTGAGATTAAGTTTCTTGCACTTTGAATGGTGTTTGAAGTTGGAGGCTGGGTGGTCTCCTTCTTTATGATTGCATTAAGGACTTACATAGCAAGTATGAAGAGGTAAGGGAAGACTGGATCACCCTACCTGAGACCTCTTGCTACCTTGAAATATGGAGAAGGGGAACCATTAAAAAGTACCAAGAAGGAGGCTGAAGTAATACATTCAATGATCCACGTGATAAACTGAGTTGGAAGCCCAAAAACGTCCAGCATATACCGAATGAATTTCCAACTGATACTATCAAAATCTTTATGGAAATCAATCTTCATAGTGCAATTCGGAGGACTATTCGATGCAGAGTACCCCTTCAATAGTTCTTGAACAATAAGTATGTTGTCTCTAATGTGCCTATTCGACAAGAAAGCATTTTGGTTTTCATTAATCAAAAGAGCAAGAACTCTTTTCAATCTATTATCCAGAATTTTTGATATCACTTTATACAGGAAGTTTGTACAAGAAATGGGATGGTAATCAGCATAGCTTTGAGTATTTGGCTTTAGGAATCAAACATAAGAATGCTTTGTTGATTTCCTTAAGAAGAACTCTGTTTTTGAAGAATTCATGAATTGCCCTCCTTAACGAAGCCACCAATTATATTCCAAGAATGTTGGTAGAAGTAACCATTAAGTCCATCGGGGCCCGGGGCTTTCTTTCCATTCATTTCAAAAACATATGTCCCAATCTCACTGTACTCCACTGGCTTGGTTAACAGAGTAAAATCTGTAGGCGAAATTTGGTGCAAGTTAAGATGATGGAGGTCTCCACTTGAAATATTAGTTGATATATTAGTACTAAGGGAAAAGCTAAAGAATCTGAATGCTTCTTCATGTATTTCCTTCGGGTCTATGATGACAGTGCCATTATGGGAAGTGATGGAAAAGATTTTGTTGCTATTCTTTCGGGCTAGTATGGAATGGAAGAAGAATTGGGTGCAACTATCCCCATCCTGTAACCAATTCACCCAAGCTCTCTATTGCAATAGCGAGGAGTGATTACTTATTTCTTGAAGGTAATATGAGAGAGCAAGCTTCTCCTTATCAATTAAAGGTTGGATGTCTGGATTGGAGGATAATAAGGTCTAAAATCTTGTCAATTCCAATCAGGTTTTGTTGATATCTTCAGTTGTAGGCCCTTTGGAAGAGTTTAGAATTTTCAACTGTTGCTTAATAACTTTTATCTTCTTTGTACAACAGTATTGTTTTGTCCCTCTGATATTGTATAGAACTCTTTCCTTGCAAGCAATAGCAAAACTAGGATCTTGAACCAGATAGTTGTTGAATCGAAAAGGGTGGTATTTAGCAGTAGACAACTTCAACACAAGGATGGGGGTATGATCCGTAAACAAAGGATCCATAAAATTAGCTAGGTTGTTGGGAAAGTATTGAAGCGAAAGATCATTAACAATAGCTCTGTCTAGTTTGTTCCTGATGAAACATCTAGCCTGTTGTTTGTTTGACCATATGAAAGAGTGGCCATTGAATTTTAGGTCAATTAACCTTACATGTTCAACACACTCCAACAAGTCTGTTGAGGAAGTCCTCAGACTGATATTACCCTGTGCTTCTGCTACATAAAGAGTGGAAGTAAAATCCCCACAAACAAGCCATGGTTTATTAATGGTGGCACTAATATGTCAGATGGTGTTCCAAAGATCCCAACATTGAAATTCAAAATTGCTCGTATAAATAAAAGAGACATTTAGGTTGACATTCCCCTGTAGTATTAGAATGTGAAAGTGCATAAGCTGTTCAGTTGCTTCGAGGAGTTCCACTTTAACCTCTTTTGAGTTGTAACATATGATGATCCTTCCATAAGCATGATGAGTATGATTAGAAAAGACTCCCCATTGAGGACCCAAAGTATTTAACTTATTCAGCTTCTCCAACCTTATTTTTGTTTCCAGCAATCCAAGTAAGATAGGTTTCTCTCGCCAAACAAAATCCTTCAGGGCTAACAATTTTGAAAGACGGTTTATTCTTCTAACATTCCATGACAAGATAGTCATATGAAATTAGAGGTGGTTTTGAGGCCTTTACCTTTGCCTCGTTGGGATTTTCTTTTAGAGAGTGAATGGGAATTACCACTGTCTTTGTCCTTAGACAATTCTTAAGTTGAGTTTGAAATACCCTCTGCCATAGCCATACTGTCCTGAGATAAAGCATTATTGCATGATACCTCTTTGTATTGAGAGTCGGCAACTACAGGTAAAGTCTCAGAACAAGGAAGGGTAGTTTTATATGTAATAGCTTCCACAACATCAGACAAAGAGCCATTACTCAGACCTACATCAGCAATATCCTTGTCTTTAGTCAGTGTTGTTTCTGTTTGGAACGTAACAAAAGCAACTCTTTCCTCATCGTAATCAGTAGGCTCAGAAACATTCAAACTACTATTATTTTGATGTCTAGCTAACAGACCTTCATCCTCTTGATTCATCAACTCTTGATAGTTACCTACTTTGAAAATTTTACCTGTGGGTTTCCAGATAGCAGATTGCGTTTTTGCAGGGGGCTCCAATGATAAGAAATAGCAATGCTGTCTTCCCTTAATTTATTCCCCTCTCCAAGTCTCATGATTGGTATTTCATCAGGGAGGTCTTTTGAAACTTCAATACTCACATAGATACAGGCGTAACCTATTCTCTTCTCAGTTGTCGTGTTTTTGTCCATGTACAAAGGTCTTCCGATATAGCTAGCTAATTGACTGGGTCTTGGAGTAGTCCAATACTTTAGAGGGACGTTATGGAAGTTAATCCAGATAGGGAGGCTCTGGATTTTTATGGTTTCAAATTGCAACCCGGGTTGCCAAAGTTGCAGAAAGATTGGTTGACTCCCGAAGTGCTATGGTCCCTCTTCCAGTATTTTGTTAGCTATAGATGTGGATGTGAAAGAGAAGAGGATAAGATTGTCTTCTATAAGCAAGACGTCTACGAGTCCTTTGTTTTTCCATAACTTGTTAGCCCACTGCAAAATAAGAGGAAAAGCCGGTCTTTGGTCTAGAAAAAAATGGACTAGTGTAGTTTTCCAGGGATTAACTCCTTCTTGACGCGTAACAAGATCTGGGCAGACGATGAACTTCCCTTCAATTTCAGTCGGAGGTTTATAGGATAGCGTGGAGTCAATGGTCTCCCCTACCACTTGCTTCCATGTTTTCGGAGGGCTAGAGACAGCATCAGATAGTGAAGGTTGCAGAGTTTGTGGAGGATGAGCTGGGTCGGAAGGCAGAGGCGGGAAATCCTCAGCCTTAGGGGGTAAAGAAGTTGACATGGTGTCGAAGGCGGGAAAAGTTGAAAAGAAGAGGGGAAAAGACAAGGAAGCCCTCAGAGGAGGGTCCAAGGGAGGAGTCAGTGTGAAAAATGAATGGAAGAAGAGCCAAAAAGTAGGGGAAACAAGGTGGAGAGAATGGTGAGAATCGGAGCAAGAGCAGGCAAGTAGTGAGAATCGGGAACAAGAGCAGGTGAGTGGCGAGAGTCGGAGTTGAAGCTAGAGAGAAGACATAGCATCTCTCTCTAACCCATTATTTCATACCTTTTTTACTTAGCAAGTTTAAACCTTTGATATTGAGATATCCATATCTCAAATGTCATAAAATTGTGTCCTTGTTCACATTGACAACTAGAGCAAAGTTTTCCATCTAAGATACTTATAAACATGTAATTTTTTGTCATTTCAACTCTAGCAACAATATTTCCCGTTTTTACACAAGCTCTATCATTAAAAAAAAGAAAGAAAAAATGAGTACCAAATACTCAGAAACTTTATAAATGAAGTCACAGATGAATAATTCACAGCTGTAATTAACTTAACCTCTCCCTCTCCAGCAACAAAAATGGAAGGAGGAAGAGATACTATTTGAAAGGCAGGCTTTCCCACAGAAATTTGACTGGACTTCTCAATCCATTCTCACTCTCTCTAGTTATAATATTTTGCTTGACCTGCCACAGATCTCGGATAGTTTAAGAGACTGCTTTCTTACTTCTCTCCAAGTTCAATTTTCCTTAGGTCCTACAAAACTTTCAGATCTACATTTGTTTTTGGTTTCTCCTGTGGATGATTCTACTGGATCTTTATATGAAATTTTATTTATAAAGCTTTTTCATTTTCCTAAGGAAAAAAAAAACCATTAAGTCTCAGCTCAGTAGTTTTCCTAAATTTTTTAATAGTCACCCTAAGAATATAAAATGTGTGTGTGTATATATATATATATATGGGAAGACAAAGTTTAAAAGGTTAAAAAGAGCATACTGAAGCCAACGCTGAGTTCTTACCAAAATGCCTGGACTCCTTTTCCAAACATAATTGCTACGAGTTCCTGAACAAATTAAAAGGAATAAAGAATAAACATATCTATTAGTTATTTCATTTACTTTTCCCTAAAAAATATTGCATACTTTAAAGTAGTCAGGATAATTTGCCTCTGATTACTTTCATGTGCATAAATAAAATCATATTTAATACTAACTTATAGACATAGCTTGTATGCTCAACATGCAAAAACATAATTAAAATATCACATAAAACTACAAGATATAAAAAATATTTTTTTATTCTCAAAAATAAAAACATCATTTATTTCTAAAATTAATGTAATTTCAATGTTTTTCATCTTATCCTCCTTACTTCATATATTAAGCATGTCCATTGTGCTCGTTAATTTACCGACTAAAATCTCATCCTTTTTTGCTTAAGATCCCAACTATAAAGTAAATGGACTTCTAAATACGGGGTTTCTTGAGTAAGCCTTTTTAGAGGTTTAGCTTGCTTAATAACTCTGAATTTTATATTTCTATATGTGAAAATAAGTACAAATATTTTCAGATACGAAACATTTGCAAATGAGTATGGCATCATCAAAATTATAACCGTCCCAAGGCATAGAAGCTACTCTAATCATATGAAATTAATAAATAAAGAGAAAGATCAAACCTACAATTTGGAGTTTAACATTTAGAAAAAAAAAACAGAATATAGTTAATACCACTTTAAAGTATTTTTTCACTTTAAAGATATTACAATTATATTTATCTTATTTAAAATATGGTGTAAAAATAATGATAAATACTTATTTTTTAATAAAATGTTAAAAACAAATTTCACTTTTAATAAATATCTAAAGAAATTATTTTTAAAATTATATCAACATCTAATAAGTTTAAATTACTCAATTGTAATATTATATAAATTAAATTGACAGTATAATTATTAAAAATAACAACACAATACAGTTATATATAATAACAGAGTTACGTACATAAATACATTCCTATAGAATAGTCCGCCTTAAATATACTTGGGTGTACGAAGTTGAACAAGTTAGAGACGGCATGCAACCTTAGAGGAGCCGGCTCTCAACGGTAGCACTAACATTGGGAACTCTTTTGTCTCTTCTGTCACAAGCTCTGCTATAAATTTGGAAGGTCGATGATGAAAGTTTCATCAGAGAATCAGAAGGAATTTAGTCACAACATACAGAAGTCGAAAGATATGGCTAATGGTACCGTCAAAACAGTCATTTTCATGCTTTTTCTTCTCTTCATTGTCTCTGAAAGCAGAATCATGACTAAAGGTAAGCATATTCATCTCTTCATGCCTCTGCACAGGTTTAAGTACTTAGAAACTTTTATGGTTATAGTTATATGATATATAATTAGCTGACGTGAATATAGAGGAGACAGAGGAGACAGCAACCCTGAACTGTGAGACGGTGCATGGAGTCGTGAAGGGAGAGACCTGCTTCGTTGTTGCTCAGCAATCCCAATTGGACTTGGATGAGTTCGCGGCAATCAACCCAAATGTCGACTGCGCTCATCTCTTTGTTGGCCAATGGCTGTGTGTGGCGGCCTCCAAACAGTGATTTGTTAATTGCTTAACTAGTTAAGCAATCTAAAGTCTACAGTATGTGGTAACACAACCACGAATAATTGAGTCTTAGTGTAGGTTTCTATTTCATCTTGTATGTCTGGCTGCCGAGATGTGCGGAAAGCGTTGTTGTCATTTCTTTCCTAAGAATCTGATAGGCTACCTAATTATGGGAGCCTTCATAACTCCATATTATAATTATAAATGTTTCCAAGTTTGTCAGAATGAATTCAGAGTCATGATTACAAGACATTGAAGGATCCCAAACGCAGTGAAAATAAAAAAATACAATCTTATATTCATCTATTATGTTTAATAAATATACTAATAATAAAAATAAGTAAAAATAAATACCTGAAATGTAAGGATCAATGGATACGAAACTTCGAAAATACGAAGTCTTTATACACTCTACACTAAAAAATATGTCTCACTTTTAACACTTAATATGACTATGGATAAATTTGAAAAATTCTTTTTCCAAGAATAGAGAAAACAATTTTCTCAAAATTTTCTCTTATTTATTTTTCCAGTACCAAAAAAGTGAAAGAGTTTTGATTCTATCACTCTTATTTTCGTTTTCTTTCAATGTATAAAAACAAAAGAAAACACTTTTTCTTTTGAATGGTTTTTCACGTACTTGAAAGAATATATCTATTTCACTAGTCTCTTCATTGCTACCTTTCATGTAAAACATATCACATACGGACCCCACTTCTGCATATGTTTTAACGTCTCTGTAACTTGAAAAAAATTTAAACAATCACGTCATTTCATTTTAGTTAAATGTATAACCAAAACATAACCACCAAAAGTCTACGCATTTCTTTGCTTTTTTTAAATATAAATAATAATTATTATTTATATAATAAAATAAAATAAAACTATTTTATTTTATTCATTTATTTTTGTACCAGAGATTTTTCAATATTAATTATATTTTTTGTGCTAGCAAAAAATATAATAATATGTCTTATAGATTATTTAATAAATTATCTCATAATAAATTAAATAATCATAAACAAGAAATATTACATTCGTAAGTATGTGACCACATAGGTTCATCACTAAGCTGATAGTAATTAATCCAATTAATTACTAATCAAGGTTGGCGTCTAACAATACTTCTCAACAACCAAATAGTGTAAAGTAACATTCTTACAAAACAGGAACCTGGTTAAGGATAATGTATCATTACTTTCTATCATTACAACTCCGAATTATCCTAAGGTATGGTTTAACTGTCAAACCCTATTTGATAACCAACTATATTACATGTCGATCATTCACGATTGGTGAATGACTTAGAAAATTCCTTTTTCTCACTCATTCAATTGTCCTAACCAAGGTCTTGAACAACCATTAAGATCAATGACAACATAGAGTTCAAACTCATTACCTAGAGTCAATGGATCTCATCTTGACTCACCACTAATTAGATAGGTACTTAATTATATCTAATGATCATTCAACTAGTATTTTTATACACTAGGTGCTCGACATCAAAATATAATAACTGATCTATTGATTACTACAGGTCAAAGGAAAAAATATACATTTAAATTCTTGTGAGAATATCCCACTTGATAGTTCATAGGTAATATTAACCATTGGGAATTATTAGTTTGGTCAGTTCAATGATCATATCTCCATATACATCATCTACATACTATTAGTAAATGAGATCTACTAAT
>JANIPM010000232.1:68597534-68611392 GCA_027478405.1 Erythroxylum cassinoides
TAATAATATTTGTAGCTCATCTTGTCATCTTTCCAATGAGGTATGGTATGCCCATATTGGATCTAGGAGTGAAAAGTTATGAGAGTTGGAAGATGATAGCTGTAAGTGGTTTTGAGTTAAGAGGGTTGGAAGTTTTGGAACAAGGCGTGTCCGTTAAACGGACACGAATGTCCGTTAAACGGACAGCTACGGGTGGTAAAACACCCCTTAGGCTGTCCGTGTCCGTTAAACGGACTTGCATGTCCGTTTAACGGACAGTCTCTGACGATTTGGGACACATTCACCCGAATGTGTCCGTTAAACGGACATGGCTGTCCGTTTAACGGACAGCTACGGGTCCACTATTTTACTTTGGGTTTTTCACCAGTTTTGAGGCCGAATTTGGCTTTGAGGCCTCTAATAAGAGTTGTAGATCTTGATGTTAGCTTTCCAATGGCACAAGAACGAAGGCATATGGAAATGTGTACAAAAAGTTATGGCATTTGCGCCAAAGGATGTTCGGATTGAGTTTGGGAAATGAACATAGTATACTCTTTTGATCATATTTTCCACATGCGACCTCTAATTGAGATGAGGCTTAAACCATTAGTTTTCTAAGATATATATCTACCTTTACACAAAATTTGGTATCTTTTAGAGTCAAATTGAGAAAGTTTTAATCAAAGTAAGTGAATAGTCAGTTAAGAGAGTATATTTCAGTTATGAACTCCTTTAGGTTTTTGATGCATAACTTAGGTTATATAACTCCGATTAAGGTGATTCTTATCTCAAAACGAACATGAGACATAAGGCTACAACTTATATGAATAATTCAACTTATGATTGTGATGTTTAAGAGGTATGCACTTGTCACTAAGCTAAAATTGCAGTTAAGAATCCGGCAAACTTATAAGCACAAGACTCCAGGACTACGCGAGTCGGGCTCCGGGAGCGGGGTCCGACATCTGTGGTATCAAAGCAAGAGTGAAAGTTAAGTTATGAGCAGTTGGAGTCCGGTCTCCGGGTCGGGTTCCAACAGACCCGATCATTCTAACCAATGGTAAGTTTCAAATTAAACCATTCTCATGATTCTTATAGCCATCAATTAATGAAATTTTGCTCAACCCACAGGAGAAGCTGGAATGAAACCAAATGATATCTACAGCTTAGGTGTGGTTATACTTCAAATGATTATGAAGAAGACAGAAGTAAGAATTGCGGGATGCACTATGCCTGTGCACATTAGTGACTGGGCACGGACCGACTGCAGCATCAAAGGGCATGCAGTACACGAGAAACTGAAGAGAACGGGATGCTCTATTGGCGCTGCCAAGGCCATAACAAAGCTTGGACTCGACTGTGTCAGCGACAACACATTGGAGCGACCCACCATTGTTGAAGTTCTTGAGAGTCTTGCCAAGTTAGATGAAGAATTCAACAATGAGAGGTCCATAATAAGGTTTGCAAAAGGGTTCATCAAGATATGATATCCACAAGTGTCCATAAGCTTTGCACAGTTCTCTTGGTACGTAACATCTTATGATATAGTTTTATTACAGCTTACAAACAATTATATTATATGGTTTGTTTCCAGTTTCCACGGAAGAGGAACAAGTCTACATGGAATGTTGGTTGTAGTTTTTCAATGTGTCTTTGGTGAATCACCAATCGAGAATGAGATGTATTAATTTTTGGAATTAAAAAAGAACACTCTGTAAATTATTTCGATTTGTTGTATAGTACTTAGTAATTATAATAATCATAAATATCAGAATAATAATAGTTATATAGATGGGTTCCACTTACTTTTCACGTAAGGGACTCCGGAGATTTCTAATGTACTGAATTTCAAAATAGTATAAGGTAAGGTACTTTTCAAAAAAAAAAAAAGTATAAGGTACAGTTTTGGTTGACGATGCTTGCGACGGAGAGAGACGTATGGTTCATATTCAACCTTGGAAGGTGAAGTAGCTTTTTGACAAGTTTAGACGTGATCTTAATTATTATGACTGTGTGGAAATGTAATTAACTTATAGAATTTAAGTTATTCAAGCATTTAGTTGTCATATAAAGCATTGCATTTCAAACAAAGAAGTTTATAGAATTTTAATGTTTGATGTAAAGTATTTGGTAGAATTTGTTTTCTTCGACGTTTTTGCTTTTAAAATCTCCGAGTCTAACCTAAGCTTGTGGATAAGAGTCTAAATCTTCTGTCTAATATTATCACGTCTTATTCTATCCAATTATTCTTAGCCATTTATTTATGTAGATCTCGCGTGAGTCCCGCATAAGTTTCACGTGGGTCTTGCAAAATAATTAAATAAATGACTGAAATTTTATAAGACAGAATAAGACAATTTAATATTGGACAGAAAATTCAATATCTTTGAATAACATGTGATATGTACCTCAGGGCGTACATTCACAAAGGGTACCTTAAATGGTAACTGTTCTAAATGATTTGTCCATTTTGTTTCTTTATATAGTACGTGCCTAAATGATTTGTTCATCATGTTGAGACATGTCAATGTTCTTGCTGCCTGTACCATTTCTGAACTAATAAGATTCAAGAAAAAATTATATAAATGATCAAATCAAAACAAATAGAAGATTGAATCACAAAGATATGCAAAAAGAGAGAAAAAAAGAAAAGAAAAGGAGTTGTCATGTCAACTCAAGTACTCAACTCTCCCCTCTTGGAGAGGTGTATATCATGGCAATGTTGATTGGAAAAGAATGTAAACAGACTGACTTTGTTCTTTCCAGGACACTCTTGTCACCTCATTTATAAGACAAACCAGCAACATATAAAAAGTCCCACTCTTAGTCTTAGTTGTGCCTATTTGCTTCTTTCTGGTACATATTTTTCTAATTTGTTCACAAGTGGGATTACAAACCCTACGTAGCTAAAAATTTAGTATAGGACCCACAAATCATGAACGTCCAAATCACCAACAAATAAGTGGCTGCTATTTAATAAAGAAGCGAATTCCCAAAACATTGCGTATTGGCGTGCTAAACAGAGGAAAAAGACGTCGTCATCGTCAGCTCTCCTAGTCCTCTCTAACTCCTTTTCCTTGGTTGGGTTTGACAGGTTATCATTCCCCTCTCTGAATCAGTCGATCTTTTGTATTCCCTGGGACACCACACCACACCAGTATGCTGGATCTTATACAGCTCCACTTTATTACCTTGCAACGTGGTTGATTTAAGATTGGTCAGCTCCTATTTTACCTGAAGCTATGTCCCTTACAGAAAACAAATGGGAACTCTATTTCTGACTGGTTCAACCTGATTCTGACAAAGTTGTACGTTGCCGTTTGGATCCATGAGGTTGATTAGCTCCAGCTTGAAGATTTCTGCAAAACAAACGAAGGCACGTCGGGGGTTGTATCCCAATAAGCCCCTCCGACGTTCAAATTAGTTCCTTGGAGAGTATTCAGGCTAGAGAATCAGGAGAATTAGGATTTTTGAGTTGCGTACTTCTTTCGTGATAAAACAGTACCTTATATATGGAGTAGATGCTAGGTTTAAGTCTTTACGTAGATCTCTACTTTTGTATGGGAGATTTTCGCCTGTGAGTGGGCCGTAGATGCGTAGATCCGATGAACTCATGAGTCGTTTTTATTAATCTTAGGTTTAGTACAGCCGACCCAACCACTGACTATACTAAGATTAAAGCTTTTTTCCCATTTCGTTCTTGGTAAAGCCAGAGAAAATTCTCCCACTCTCCACTTCCCTTCCAATATTCTCATAAAAACCATCAACATGGCTTCCACTGATGACTGCCCCCAAGTCCCAACCCATCTCTATCAAAAGTCGCTTTCTCCTTTTAACTCTTTTAAATCCCCTAAACTTTGGTCGGTTTAATGCCCATTTTTCCAAAACAGACTGGCTTGTCATTGACGTTGACCGGATCACTGCCATTGACAGTATCACAGCCATTAGAAGTTTATTTTTATCTTGGAAATCTTACAATAGAATCTAACTCCACCTTTATCTCCTCATTCTCAATGTTAACACATTTCCAAAGTCACATTTCCTGCTGTAACATACTTTATAAAGTCATATCAAATCTTATCGCCAGCAGATTGAAAATCTAGGGTAAAAAATGGGTACCATTAAAATGGATGCTTTTGATTTAATTCACTGGCATGGCATTTCATTCATAAAAGCATGGAATTATTTGGCTACCCGCCCACCTTCCTCAACTGGATATTTGAATGCATTACTACTCTTTTAAGTTTTCTATTCTAGTACATGATGAAACGATTGGTTACTTAAATAAGGAGACCCCTTATCCATTTATGTTTTTCATTATTCTCCCTTCCTTTAGATGTTATTGAAAATGTGCACTAAAACGCCCAACTAAACTTTGCAGATGGCTTGCTTTATGTTTTTGTGATGTTGGGCCCTCCTCTATCCAGGTTCTCTTCTCTGCTTTAAAAAGATTTTGAACACCTTTCAAGTCTCTCTTGTGACCCTGTCAAGAATCAACCTTTTGTATCTAAACAACTTCCTTCTTTCTTCTAATTGCTAGGAACTTTTTGAAGATGCTCCAAAGAAGCTGAAGGTCCTCGGTTTCAGTATCCAACCGTGAAAAGCGTGTGGAATATCTGCCATGAAGCTACATTGAATATTGAGGATACAACTACCCACCAACTATCAATTGTCACACTCCACAAATTACGTGTCAAACTAGAAATAAGTTGAACATTGTCTAGAGAAAATGCTGTAATTAATAACTTATTAATTATCACCAATGCCTTGAAATCCCAAAGATCTTGAAACTTTAGCAAAGTCTTCATTCGAATGCTCCAAACTGATAATTTTTCCCTTTAAAATTGGAATCAACAGCATGCAGCATGAGCTTGTGGTTGCCGCTTGCCATGACTAAAGTTATGTTCTTTCTTTTTTTAGCGGATAAAGAACGTTGCTAATTAGCTCATGTTTTTCCTATGTGATCGTATACCTCATTAGTTATTAGCTTGAGACTTGTAACATGGAAAGCTTGGTGATACATGATTACGGAAACAGCTATACATGTTGCTTACTAAAAGCTATTTTCTTTCTTTTTCTTTGAATTTAAGGAGTAAACAGCAATGTGAGTCGGTGCATGGAGTAGTGAAAGGGGAGACTTGCTTCGGTGTTGCTCAGAAATCCCACCTGTACTTGGACGAGTTCAGACTTCAGAGCATTCGATCCAAATCTCAAGTGCGAGATCATCTCTTCATTGGCCAATGGGTGTGTGTGGGGTAGCCACCAAACACAGAGTTGCTAATTAATTAGGCGTTTAAATATTAGAAGTTCCCCTGTTTCTTCCTTTTCCGGATTAGGAGTTTTGCAATATTAACATCAGCGTAAAGAGAAGATTTTGTATGATGAAACTTGTCTTTTACAAATCAGGATGACATAACAGCAGCAATTTCAGAGCTCTAAACTTTCTGCTACTAACTCTTAAAACCAACGAAACAAGATACAAAAGAATAAATCAGACTACGATTACATTTATAACACATCAAAACGAATTAGGTGATAATAAAGTATGAGAATGTGCAGTGATTCTATCGAAAAACTTGCATCCTTTAATCTCACATCCTGAGAATTCCTCAGACTTGGGGTCATACACGTAAAACTTCTTCTGCTCCACTGAAATCTCCTCTGCTCTCTTTCTCTTCTTCGTGATAAAGCCATGGATTTTCTGAACATGCAAGAGAAGTTTCCCATCTTTCATTAACCACAAGGGTTCTAATCTTTTATTGAGCGGCAATTGTGTCATACATGGGATTGTAATTATCTTAGTCCACGCTGCTGTCAAAAATTTAGCAGAAAATCTCTCTATCTCCTTAAACTTGTCCAGCCCCACTCGCCACATATCAATGTGGCCTTCCTCATTATGATGAATGAATGAAAGAAAACCACCAAAACCTCTTAACTCAAACTCATACAAGGGGTGCCTGCAATCTATATCTGGAGGTATTAAAATCAAGCTAGGCTTCTCCTCAACCAAATCAAAACGAAGAATGGCTTTTGCGACGGTTTTGAACCTGAACATACCATCAATCTCGAAGTTCTCCCACCTAGTTACGTACTCGACCACCCAATGAAGAGCATGGTCTACAAGAGTTCCAGGTTGTGACTGACCCACCAATCGAATTTCCCATCGTAAGATGGGCAACTCCTTCCACGAATTGGTCTTCGACGAAAAAATGTCAACTTGTGTTCCTTCCATAATTTGCGCGGTTTCATTTCTGTGAAGTCTCAAAATCTTATACTCGTCCCTAGTACCATCATATCCGAAACCTAACCAATTAAGGCCATAATGCCCCCTCACCACTGGACTAGAAATTGCCAAATCTCTGCAGACCTTAGTGCAAGGGTTCCATAACACCAACACTTTATCCATCCAGGCTAAGCAGAACAACCCATTACAAGAACCAATAACACTAACACCTCTCCTACCATCAAAAGGAAAATCAATCCTTCTCAACGCAACTCTCATGTTTTCACAGTCCAAGAATTGCAAAGAACGTGCAGAAGAGGACAGGACCGCTCCCTCATGGTACCTTGTCCTCGAAACATAATCCACCTGTTTCCTGACGAAAAACGAACTACCGATCTCAGAACCCCATTGCTTACGATTCTTTTTAAATCGCAGGAGGGTAGGTGCGGGAACCCTTGTGAGGATGTGTGATATAAGATGCTGTGGAAGCGCCATCTCCTCCTATGTTCGTTTTGTTAGCCAACGTCCGTCAATGCACACGGTATTGCACTATAATACGTTTATATAAGAATCAAAATCCGGAGAATTTTTCCTACTTGTGCTAGAATTACATTTAAAACGGAATTCCTGATGAAATTTGTAAATCCTACTCCTAAAAGAAACTACTTGCTAAAATTTTGTGATTAACAATAATCCCATTGATACTTGGAATTTGTTAACCTTTATCTCTCAACTACACATTTCCGATAGTAGTCCTAACATAATTCGGAAATGTTGCGGACGACGGTAGGAAAGCTCAACGACTTACCACCACCTTCTGTATTGCTAAAAACGTCAAGTTCTTTAGCAGTGCCGCACCGCCGTCACAACAGAAAGACTAGCTCTTTTGTCTTCTTAGTCATTAGTCATTAGAAGGTTGCTAATATATTAGCTAAACATCAAAAGAATGATTTGGAAAGTTCATGTTTCCACCAGGTTGCGTCAGGCATGAACTATCCAACTGACCAAATGGTTAGTTTATTTTAAAGCTTCTTAAGCCTGACAATGGTATTGCTTTGCTTAGCATCGTTTTCAACCCTATTCGGCCTCCTACACACCCAAAAACAAACATATCCTGATTACTTCACCGAAAAAGGAAAACAAACATCGTGAATACTCATAACTTGACAGTGATAGAAAACAGCAGCTTAAGAACGTATACTCGGACGTGAAATAAACGACAATTAAATTGAAGATAGATATTTAGACGGACAAACTCATTTCATTACATGACTGCTGGAAAAAATTGAAGTATCCCAATGTTACATGACTGCTGGAAATATAGAAAATTGAAAGCAAACAACGTTATATATGTTACTGTAACCCATACGTATATTGCAGCAATCCCACCCCAGTTGGTAGCGTAGTATGAACAAATGCCACTGTCAGCAAGACTTTTTGGCACTCTTAAACTGCTTTCCTCTATCATTAACTCCTTTTCATGGTTGGTTTCGACAGGTTTTCAATTCCATTATTCACCTAGATCTCTGAATCACTTGGTCTTTTGTATTCCCTGGGACACCACACCCCACCACACCAATACGTTGGATTTTATATAGCTCCACTTTATTACCTTACAACCTGACTGATTTAAGATTCGTTAGCTCTTATTTTTACCTGAAGCGACAACCAAATTGGTTTCAAAAATAGAACAAAAACTATGTACTTTATAGATAACAAATGGGAACTCTATTTCTGACTATACTGAGATTAAGGCCTTTTCCCTACCTTTTTCACATCTTGTTCTTGGTAAAGCCAGAGAAGATTCTCCCAGTCTCGAGTTCCTCTACTATATTATCATAAAAACCATTAGCCTTGCTTCCACTGATGACTTGGCCCAACCTTTCCCTGAACAAGATATCAAAAGTCCATTTAACTCTTTTAAACCCCCGAATCTTTGATCGGTTTAATACCCCATTTTTTCAAAGTAGCCTGGCTTGTCATTGATGTTGACCTGATCGACAGGGTCACAGGCATTAGAAGTTTCTTTAATCTTGCAAAATTTGTCATAGAATCAACTCCACCTTTGTCTCCCCATTCTCAATGTTAACACATTTCCAAGGTCACTTTTTCTGCTATAGCATACTTTATAAAGTCATATTTCTGGCCAGCAGATTAAAAAGCGGCTTCCCTCAAATTGTAACCTACCTAATCTGCTTTCCTTGAAGGAAGGATAACAGAGGACAATATTTTTTGATCCAAGAAATTCTCAATGATTATCATTGATACCTAAGGTAAAAAGGGGGTACCATTAAAGTAGAAGCTTTTGATTTAATTCACAAAAGCATGGAATTAATTGGCTACCCACAGACCTTCCTCAGCTGGATACTTGGATGCATTACAACTCTTACGTTTGCTATTCTAGTGCATGGTGGTGAAAGGACTGATTACTTTTATGTTTTTCATTATTGACAACAAATTCTCTCCCTTCCTTTAGATATTATTGAAAATGTGCCTCACTAAACTGCCCAACTAAACTTTCCAGATGGCTTGCTTGATGTTTTTGTCATGTTGGCCACTCCTCTATCCAGATTCTCTTCTCTGCTTTAAAAGGAATTTGAACACCTTTCAAGTCTCTCTGCTGACCCTGTCAAGAATCAACTTTTTGTATCTGAACAGCTTCCTTCTTTCCGCTAAATGTTAGGAACTGTTTGAAGATGCTCCAAAGAAGCTGAAGATCCTTGGTTTCAATATCCATACCGTAAAAGGGTGTGGAACATCTGCCTTGAAGCTACAATGAATATTAAGGGTACAACTACCCACTAACTATTACTTGCCCAAAACTCAACAAATTATGTGTCAAACTAGAAACAAGTCGAACATTGTCAAGAAGTTTAATTTTATCACTGTTAGTGTTACGCCACGATGCCTTTTTTTAACTTCAATACTTTTGTTATCATCACTAGGATTGATCTTCAGTTTTTGAGTCTCATCAAGCTCCTTGAAAATGGATTCTGTTCTCATTTTATGATTACAGCAATCATTACTAATGAATTACACTTCATTTGAAAATCATTAGTATAACAATAAGTTATAAAAAGTTTACTTTCCTCAACATTTTCACCTACTGTAAAATTCTTCTGTTTATTCTCATACCTACAATCAACTTTCGTATGTTAAATTTTTTTGCAACAATGGCATTGAATACCACTTTCAGTTCTCTGTCAACCGATTTTCTTCATCTGGGTCTACATATCCCTCATCAACAAAATTCCAAAGATCTTGAGACTTGAGCAAAGTGTTGTTTTGAATGCTCCAAAAATGATAATTTTTCTCTTGAAAATTGGAATCAACAACATGGAGCATGAGCTTGTGGTTGCCGTGACTGAAGTTATTTTCTTTCTTTCTTTTTTTTTTTTGCTCACGTGTTTGTTGGAGGAGGAAGATAAAGTTTTTTTTTGGCTTAGGAAGAAAAAAGAAAGGCTGAAAGCTAAATGTGGGTTAGATTTTTCAAGTCTCAAAAAGCTGAGATTAGATTAAGATTTTGGGCGGGTGTATGCTCCCTCTCTTACTTTTCACTCTACACTCTCACTTTTCTATTAGTAACGTTACAATTACAAAAACAGATGGCCACGACTAAACTGATAAAAACATATCGGGAAAGAAATTAGTAGCCACCAAGGATTATGATCAATCAGTATTAACCTCATTGTCAGATGCCTATACAGCTCTTGCATAGTTATGTCAACCTTAGTTTCAGTTTCAACTATAGAACCAACAATTTATAGCCGAAGATCAAGAGGTGTTAATGTTGGGAATTACTTCAAATTGTAGAGATGTTGAAATTTCTTTTGAACAGTTCTTTAGTTTGTTTTGGATCTTATCTTATACATGTTCTATTATTTTTAAAAAAAACTTTAATATGGTATCAAAACTCTCAAAGATCTTGAGAGACCTTTGAGCGATTAAGAGAAAATCTTAAGAGCAAAGAAGACCATGAGAAACCACGAAAATGAAAAGATACTGAAAGGAGCCTATCTAACAAAGGTTCCGTCATCAAATAACAAAGGAAACATTCCTCAATATATCCATTGTGAAAAGTTTGGTCATAAAGAGAAAGATTATGTAAAGGGAAGTTTCAATGCTTTAGGTGTAAACAATTTGGACATTTGAAAAAGGATTGCAAGTTTAATAATGAAGAACAAGCAAATACAGTGCAAGTGATTGAAGAAGACAATCTCTTCTAGTTGGTGAGAAGTGCAACAAGATACATCACATAAAGAAGTACTCTATGGAGATAAGTGATGAGAGAAGTGTTTGTGTTAAATAATAAAGAAAAGTGCTCTGTTGAGAAGATTAGAGAGAAGTGCTCTAAGGAAAAAAATTGTTGAGAGGTGCGCTTTATGCCTGTGAACATTTTTGTTTACAATTTTGAATTAAGGGAAAATATTGGGAATTAATTCAAAATTATAGAGTTGTTAAAATTCTTTTTGAATAAGTCTTTAGTTTGTTTTTAATATTATCTTATACATGTTCTTTTTTTAAAAAAAAACTTCAACAAAAAATAGAGCTCTAATACCAATTTATTGAGAAACTGAGGAAAAGAGACAAACAAAGCATAGGAGTAATTAAAGATTTTGAACAAACTTGTTGTCTTTTCACCCAAAATAAAACCAATAGTTTAGCTACTTAAATATGGACTCAAAGTAAACCAACTAAGTTAAAACCAAGTAACTAATTAGGAAGTGGGTAAACAACCCACGTACATAACATCTAACTAACAATTTTAAAACATTTGCTAACAGTCCCCCACTTCAAGAAAATTACCAATTGTCGACGGATCATTACTGATGGAAATAATTCCATAGAAAATTAGCGAAGGGAAATCAAATTCCATCGGTAACATTGTCGTAAGAAATGGTAATTTGCGACAGACAAAATATTTGTCTATAAAGCTGGAGAGAAATTATCCTGACAATTTTTCAGACAGAATATAGTAACATAATAGGAATCACTATCGGTAAAAGAGATGTGAATGATAGGTAGCAAAATAAGCCTCTTCATTTACAGACGAAAATGAATTCCATTGTTACAATTGAATGTTAAACGTCGTCGTTTACTTCAAATTTAACGTTTTAAATTAAATGTAAAAGAAATCATTTAGTGGCAAGATTTTTCGGGATAAATTAGCGACGAAATTTACCAACGAATTAATCTTTCGTCAGTTAGTCAAACAACATCGACAATGTTCTTAAATTTATTGTAAGACGACGTTGTTTGATAATTATAAAAACCTAACACCTGAAGCCCCCTTGTCATCTTCTTTGGGTTTTCGAATCTTTCGTTTTCTCCTCCACGATTAAAGTTTTTGATTCTTTTGTTTTTCATTGTTTTTCGGTGGCCTTGCATCTGTTGTTTGTATCCTCTCTATCTTCCTATTCGGTGGCTTTCGCTGTCTTCTTCCATCACCCGACATCATTGTCGTCTTTGTTTAATCGTTGGTTGAGGTAAGTGGTCCATCTAATTTTATGGTGACATTGTTGTATTTAGGTTTTGTGTACTACTTTGATTGTATGGGATTTTGTTTCTTTTTTGCGTCAACTTGCAGTTGGGATGGTGATTTATGCTTTTTTGTCGGTGACATTGTGATGGTGATTTTGTTTAATCGTCTTCATTTTCATGGAGGATATTAAATTTGAGAGATTTATAGAAATTGAATTTCAGAGCTCGAGTTTTTGTTTTTGATTTGGTGGTGAAATATTAGCTGAGGTTTGAATTATTGATTTGAATACTTTTATTTTTAATTTTTATTCTTAGTTTGAATTTATGATTCATCCAACAATTGCCGATAAATGAGGAATGGAACAATTTTAGGGGGTGTTATTTTTTTTAATTTCTATTTGAATATTTGTTTTATTTGGCCAAAGGGGCAAATTAAATGATGTTGGGTGGAAGTTTTTGGACTACCAAGTTCTAAGTAATGAATTTATATGAGTATTATATTAGATTGCACTTGAAATTTGAGTTTGTCATTTGAAGGGGCAAGGTTCATAGTAGCAAATAAGCAATTAGGTATTAAAATTATGACTTTTGGTTGATGCAAAATGTTGTCTTCAAAAATTATCTTTCTTGTTGCATGCATCAACATTTAATTTAACTTCTATTGTTGTTTTATTCCTGCTACAGGTTTGATCATGATTGGAAGAAAATTGAAGCATTTGTTGGGACAAAGACAATCATTCAGGTGCTTTTTAACTTTTAAATTTTCAAGCATTTCAAATATAAGCACTAAATGACATAATTTTTATTAGAATGTTTTTTTTCAAAACCTTTGAGCATCTCTTGTGAAATCAAACTTCTATGAGTAAAGGAAGTTTGAAAGCCTTTTACTAAAGGTTAATGTTAAATCCTGATGTAATTAGCTTAGAAATTATTTTATAAGCGATTTCATATATATCTCTTAACTAGTTTTGAAGTATTAATTGCTTATTGGGATAATTGCTAGGAAAGGTTCTTTAAATATTTAACCTTATTTTTCTTCCTTGTAGTTCTTTAAGTTTTTAACTTAAACTCTGCACTGTTCTTAAAACCCTACTTATCCTGCCTTCTTTTCTTGGGGGTCTTTCTTATGTCTTTGATCTATCAAAGTTCTGCTTAACAATTAGTTTAGTAACTTTTACCACTTATTGATCCCTAATATCTACCTTTGAGCCTATAATTATATGTATCAACTAAAACAAAATCACTTGAAATAGCTGAGGGTTGTGTTAAGGGTGTAATTCCTTGGTTTTCTTATACAATAGTTTGTTTCTTATGAGTTATATATGCATCATGTTTCTTTTTCTTACTCAATTCATTAGTGGAAGAATTATTTGTTAAGTCAAAATGACTTTGCATAAATGATTTTGATGAAGTACAAATAATAATGAAAAACAGACATAAGAAAAGCAGACGAAAGAAAAACAGACGAAAAAAAGCAGACGAAAGAAAAACAGACGAAAGAAAAGCAGACGGAAGCTATATTAAAAAGCAGAAGGAAGCTAACTTGAAAAGAAGACGGAAGAAAAACAGACGAAGAAAAACAGACGAAAGAAAAGCAGACAGAAGCTATATTGAAAAGCAGATGGAAACTAACTTGAAAAGCAGACGGAAGAAAAACAGACGAAGAAAAACAGACGAAAGAAAAGCAGACGGAAGCAAACCACGACGAATCAAGAATCAGTTTGAGTTAGTTACAGAACTCAACCGAATAACCGTTTCTTGAAAGAAGCAAGAATCAAGATTCAAGAAGCAGTTGAAGATGAAGACTATAAATATGAGCAGGAGTCGAAAATTGAAAAAGTTACACACACAAGAGTTACGAAAAAGCTACGAAAGTTACAAAAGCTTACTTGAGAGAATCTATTGTGCAAAAAATCTAGAGCTATTTTTCTGTAACAAAACTTGAAAAACCTTTCAGTTGAAAGTAGTACATATAGCCTGCAGAGGCTAAGTGTGAAAGAATACTGTTTGTAAGAGACCTGAAGAGGCTCGGAGATAAAGAATACTTGTAACGTTTTGAGAGATAGTGAAATCTCAAAAAGATATCTGAGGACTGGACGTAGCCCACAGTTTGGGGTGAACCAGTATAAAAATCGCTGTGTCAACATCTCTCAACTCTTAATCTCTCTTATCTTT
>JANIPM010000232.1:68709780-68722359 GCA_027478405.1 Erythroxylum cassinoides
ATTACCGACTGGGTCTCAAATGGGTCACAGACCCTTTTCCTCTCTCTTCTAATTCCAAAGGACATGTCCTTTGGTAAGGGTATATAAGTTGTAAAAACTTATGCATTGAATGATTCTGAACCATTGAGGAAAACTTTAACGAAAGAAGACGAGAGGAAATAAAACGCATAAAAGCAATTCGACATCTAAGGAAGAAGCGATATGGATACGGGTACGCAAATCGAATCGATCATATTATTGTTTTAACATTAAAGACTTTTTCAACTTATAAAATTTGGCCTCTTTTCCTTCAAAACCTTATGGTTTAACAATATACACTTCATTATATAATTCTCCATTTAAGAAAGTAGATATAACATCATATTGATAAATAGGAAAATGATATTATACAGTCAATGTTAATGCAATTTTTATAATTTTAAAATGAGCCACGGAGAGAAAGTTTCTTTTAAATCAATATTGTATCTTTACACGTACACTTTTTTTATAAGTCATGTTTTATGTTTTTATAAACATTCATTCATATTATACCTTGTCTTGAGCACCCATTTAAAACCAAAACATTTTTCCTTCAAGTAGATCCACTAACTCCCAATTATAATTTTTATTTATTGTCATCAACTCTTCTTTCATTGCATCTTGCCATACTTTTTCTTTAACAACATTCTTTAAAGTTATAGAGTCATAATCAAAAAACAAATCAAAAAGAGTACTCAAATTTTCAATTACAGTCACTTTATGATCTTTTATTGAAGCAAGCCTTTTTCAAACACGACAAAAATCTTCTTTTTCATTACTTTCAGTAGCTATTTGTGGAGTTTTAGTAGCTAATTTTTCAGGCGAGAAGGCTTAAGATTACGAAGTTGAGGAGCTCAGTGAAGTTGAGGACAAACTTGAATGATTGGTGCACTGCTTAGACCATTTTCCCAACAAATGGAATCTAAATTTCAATCTTTCTACCATCATTTTTCTAATTCTAGCTTACTTCCTCATCAAATATTACATTTCTACTAACAACCATCATTCCAATAAGAGGATTATATAATTGATATGCTTTTTTATGAGTTTAATAACTAACAAAAATATACTTTTCATATTTTTAATCAAGTTTGTGATGAACTCGAAAACTCAACAAAGCGTAAGTAATACACTAAAAAAATTCTTAAATAGCTTACCAAAGGTTTTCTACCTTTCCAAGCTTTATATGTTGTTTAATTCAAGATCGCTTTTCTTATAGATAAATTTAGGAAGTATACTGAAGTTCCTATAACTTTAACTTAAAATTGATTAAGAAGCTCTTTTACTTGCAATAAGCTTCTCATCATTTCTTTTACAATTCGATTTTTTTTTCTCAATAACTCTATTTTGCTTTAAAGTGTAGGGTAGAGTTAACTACCTGCAAATACCATTTTTTTCATTAAAAAAAAGAGTGAATTCATTATAAAGAAATTCATTATAACCATTGCTTTGAATTTTTTAAAAGGCTAAAAACTTCCATATTTATTCACCAAAATGTAAACCTAACTCATTCAACTAAAATCATCTATAATGAGTAAAAAAAGATAGCGACTCTCACTCAATGAATCTATGTTCATGAGTCCACATAATTCATCATATATTAATTCAAGGAATTTAAAAGCTCTCTAAGAATTTCTTATAGGAAATGACTTCCTTTTTTTTCATATATGCATCCTTCACATAAAGCCAACAAATCAATTTTGCGATAAACCATACCTTTTTAACTTAATAACTTTAGCCCCTTGATATTGACATGCCTATGTCTCAAATGGCATACCAATGTATCATTGTTCACATTGACAATTAAATCAAAGTTTTTCATCTTGGACACTTATAATAGGAAAATGTATTTTTTGTCATTTTAACTCTATAAACAACATTTCTTGTTTTCTTATTTCTAATTACACAAGATGCATCATAGAAAGGGAAAAAGAAAAGAAACTATGAACCCACTAATCGTTAATTGCCTAATACTCAACAAATTTTGTTCTAAAGTAGGAAAAAGTTGGACATTGTCAAAAAACTTAATTTTACCACTGTCATTATTTATGGCCACAGTGCCTTTTCCTTAACTTTAATACTTTTGTTATCACAAAGATGGACCTTTAACTTTTTTGTCTCAATAAGCTACTTAAAAATGGATTTTGTTCCTTTTCCTTAACTTTAATACTTTTGTTATCACAAAGATGGACCTTTAACTTTTTTGTCTCATTAAGCTACTTAAAAATGGATTTTGTTCCTATTATATGGTTAAAGGAACCTCTGTCAATGAACATGTAACACATCACTACCATAGAGTATATGCCCGAACATCTAGAGGACATCCGAGAACATACCCTATGAGAATGGCATGTTAGAGCAATCATATCACTTATTATGGCATCATAAAAACACAAGAATTTTAAGGATCAATTTTTCCCATTTCATTAACAAAACATAGCGTACATTGTAGTATTACATTTCACACTCCATATGTTTATATTACAAAAACATCTATGAGTTCACTGTTCTATACAAAATGTTCTATATGAAATGAAAAACTAAACAAACACATTCTATCTAAACTCCTTATATATCAGTTGACCAAACCTTTGAGCCATTTCTTGTTCCTAAAATTGATAATATTAAACTTCAACTAGATTGTTTTAGAAGCTAGATCTCCTCAATACCTAAAAATCAATGTTGTAATTTTAATGACTTTTACGAACTCAGTGAGTGAACCATTATCGATGTGCTCACTCAAGTCAGAACATAAACATCATAAGTATGTAACCAAATTCACAAGTATATCATATTATTCAGAATCATATCCCATATATCACATCATTCAGTTTTGTATACCAAATCACAATATATATATCATATTTCAACAAACACATTATGAATATAAACATTTCACATAATAATTTCATAATAATCTAACCATTCATATCATCATCATGTATACAAACATTGCATATCTATATATCAATACAATTCAGCAATTATTCACAATCATTAACCTGATACATGTATCTGTATATATAAATGCACATGAGATTCCACTTTTATTATTATTTTATTGTGACCGAGTGCTTATTTATTGTCCCGTATCTCTTGTAGATATCGAGCTCGTTTCAGATAATGTCCTGTACCCCTTTGTGAATACCGGACTCATTAATAACTGAGCTTGTGACTCTTTGTGCACATTTATGAGCTTTAAGCTCTTATCAGACTGGTCACCTCGGTCATAACTCTTTTATCTAATCATGCATATTCATCTGATGGAATGCATCATTTCATATAATATGCTATCAATAACTTTCATTTAAAGTGCACAGTCACTTATCATATTCATTGGATCTAAGTCTGACATTCAACATACAGTTGAGAACACATTTCATATTGCACATTCAATTTGAAAACACTCCCAATATATTACCTATATCCTTGGAATCATATTTGCATTCATAAGAATATCTTTATATGATTAACAACTCATACTTTCCAAGTTCATATACATTGATATCAAACAACCATTTATTAAATTATACCATCAATTAACAACCTAAACTTATCAAACACTTAATCAATTAATCAAGCAACAATCTAGGTTCATTTCAAGCCCCAATCACGTCCAATTGCACTTAAATAAAGTAACTTATCCTTATATGGTTTAAATATCATACAAAACTGAACTTTTTTCACTTCCATGCATTGCTCACGATTACAGGAAGGAGCTAATGTAGCTCACACAATCGTGGGAAGAGTGAACCAAAGGTTCACCATCATTTTCCTTCAATTCTTTCCAATTTTTAACATCTCCATACCAAATTCAACACATCTTCATCATAGTCTATTACTTATACCTCAATTATACCTTAATTATATGTCAATTACATATCCAATTCCAATTCAAATCATTCATTTAGTAGCTTGCAATTTATGGTCTGTCATGCATCAAAATCAAAAGAGAAACTATCATTCATTTGATCATACATGTAGTCCTAGTTCTTTCCCATTTCAAGATCACTATATTATCACCTTTCTTTAACATAAACTCACCTTCATTATACCTCAAATTCGAATCCATGAAACAACCTATAATCTACCACTTTTATACATCAAAAACTAGGCATAAAAGTATCCAAGTTCAAGTATCAATTTCTAGCACAATTCATCATCAACATCATATACAATTCATCCTAATTCAATCATCATAACCCTTCTATTATAACATGCCATAGAGATCAATCTTTTACTTAGTTGTCTAGCTTAAATTTCCACCTCAAAAATCAAGCTAATTCAGCTCTCCATATATGCAAAATCATCACAAATTCAAGGTGGGAATTAGATGGTTTTCGGCTAAGATCAAAGACTATAACAAGAACAACTATGTTCTGATTCTTTACCTAACTTTGTGAGGGTAAAAGCATGGATTTTGGTGTAGCCATTTAGCAAGACTTAAACCAAAAATGTAGAGCTATGAGATGAATGCAGGTTTTGGTGGAGAGGGTGAAGAGCAAAAACTTTTCCAGCATTTGTTTAGTTCAACCAGATGCAAGGTGTCATTATCTTATATTAACATGTGTCCTTAAGCATGCTAGCCACTTATCCTCTTCATAAGCCACCAAATTTCACCTAGTTATTAGTCAATTTGTCATTCATTCATTGCTACCATTTGTCAATTAATTACCTATGTCAAATGTCACTCAATTATAGGCTTAATCATCCTAGTTTTCTTTGTCAACTTGTATTGCCACTTGGCATTTTTCCTAGTCTAAATGTATATTTTAATTCATCAATTTTTCAATTGTAACAATTAATTCCAAATTTACTACTTATAACTAATTAAGCCAAAATTCAAGACATAAACAATATACAATTCACATCATAACCCTTTCATATTCCGGAACATGTCAATTGAGTACATATATTATCTTTGGAATGTGTATTAATTCATAATTCATGTGTGTTTTCTAATGATATGCATATGAATGAAATGCATTTCATGAACTCTCAATGATATGACTCATATGCAAAATTCTCAGGCTTTAACCCTTAGTATAGGAAAATCAACTATTATAGAATGACATTTTATTTAAAACATCATCAGTATCACAATAAGCAATAAAAAGTTTACCTGCCTCGACATTTCCAATTAGTGTAAAATTTTTCTATTTATCCTCGTACCAACAATCAACTTTCATATATTGAAAATTTTTGCAACGATGATATTGAATACTACTTTTGTTGCCTTAGTTTTCACCATAGGACTACCTTGCTTATCTATCTCAACCTTAGCATAACTATGTGAAGTTGTTACATCTAAAGAACTATTTCCTTTCTCTATTCTATTACTTATCCTTACGACACTATTACATTATAAAAAAGTATCACAGTAATATTAAAAGAACTACCACTACATTACTCAAAGTATACCATTAGATTATATAACAATCCTCATTATATTGTAAATAAAAATCACTACACATATCAAAAAATACTTTACACCAATTGGACAAGTGTTGCACTATCAACTCTTCTACCCACATATTCGAACTTTTTCCTTGTTCTCCTTTTCAAATTCTTCTTCCCTCTTGACAAAAACAACCGTCACTTTAATCAAATAATTACTAAGTTAGAACTCATGTTAATCACTAAATTTTGAATTACAAATTTCAAAAAAATCCTCTAAAATTATGCATCTCATATCTCACAATAGTATTCCCACTTATTACTAGAATAGATGTATAAGTAGCTTTCAAAACTTTAAATAGAAAAATAATTATAACCGATACAAACATCCAAATGTTGAACTATTATCTATCATAATAGTTAATTGTGACATAAAAAATTGAAAGTTCACCATAGGCCAAACCTCAAAATACCATGGTAAAAAACAAAAATACCATTGACAAGTAAAAATGATTGGTTGATAATACCTATGCTTATTTGGTTGATAATAAAAATACAATTGCACATTAAAGATGGCAATAGAAAACGAGATAAAAGTATTTTCAAATTTGTGTTGTAGATCAATGGTGGAAAGTGACAATGGCAAGTTTTTAAAAAAAGATGAGCAAATCAATGTAATGCTTAAAAAAGTCATGACAAAAACAACCAGGTTTCTACTATAAGAATCCTAAAACAACATAAAGGAGCTAAAATTTTTAACATTATTTTGTCTAACATAACAAGCGAAAGCAAGTAAGTGTCTACACATATCAAAAAATCCTCTGTTTCAATCTCAAAGGTTCATTTACTTGAAAATCTTATGCTTATGATCAATTTGGTATATAATTATGTGAAGCTGGGGAATATATATGTGTACAGAGGAGAAAACAATCCTACAGTGTGAGTCAGTGCAAGGAGTAGTGAAAGGGGAGACTTGCTTCAGTGTTGCTCAGAAATCCTACTTGTCCTTGTACGAGTTCAGCACATTCAATCCAAATCCCAAGTGCTATCATCTCTTCATTGGCCAATGGGTGTGTGTAGGGTAGCCACCAAACACACAGTTTCTAGGTAATTAATTAAGCAACTTAGGTCTTCATGTAGAAGAAAAATCATTCCTTGTATCTGGCTGATGTTCTACCGTCAGAAAGTTTCTATGGGATTTTTTTTTAATTCAACATATAAGCGTTCCCAAGGTTGACATTGGGAGTTAGAGTAGTGATCAAAGCAAGATATATATGGCCGAAACAAGTAGAATTGATTAGGATTTAGGAGTTTTAATATTAGAAGTTCCCTGTTTCTCTCTTTCCCGAATTAGGAGTTTTGCAATATTGACAGCTACGTAAAGAGAAGATTTTGTATGATGAAACTTGTTTTTTACAAATCAGGAAGACATAATAGCAGCAAATTCAGAGCTCTAAGTTTTCTGCTACTAGCACTTGAAACTGACTAAACAAAATACAAAAGAATAACTCAGACTACGAGTACATTTATAGCACTTTAAAATGAATTTGGTGTTCGACCTAGGGAGCTCACTTTTATAAGAGATCTATCTACATCATAGCATTAAGTTTGTGGATACTTTTCACTTATATGACTTTCACTAGTTCCACCTCTTTCTAATATGAGATTTTACTCACACTTGAAATTTCAACAATCTTCTTCTCAAGTATAAATTTTCATATTGGATTTAGACTTTCTCTTGAGCAAAAGTCTTTTTCTTAACAGCTTGAGGATATGGTATTATCAAGAGTCCTTCTACTCTACTGGTCTGCGCTTACCAGGAGTCTCTTTGCTTTTTTACGTGAGGAGGTAATCACGAGATTTGACTACCATTTCTATACTCATCTCTTGTCGAACCATCGGCTCTGATACCACTTGTTGAATCTAGGGAGTCCACTTTTATGGTAAATTTATATCATAGATTTAGTAAGGAAGCATACTCGTGAGCTTTAACATCATACTCCAACTCAAAGCCTTAAGAAATTAATGAGGTAATTGTTTAGAGGTAATGGGGAAAAAAAAGTATGAGTATGGAATAAAAACTCTTGTTTAGTATCTAGAAGTAATACTTTCATTCCCCTATTTTCAACAATACTTTATTTTTTCTGGATTACCTAAGATATGAGATTCATTGTTAGCTATACTTCATTCTCATTCCTTACTATATTTATTCCTATTCTCATTTTCATTACCTTCTGAAAACTAAGCGTCTCATAAATTTAATGATCATTTTCACTTATGTACTCGTCACTAGTTACATCACTTTTAATATGAAATTCTCAGGCATACTTGAAATCAGATACTTGGTGACAGTAAAGTTCGTGAATGTATAATGATTATATTGAAAAACTTGCATCCTTTAATTTCACATCCTGTGAATTCCTCAGACGTACGGTCATACACATAGAACTTCTTCTGCTACACTAAAATCTCCTCAGCTCTCTTTCTCTTCTTCGTGATGAAGCCATGGATTTTCAGAACATGCAAGAGAAGTTTCCCATCTTTCATAAACCACAAGGGTTCTAATCTTTTATTGAGCGGCAGCTATGTCATACATGGGATAGTAATTATCTCAGTCCACTCTGCTGTCAAAAATTTAGCAGAAAATCCCTCCATCTCATTAAACTTGTCCAGCCCCACTCTCCACATATCAATGTGGCCTTCCTCATTATGATGAATGAGAGAAAGAAAACCGCCAAAACCCCTTAAACTCATACAAGGGGTGCCAGCAACCTATTTCAGGAGGTGTTAAAATCAAGCTAGGCTTCTCCTCAACCAAATGAAAACGAAGAATGGCTTTTGCGAGGGTTTTGAACTTAAACACACGATCACGCTCACAGGTCTCACACCCAGTTACGAACTCCACCTGCCAATGAAGAGCATGGTCTACAAGAGTTCCAGATTGTGAACCCACCAACAGAATTTCCCATCGTAAGATGGGCAACTCCTTCCACGAATTCGTCTTTGACAAAAAAATCTCAACTTGTGTTCCTCCCATAATTTGCGTGGCTTTTCAACTACAAATTTCCGATTTATGTTAGAACTTGTTGTTTTTCGATATAAAATACAAATATATTAAATGGATTTTTTACTTAATTATTATTTGTGTGAACAAAAATACAATCCAATGGCTTAAACTTGACCAACGATCTTTTTATTTAAATAGCAAAAATCCTTTTTACTGAACATGTAGAAACCGTACAGTTGAAGGCAAGTAGTAGTTTGCTAATTTGCCTTGGCATTGTGAAGTAACTCAAGATAAAGGCTGTAGTAAATGGGAAGCTAAGCTCTAGACGATTACAAAGCCATGTTGATTGCACCGGGATGAGCATTTAGAAAATTAAGAATGGTGGAATCATATCTCATTGAACTAAGTTTAACCACATGAAGTAG
Organism: Erythroxylum cassinoides; assembly: GCA_027478405.1. Classification (NCBI taxonomy): domain Eukaryota; kingdom Viridiplantae; phylum Streptophyta; class Magnoliopsida; order Malpighiales; family Erythroxylaceae; genus Erythroxylum; species Erythroxylum cassinoides. The sequence continues at coordinate 68,718,628 of JANIPM010000232.1, forward strand.
CATAGACAAACCATCAGCAGCAGTGGATTACTCAAACTCCACAATGGGGTAAGAAAAATGTTTCTACACATCACCATGATATTCGCTTGCTAGAACGTAATCCTCTGGCAAGTCACTTTTAGAGCAACAATAACTCCAGTGATGGCATTTACGCAAGTGAAAGCTCTCGAGCTGGAATCGATCTCTTCACAAGTTTCGCCCAAGATTCATTAGTCTCAGTGATAACTTTAAGCGCATAATCCTGTTTTTCATGAAAGCCAATGAGCAGATCGAAACGGCAAATAAGGGAACTATGAGGAGAAAGAACATTGCTAAGCTCATGTTTTTCCTAAGTGATCATATACCTCATTAGTTATTAGCCTGAGATTTGTAACATGAAAAGCTTGGTGATATATGAATAGGGAAACAGATATTCATGTTCCTCACTGAACTAAGTAAGAAATTCATAATTTAGTTGATATAGATCCAATATGTCCAGAAATAGAGATTTAAGAGATTATATCACCATGCCTAGATGGCTGTAATTCAGAGCAGTAATGAGAAGCAGATGAATTGTCAACAGGGAATGCCTATAAAAGAAAAGTTACCTTATTTGTTGGCTTGTTACCAAGACCAAATTTGTTGGCAGGTTTACCATCAGGGATCTTGTAGTCTCTGAACCAGTCTCTGATTGCAGTCAGAGTGCCCTGCAAATAACTACCAGATTAATCCCTGTCATTCTATCCAATAACTGCTTTCAATATGAAAACCATATTTCAATTAAGAAATTTATTTTTTTCTTGTCCACTATAAGACCTCAAAGTTAGTATCCCCACTCTCAATCAGCCACGATGATATTATCAGCTTAAAGTTATTCCGGTTGAAGATTCTAACACATAACAATATGAGCCAAAACACATACCTAAATCACTAAGTGAAAGGAACAAAATTTGATGTTAACTTCAAAGAGTTCTATAATTCTAAATTCCTTCACCTCTTTACTTCCTGCCAAACCCACCAAGTCACTGGATCATTCCAATCATGACAAAGAAGTCTTGCACAAACTGTTTGAGCATCGAATTCAATCTAAACTTTTAGTGGTAGACTAGCATTTAGGCAATGAATTTCGTTAAAACAGTCAACTAACTGGCTCCAAATGATGGGTCATTCATGTGAGTGCTCAGCAAGAGAAAACAACTTACCGGAAAATGTTTTTCCACGTCATCAACATCATTAACAAGAGAAGCTCGTGGATCATCTACTGATATTGCAACAATTTTCCAGTCAAGTTCCCCCTCATCAATCATAGCCAAAGCAGCCAAGGGCTTGACTTTGAGAATTTCACCAATCTCTCCTCTTCTTTCACCAATTTCAACAACATCAACTACAATTAGAGGAAAAATGGCTGTTAAAGGACAGAGTTTTCCAGAACCAAAGAAGACAAAAGTTACACAACAAATTCAGATGTTCAAAAGATAATCTTCACGATGTACCTGGGTCATTATCCCCTAGTGCGCCTTCAACTTCAGAATTTGCAAGTGATGGGTCTTCCCATGTTTGTGGAAGTAATCCATAGTTCCAGTTTATGTTGTAGCTGAGAAGAACACAAGAAAACAGAAAAAGAAAAAAGAGGAATATAAATATTGATAATCCACAAGCACTTTATAGCAAAGGGGCATATGTAATGAAGCAATTGTGAGACAAACAACTGATATTCCGCATGAAAGTGGCTTAAGATATCATGTAAAGTGAGTTGCGGTAGGACAGGAAGCTACAAAAGGCTGAATTAAGCCTAACTACAAGCACAGGTCTTAAGATATGGGGAAAGGTGGAGGCCATCCTATCAACAACAGCCCTAAACGAGAAAGTTGTATAAATGACCTGAGCTTTTTGAGTTATCCAAGTCTATATAATTATAAATGAAAATCGACAAAATCTGGAGGAATTCCTTAACGTGGATTCTCAGTTAATACTCACACATTTCAAACCAGAGTGCTAGAAATCACTTTAAAGAACTCTATCTGATAAATAAATGAAGTAAAAACAGGGAATCTCACGGATAATATCTTAGTTTGCCCTTTTTCGTATCCTGCTTGATGGGAGTGTACTGCTCATCAGTAGCAACCTCCATTTTAGCGCTCGATTCTTTGGGAATCTCTAAAACAAAGCTGAAAACTCCATCGCCCAAATGCAATGGAATGTCATGCCAAGGCGAAACCTGCACAAAGAACAAAATTCAGTTTCATTACTCAAAGCCAAAACTTACTTCCATTCACATTTAAACGCACGAGGAATATCCTTTACATGTTTGAAGACATTCAAATCCTCGCTGATCTTCTAATAACAACACCTAGAACCAAAATCATTCCCTATACATCAATTCTTTCAACTCCCTCAGCAATTTCAGAAACAACTTTGTAAACTCAAATCAACAAAGCACAATAATTTTATCGCAATCACTCATTTCTCTCAACGGTTTTTGAAAATAAAATACTTTAAATGGGAGATACAGATAAACTATCTCAATACAACCCAAGTCAAGATCAAAATCCATGAGGATAGTCACACGTTGCATATTTATTTCCCTACGTAATAACAGACAGATAAGAAGTCACTATATCGCCAGAACTCGAAGCATCAGAGTACAAATCTCCTGCATTTTCTCGCCTATTAACCACAATATATGCACCATAAAGAAAAATTCAACAAAACAGAAAAGTGAGACAGACCCTTTTGCCAGAATGGTCCTGAAAGAACACCCGATAGTCAAGAGACTCAGGTTGGCCTTCTTCTTTGATCTGGAAATCGCTTGGGTTGTAAATAGCTTTACAAGAAAACAGCCTCTTTGATGACAAAAGCACTTGTCTTTTATTAAAGAAAAGGTTATTGAAGTGGGCTTTGCTGCTCAAACGAGTTGGACGTTTAAGTAGGACGCAGGAAGCAGCGGCGTTGGTGGCGGCCGCCATGACTCTCGCGGTGGCCATTATGGCGGAGATGGCGAACTTGTAAGAGAGAAGAGTGATTAAAAAAAAAAAAAGTGTGTATCTTTCGAGTTTGAGCCACACAGAGGAACAAGTGGTGAAGCCAGATTGACCGCTCTAGTCGTTTTATGGCGTAAAGTTTGTCGTCTAATTGGCAGTGGGTCCCACCACTTGAAGTCTCATGTAGCATTCATCCGTGAATCTGACCCCGATCTCTTCCAAAATGCACGAAAGGCAAAATTTTGGTTGGAGACATATTTAATGCTCATAATTAGGTTTTTATTAGATCGTTATTTAATCCTCACTTCAGAGATTGTATGTTTCAATGCAACCTTCAGGACCTTGGCTTTTCTGTCCGCAATTCACATGAAAGCATGGCACTATCCAAGCACGGCTCGATCGGGCTTTCGGTTCTCCTGCTTGGTTCTCCGCGCATCCGAGCACCTGGGTTACACACTTGCCTTTTCTCAAATCGAACCACCGGCCTCTCCTTATTTAGTTCCAAGCTCCTGACCCCACCCCCCTCCTTCGCGCCGGCCTTTCCGCTTTCAATCTGCTTGACTTACTCAAGACACATTCTCCCAAGTGGTCGCTGATAACTGACTTCCGAGCTCCTCGGATTTCAGTGACGCAATCCAACGCTTCGCAGAGAAGCTCCACCATTAGAATACCATGGAGTTTGGTAATATATTCCATCGGAAGAAACACCTCATGGCCCGGCCTGAGGGCTTTCAGAAACCTGTGGAGGACATCGATTCCCCCTCCCTTCATG
>JANIPM010000232.1:68760058-68772274 GCA_027478405.1 Erythroxylum cassinoides
TTCCTCTTCTTCTTCTATTATTATTTTTATTATTATTATACGAAATTAATTTTTTATTAACTTTTTTACTAATACGAATCATTTGTTTTAAAATAATCAATGAATTATATATTTCCAATCATATTATACTGCAGAGGTATTTAGTTATTGACACTATTTTTATGTTTTATCAACTGCAACCAAATACATTTATGTCCTCGAGACGGAGACAGTTTTATCTGTTTTGTCTATCATAGTTAAATACCTTACTGTCTCTAATTTTTGTTATGTTCTATCTCTAAATTTTTATTTCGTTCCGTCTCTCCATATTGGAGACAGTAACTAAACGCAACATAATATCCGGTAGAGCAAGGAATCAGAGACAACGAAGACAACTAGGGTTTTTCTTGTTTGATAAAGTCAATTTGGGTGGTGGATCATAGGTAGTCGAGTTTAGCTTATGGGTAATCGACAACAAACGTATGGAGGCTCAATTTGTCGTCAGACCGCTTTTTCCTTGAAATGAAGGAAAAAGTAACTTTACTTCCTTCATTTGACTAACATAAACAAAACGCACTGCCATGGCATTCAACAAAGGAACACCGCTTTCTTTTTTAATTTGATAAGATTATGTTTTCTATTCTATCATTAGGTCAGAGATTTTGTCCCATTTGTTATAGTCTGTGCTATTGATCCTTCTTTATAATATTTTCCCATCAGCTGGCTTTTGATTCTCGTTGCAATCTTGTTCTTGTCTTGACAGATAAGAAGAATGTTGGTTAGAGGTTGATGTCTTATCTCATAAATATCAAAGAAGAAACAAAGTTTCTTAAATTGAACGAGTAAATTTCTATGTAATTGTAAGATTCAACTTTGGTTATTATCACAGAAATACTTTGACTTCGTTGGCTAAATCTCCAGCCGACGCTACGCTACTCTGTTGTTTTTGCGGCCTAGCCATTGGCTAAAGTTTCGTAAACATGGATATTATAGTGAAAGTCTATACTATTCTTCTTCCTTTTGATCTTGCAATGATTTAATACAATTATACTCTCACTAATCTCTTTACCTTTGACTCCAAATCATTGAACTTAGTGCCTATTTGATACTTTCTAGAGAACTTTTTATACACTCAACTTTGACGATTCATAAAATACAACCTCTCGCAGTCGCAGCAGTCTTTTCTTTGCACATTATTTTTTAACTTAAATATGTAATCAGAGAGCAACTTTGATCAGTTGATAATCCATAATTATATAGAATTATATGGAAAATTTAAATATCTCAATTTTGTTAGATTCTTAAGAATTAATATAATTATGAACTTTTATGAACGGAAAATTTTTAATTATTACTCTACTTCATAAATATAATAATTTTTTCTCGATTATTATACGTGGTTAGGTCGGCTGTGCCAGGTCCAGGTCCACACGTTCACGGCCCATTCGCAGGTGGAAACCTCCCATGCATACGTAAAGACTTAAACCTAGCATCTATTCCATATATAAGGTACTACTTTGCCACGATGCAGGGACGAGATTAGAACCCTAACATTCTTTGTTTTTAGCCACCAAACTCTCATCAAAAGATTAACTTAAGCGTCGGAGGGGCCTACCGGCTATCAACTCCATGCGTGCCTTGTGCTGTTTTGCAGGTATTCTTTTGCTAAAGACAACCAATTTCATGGATCCAAATAGTAACGTCCTGTCTCACCAGAATCAGGCAGAATCAGTTAACGTCCTGCCTCACCAGAATCTGGCAGAACCAATACCAGTAATTTATAATTTATGATGTTAAACCAAGATGATTATGGAATTGTTTCACTACTTTTTTTCCCACTCTTTCTTATGTTACATATTTCTGCTACTACATATGCGGATATACTAACTCAATAACAGGAAAGATTTTCCTATTAAATAGTTATCATTCAATTGATGGAATGCATCTTATTCCACAAATTTTCTGATGGGACGAGCAATTGTCAAAATGTAACTACTCAATGAGACAAAACCATCCCATTATCTACTACAGTCGATTTCTCTTTTTCTATGAAAGTTGGGCAGACATCAGTTCAAAGGAACAAATTGTGCATGTGGTTGCCTTGCTTTCCTCAAACCGACTTTCCTTTTTTTCCTTCTGGATCTTGTTTGGATGGCAAGAAAAAAAGCCTCAATATGACTTGAAGAGACACGGAAAAAGTCATTCGGAAACTCCAGACTAAAATGTCAAGAAAAAAAAGCCTCAATATGACTCGAAGAGACACATGGAAAAAGTCATTTGGAAACTCCAAATTAACATTGATTTACTTTTTTTTTTCACCTACTAAGTGTCTTAGGAGGATCCCAATTATAGGAAGACACCTTTAAGTCATTCACTCTCAGACTAATCCTCGTTCGAGCTGGATAGGTTCCTTGCGGAAAGCAAAGCTCTAGCTCCAAGTTTTAAATGGCTGCATGCATGAGGACGGTTCGAACCCGTGATCTCACTTAAGCCAAGAGAGTCCCTTATCAACTCACCTGCACGTTAGGGTTACGTTGATTTACTATTAACTGTACACTTTGTAAATTCACGCCACAGGAAATCCAGTTAAACCTGCAAAGCACATAGAAAGGGTTTAACATACAGTATGTGGTAGAATGAAGTTCAACATGAGGATCTGAAGATATTGTGAAAATTTAAATAACTTCACCCATATAAACAAAAAAAATGTTGAATCACTAATTTGAATATTAAAGAAACTTAAAATTTGTTATTTAAAAAAATTTATGAAGTGTTTTCTCTTGTTTTTGGTTTCAGGAAAGAAGCAAATTATGGAAAAAGAAATAAAGGAGCAGGGCTCAACTCTCAGGTGTCAGTCTCAGCAACCAAATGCATTAACCTTATCTGCTCCAAGTGGCAGCTTAGGGAGTCATCCGTCAACCCCGGTGGGCGGCCATTAGCCCTACGAGCAGGAGCTTTTAATTCGGTTCATTCTCAAATTGCTGACATTTCGCACCTGAATTGTTGACTCTCGACACCACATCAGCTTCTAGTTTTGTGGCAACCCATCGCTTCTAGTTCCTTGCTTGAGTACATGCTTTGTCTTCTCAAGTTCACTTCTCACCTAGTCATGTGAACTGACCTCAACGATTTTCAAAGCCAACCTCGTGCTTCAATTATGTTGATAGGAAATACTCTAACCACCTTACGTGTTCGTCAACTTTTTACTACTCTCCCTCTCTCTCTCTTACTTAAAACACCGTCATTGTTGTTGGACAATAACAAACGTACATACATACACCGACCGACAATGGAAAAAGTTTTCCGGCAGCGGCCTTGTTTGCTGGTTTTCTTTCTTGTTTTGCTGGATCTGTTTTGTTTGTCCCAATCAGATGAGCTTCAACTGCTTCTGAACTTCAAGTCTGCTCTCCAGAATTCAAGAACAAATGTGTTCAGTACATGGACATCTGAGAAATCTGCTTGCAACTTCACAGGGATCGTTTGCAATGTCGATGGACATGTCACTGAAATCAATCTTCCCCAACAGCGACTTGAGGGTGTTCTACCGTTTGATTCAATATGCGGATTAGGCTCATTAGAGAAAATCTCTTTGGGGTCAAATTTTTTGCGTGGTGACATCAGCGAATACGTGAGAAATTGTTCAAACTTAAAGGTTTTGGATTTGGGGTTCAATTTTTTTAGTGGGAATGTACCTGACTTGTCGAGTTTACGCGAATTGACAATCTTGAATCTGAACGGCAGTGGTTTTTCTGGGTCTTTCCCGTGGCATTCACTGGAAAATCTTACAGGTCTTACTTTTTTAAGCCTCGGTGACAATCCATTTGATGCAACAAGCTCATTTCCCGTTGAGGTAGTGAAGCTTAACAAGTTGAATTGGCTGTATCTTACCAACTGCACCATCAAAGGACAGATTCCGGACAGTATATCAAATCTTACTCTGCTTGAAAATCTCGAACTCTCAGACAATTTGTTATTTGGAGAAATCCCATCAGGAATTGGAAAGTTGACCAAGCTTCGGCAGCTTGAGCTTTACAATAACTCATTAACAGGAAAACTTCCGGTAGGAATTGGAAACCTGACAAGCCTGGTAAACTTTGACGCTTCCCAAAATACGTTGGAAGGTGACATTGTGGAGTTGAAATCATTGACCCAACTTGCTTCTCTGCAGCTCTTTGAAAACCGATTTTCTGGTGAATTGCCTGTTGAGTTTGGTCAATTCAAGAACCTTGTGGATTTATCCCTTTATAGGAACCAGCTCACAGGTTCACTTCCTCAAGAACTAGGCTCGTTGGCAGACTTCAATTACATCGATGTTTCAGAGAATTTCTTGACTGGTCCTATCCCATCTGATATGTGCAAAAATGGTAAAATGACTGATTTTCTAATCCTGCAGAACAAGTTCACTGGCCAGGTTCCTGCAGGCTATGTGAACTGTAAATCTCTGGTTCGACTACGTGTAAACAACAATTCACTTTCTGGTAATATTCCTGCTGGAATATGGGGTTTGCCAAACCTTTCGGTCCTTGATCTCAGCATGAACCAATTTGAAGGTAATATGACACCTGATATTGGCAATGCAAAGTCTCTCGGGTTGTTGGTTTTATCTAACAATCGATTTTCTGGGGAACTGCCTGTGGAAATATCAAAAGCTTCTTCATTAGTGTCAGTTCAGTTGAGCCAGAATCAATTTTCTGGTCAGATACCAGCAAGAATTGGAGACCTGAAGAAACTATCAAGTCTTTATCTGAATGGAAACCTTTTTTCAGGTATCTTACCGGACTCATTCAGTTCTTGTGTCTCTCTCACTGACATAAACCTTTCTGGCAATTCCTTTTCCGGGAATCTCCCAGCGAGTCTTGGTTCTTTGCCTAATTTGAACTCCTTGAATTTGTCCAACAACAAGTTTTCAGGTGAAATTCCAGCTACTTTTTCATCCCTGAAACTAAGCAATCTTGACCTTTCAAATAACCAGTTAGTTGGTATGATACCTGAATCCTTATCCATTGATGCTTTTAGTGATGGCCTCAAAGGAAATCCTGGCTTATGTAGCCAAGATCTAAAGGATATTCGAGCATGTTCATATCATGCTAGAAGTTCCACTCATCTTAGAGTAATTTTAGCTTGTTTAGCAGCTGGAATGTTAGTTTTAGTCTTCTCATCATGTTACCTCTTGCTCACAAAATCAAGACACAACAGTCTTGATCACCCTTTTAGGCAGAGCTCCAGCTGGGACATGAGATCATTCAGAATTCTAAGTTTTGATGAAAAGGATATCGTAGATTCCATCAAGTCTGAGAATTTGATTGGCAAGGGAGGGTCAGGGAATGTGTACAAGGTTGTGCTTGGTAATGGAAATGAGCTGGCAGTGAAACATATATGGGCAACAAATTCTGGTGATTGGAAAAGCAACCGAAGCAGCTCAGCCATGCTTGCAAAAAGAAATTCGCGGTCATCAGAGTATGAAGCAGAGGTAGCCACCTTAAGTGCTGTCAGACATGTGAACGTTGTGAAACTATATTGTAACATCACCAGTGATGATAGCAATCTGTGATGATAGCAATCTTCTGGGAGAGAGAGACGCTCTCCCTTCTCTCTAAAACCTGCTCTCCTTGCACTCACGTTTTCCTTCACACCCTTGGATTCTCTCTTCTTTGCTTACCCCACCTCTGCTCTTTACCCTTTCCCCAGCCTTCCTTTTCTTTCTAACTCACTCCTTCTCCACCTTTCCTTCAAAATTTCTTTTCCCGCCTCTCTCTCCCTGCATCATGGCTGACCCACCTGACCCACATGCCCGCCCCACTAAAGACTTTCCACCTTTATCTACTGCTCATCCCCTCACCTCTCTAACCCCCTCGAGTGCAATTCCTTTGGCTACCCAGAAAATATGAAAACAGGTAGTCGGGGACTCTATGGCATCTTCTCTTTCTTACACGCCACCCTGTGAAGTCGATGGGAAGCTTATCGTTTGTCCGAACCTGGACACCCTTCAAGCGGGAGCTGATAGTTGGAAAGCCTCCCTTGTCAGTTTTTTCCTTGATCAACGCCCAGCTTTTCCCCTTATCTAGCGATGGGCTAACAAATTTTGGAAGAACAGAGGCCTTATAGATGTTCTGCTTTCTGAAGACAACCTTGTCCTCTTCTCCTTCTCCTCCACCTCTGTAGCTTCAAAAATCCTTGAGGAGGGTTCGTGGCACTTCAGGAGTCAGCCATTATTCTTGCAAATCTGACAGCCAAGTCTTAAGTTGGAAATTGTCAAAATTCAGAATCTCCCAATCTGGGTTAATTTCCATAATGTGCCACTGGGGTACTGGACCACACTGGGCCTAAGCTAACTAGCTAACTTCGTCGGTAAGCCATTGTGTATGGATGAGAACATGACAAAAAAGAAGCGAATTGGTTATGCCCGTCTTTGCGTTAGTAGAGGTGTCCAAGGAACTACCTAGTGAAATACCGATTATGAGGCTTGGGACTGAGAATCAATTATGGGAGGACAACATTGTTGTTTCCTATCATTGGAGACCCCCGGCTAAAGCTCAAAATACTAGTTGGAGACCTACAGGTAAGACCTTTAAAACTAGTACCTACCAGGAATTGATGAATCAAGAGGACGCAGGCCAGTTGGCTGAAAATCTGACCCCTGAACAACAAAGTGCTCTGCAAAGTAAGGATAGCCAAGAGGTTACTGCTCTTGCTGTTACTCTTATAGTTGAACCAGTGAATAACCAGGATAGTCCTGCTCTAACTCAACCATTAGAGCCTTGTGGAATCACATAGGTAGTGAACGTCAATATGACTAAGATGCCAGATCCTTGTATTCGTTAGAGCTCTCCTGTAGTGCCTGCTGTCTCCTCAACTCAGGATAATAGTTCTAACAAGGATCCCTCTCAGACAATGGTAAGTTTTGACGAAAATCCCAACGGGGCAAGGGTAAAGGCCTCAAAACTCCCTCTTCTTAATATGTCTGTTTTGGCGTGGAATGTTAGAGGAATAAATTGTCCTTCCAAGCTGCTGGCTTTAAAGGACTTTGTCTGGAGAGAAAAACCTCTTTTGATGGGCTTGCTTGAAATGAAAATTCGGCTGGCTAATATGAATAAACTACAGATTTTGGGTTCTTAGTGGAGTTTTTTATCTAAACACAGTCACCACGCTTATGGTAGGAAAATAGTTTGTATTAATTCGGATGAGATTAAGGCTGACCTTATTGAGGCTACAGAGCAGGCTGTGCATCTTCGTATAATTCTGTTGCAAGGTAATACTGAGTTCTTTGCCTCTTTGGTGTATGCTAGCAACTTTGAGTTTCAACGCCGAGATCTATGGACTAACATTAGCCGAGTGAGTGGCACTATCAACAAACCTTGGATTTTATGTGGGGATTTCAACACTACACTCTACACATATGAGGCTCAAGGAAACATTAGCTTGAGAAACTATTCTGGTGATTTTTTGAACTGTTTAGCGCAAGTGAAGTTAACGAATCTCAAATTCTATGGCCATTTGTTCATGTGGTCTAATAAACAAAAAGCAAGGTGGTTTATTCAAAAGAAGCTTGATAGGGCCCTTGTCGATGATCTCTGGCTTAAGGTCTTCTCCAATAGTTCAGCTAGATTCTTGGACCCTTTATTCTCTGACCATACCCCTATCCTGGTCTCTAACCTGATAAAACCTATGATTGTCCACCATCCATTTCGGTTCAACAACTATCTTACTGAAGCTCCTGGGTTCGTCGAAGCGTGCATGAAAGGCTCTATGTACTACTGTAGAGGTACTAAGCAATTCACTTGCCTTCAGAAATTGAAAGTCATTAAGCAGGAGCTTAAACTTATAAAGTCTGTTCAAGGTCCTACTGCTGAATTCGTCAATCACTCTATATTGGAATTGGCTAGGGTACAGTCTCTCTTATCTTCCAGTCCTGATAATCAAAGCCTCATTGATCAAGAGAAGCTAGCCCTCACCTCTTATCTTCAAGTAGTTAATAACCACTCCTCCTTTTTGCAGTAGCGAGCCCGGATTAATTGGCTCCAAGATGGGGACAATTGCTCTCAAATTTTCTTCCATTCCATCTTATCAAGGAAGAACTGTAATAAGATTTTTTCCATTACTAATCCTAATGGCAATGTTATCCATCATCCGAAGCTTATTCAAGACGAAGCCTTCAACTATTTCAGCTCCTTACTTGGCACTGAGGCTAATACTCAGGTTACCCTTCGAGACTTGCAACTTCTTAACCTTACACGTGTGGCTCCTACTAACATGGATCTCTTAATTAAGCTAATGGAGGATAGTGAAATTAAGAGTTGTGTTTTTGGGATGAACGGTAAGAAGGCTCCTGGGCCGAATGGTTTAAATGGCTATCTCTATCAACGATCTTGGAATGTCATTGGTGGATTTATCAAGGAAGCCATACATGAAGTTTTTCAAAATGGGTGCTACTTAAGGAGCTTAACCAAACCTTCTTATGCTTGATTCCAAAAGGAGCTAACCCTTCTTCCTTTTTTGACTGTCTCCCCATCTCTTGTGCTAACTTCATTTATAAGGTGACCTCTAAGATATTAGCCACTAGATTGAAGAAAGTGTTGGCTCCGTTGATTAGTGATACCCAAAGTGCCTTCTTGTCTAATCGATATATTGGCGACAACATTCTTATTGTACAAGAACTCTTAAAAGGATACTCTTCCTCTAATAGCCCTCCGAATTGTACCTTGAAAGTCGATTTCCATAAGGCTTTTGATAGTATTAGCTGGTCTTTCTTGAGATTTATGTTGGTGGCTTATGGTTTTTGGTCCTGATTAATGGCTCTCCTACTTGTTGCTTTAGAGCTGCAAGGGATGTTAGATAGGGTGATCCCATTTCCCCGTATCTGTTTATCTTGGCCATAGAAGTTCTTAGTGCTATCATCAAGAAGAAGACTCTTTCCAATCCGCTTTTCAAGCATCATTCTAAGTGCAAGAAACTTGGCCTTACTAATCTGTGCTTGACAGATGACTTACTTCTCTTTTGTAGAGCTGACTTAGAGTTTATACAGACTTTTATGCAGGCTCTACATGATTCTAAAATTCTTTCTGGGTTATGGATCAACTTGACTAAAAGTCATTTTCTCTTGTCTAAAAAAGCTACTGTCTTGGAATCCCCCATTTCAGAGGCCACAGGTATGAAGCTGCACACTCCCCCTCTATTATATCTTGGTCTCCCAATCTCAACCAAGAGGCTCAACTATGCAGAGTGTCGTCCTCTCTTAGAAAGAATCCAGAAAAGAGTTACATCTTGGGTGAACAAGTCACTCTCTTATGCAGGTAAGCTTCAACTTATTAAATCAGTTCTTAACTCCTTACATGTGTATTGGTCCTCCCACATATTTTTAGCTCAAGGAATTATCAAGGAGATTGAGAGGATTCTTAGAAAATTTTTATGGAGGCATTCCAATGGTACTCAGGGAGCGACTAAGGTGAAATGGTCCAATATTTGTTTTGCAAAACAAGAAGGAGGGCTAAACATTCTTCCCATTAAAAATGCTAACCGTTCTTTGATTCTTAAGCGCTTCTGGTGGATTTTAGAGGACAAGAACATTTTGTAGATTAAATGGTTACAAGTTTACTTTCTTATAGGCAACAACATCTGTGCTATTAAATTGAAAGCATCACATTCTTTATTTCACAACCAGCTCTTGAAGTTAAGGGCTGAAGTTCAGCAAGACACTTCTTATATTATTAAAGATGGTCGATTGGCTTTTTTATGGTACGATAATTGGTCAAGTTGGGGCCCATTAATTCATCAGTTAAATGTCTTTAGAGCTTCCTCTTGATGCGAGCTTTCATAGATGGAACCTCTTGACATCTTCCTCAAAGCCTATGCCACCTTCAACCAGACTATTCCCCTACACCTCAAGAATCTGACGCCTTCTTCTGGAAAGATATTCCTGTTGCCAAGCTGACCAATCGCATCATTTGTGACAACCTGCGTTCTCATCGAGCCACTGTTCCATAGGCAGCCACAGTTTGGAGCAAACATTTAACACCTAGACTGTCATTGATTTTTGGTTAGCCATTCAACATAAACTTTCCACAGTTGATCGAATTCCATATGTGCAGATTGACCAACATTGCCCCATGTGTTCTCAACAATTGGAGACACGTTCCCATCTCTTCTTTGAATGCCCATTTAACAAAGCTATATGGGAACATGTCTCTACTGTGTGTTCTTGGACAGATCTAGGGTTGAATATTGTTGATATTACCACTTCTTTATCTATACATAGAGCTACTAGCAAACCACTTTTTACTGTGGTCTTGGGCGTTTGCATTTATTCCCTTTAGTGAGAACGTAATTTCTAACGTTTCCAGAATATAGCTTCTCCAAAAGAGTGCCTAATCTCTTTAATTCTGTCTGAAATATGTGAGATTGTCGTGGCAAAATGACTCCAATTAACGTGTAGCCTATCTATCTGCTATGCTTTATGTCTTTAACATGTTGCTCGGACTTGCTTACTTGCATGTGTACTTTAGGTTGGCTTCTTCGACTCTGCACAAGGTCTCTGGTTTTGGCTATGGGAAGATATAAAATGTATTTTTCTGGAAGCTACAGTCCCTGGCTTACTTCCTTTTCATTAACTTTCCGCATTACCTTTTGATACTATTGTGTCCTTTGCTAGGGGTCATCCTTTGTTTCCCAACTTGTACTTTTTATTCTTCTTTCATTAATTAATTCCATTTTCTATTTAAAAAAAACATCACTTTGCTTTTGTTAAGGCAAAGGTATTTGTTTAAGTAACATTACATCCCGTTGCTGAAAAAAGTTGTTTATCTGTATATCATCCCATTTGTGAAGACTTGGTATAATAAAAGAAGAAACTTTGCACTGATCTAAACTTGAAGCCACAGGAGAGACAACATACGGTGCTTGATTAGGCAACCATAGTTGATGCCACACCAAAGTATCTTCACCATCTCCAATACGCCTATAGCAACCTTCCATTAACACATTTCGAGCTTTTAAAATGCTGCGCCGTATATAGGAAGGATTATTACCAAGTTTTGCTTCCCAAAATGAAGAGTCGTGGTAATACCACCCCTTCATTACTCTAGAAGCTAAGGAAGAGTGATTTTGTAATAAATGTCATCCCTGCTTGGCCAATAAAGCAAGGTTAAAATCGTGGATACATTTATATGCAAGACCAGCCCTTTCCTTTGGAATACACAAATATTCTTATCTCCTCTATCGGATTCCAATTGATTCCACACCACTCGAGGTCCAATAAAAAGCATTCATCAAAGTTTCAATTTTCCTACAAACATTCAAAGGAAGTAGAAACAAAGACATTAAATAATTAGGAATCGTTTGGGCGACCATTCGAATAAGGATGTCTTTGCCTACTGTTGAGAGAACTTTCGATTTCCATTATGCTAGTCTTTTAGCCACTTTATCCACAATATACTGGAATACATGCTGCTTATCTCTTCTAATAACTGATGGCATCCCCAAATAGGAGTTATGTTGGACCACTTCCTTAATACCTAGATTCTGACAAATAAGTTATCTTCCTGCACAACTAACATTTGGACTAAAAGATAATGCTAACTTTATTAAATTGATACTTTGTCGAGAAGCGTCTTCATATATTTTAAAACACTGTTTCAAATTTGCTGCTTCAAAAACAGAGGCTTGCATAAAACATAAACAGTCGTCGGCAAATAATAAGTGTGATACAGATAAACCTCCTTGGCCAAGTTTGATGCCATGTAACAAACCCTGAGCCACATATCCCGATAAGATAGCAGATAGTCCCTCTACACAAATAATGAATAAGTACGGAGATAGCGGATCACCTTGTTTCAACCCGCGTGATGGAACAATCGGCCCCAACTCCTGTCTATTATGTGCAATATAATAAACTACCGATGAAACCACTTTCATAATCTTTTGTATCCACTGGGATGCAAAACTCAACTTCTTCATCATAACTTTCAGAAATCCCCATTCCATACGATCATACACTTTTGTCATATCCGTTTTTATTGCCATATACCCGTTATGTCCTTGAGTTTTCTGTTTCATTATATGAAAACATTCGTAGGCAATTAAAATTAATAATTAAAGAAATACTTCAACTTAATATTGAATTTAATTGTGTAAGAATATGCATTACTTTATTATTAGAAATGAGAATAGGTCCGATCAAATGTGTTATTTATCTAATTTGATTCAAAGTTTTAGAAATGCATTTCGAGTTTGTTCAAAAGTTCG
>JANIPM010000232.1:68953745-68967217 GCA_027478405.1 Erythroxylum cassinoides
CCTTTATCTTACATGCATTCATGTATTGAAATGCTTCACATATCAATTTCTCAATCACTCACATGCTTGCACATTCACATTCAGATCACAATTTTCATTAAACCTAAGGTCCGACATTCAACATCATTGTTGAGTAACATTTATTCCTTCACATTCACATACAAGCAGCACTTCCTATACATTCCTAAATAATAACTCCTTGGACATTTTATTGTCTGGAATCAACACTCAAATCACATTCATAAAGTAAGTCAAAATAGAATTTAAGCAAACAAATAATTAAGTGAGATAGTCTAGGTTACTCACAAATCACTCCCAAAGTTAATGCCTGGAAGTTTCGGCAATATCTAGAGGTTGACGTTCCTGTTGCTCCTCTATATCAAATAACATACACATATATCACAATTTACACAATTATAAGTGTTTAATAATGCACATGTATGTAAAGAAATATGTACAATACATATTCATGACAATCTCAGGTATTTTTCCATTATCCTAATCACATAATCAATCCTATCTCAAAACTCACTTAAGTATCATTTGTACTTAAGCTTATACCTCAATAAAACCATTAAAGTCACAATTCATTTCTCATTTTATCACTTTCAGATTTTTCCCAAAAACTAACTTTCGGGATCTACTTTTCTTAATCATTTAGACAATGAAAATGAAGTAATTTAGCAATACTCTCTTCTAGAGAATTGTTCTCCCATCTCTTAAGTTTCTAATGACACCAAAATCATTTGATGTGGTTTAGAAATATGAAAGTTATTCTCCCAATATTTTCAGATTGTTCTCATTCTGAAACAATACACCAGATTCAACTTCCATCTATAAATTGAAAGTCTTAGGGTCTGAATTACAATTCTACTTCTTCTTATGATTTATAGCCCTATGTCTATAGTTTACTCAAAATTAAAGAGAATCTCATTTGGACATCTAGAGAAGAATTTATGATCAAAAGAAATAGGACTGTTCAGTTTACAATTTCTCTCGGGTGTTCAGACCAAAAATCAAGTCTCTATTAATATTGGAGAGCACAGTGACTTGATGTGACAAATAAACATCAGTCTAGAAATTAAACTTACAGGAGTGATGGAGAAAATTCATGGGCGTGCATGACTCACAGGTGTGAGAAAAAGTCATGAGTGTGACAGATAAGGACAAAAATGTTGTGAACATATTCTGTCAGACTTGTCCCACATTTTTCACTCTATCTCTCTCAATTGATTTTGGATTGCTATGATTTTTGTTTAAGAGGTAGAGAAATGTGTTATGAGTCCAATGGTTTAAGTCTCATATCATTTGGAGTTTGGACGAAGGAGTTATAACCAAAATATCGAAGGATGTTGCATCAGCCCTCATCCTCACATGCACGATCACGAGTTGGTTGATCAACTAAATCGCGATCGCGGTGAACTCGTTGGTATTCACCAAAAGTTTCACCAAAAGTCACAATGGTGCTTTGTTGCGATCATAACATTCAGTGAAAAACATCGAGGTCAAGATTGCGACGAAGCACGATCGTGACTTTCGGTGAATAGAGCATGATCGCGACTTTCCCAATCACTCACCTTCTCTTTAAACCTCACTCACTTCTAACCCACATCACTTTCAATCCAGAACTCCAAAAATTTTAAACTTTATATCAATAAAAAAGATAAAAGAAAGATCTACAACTTTCATGAATATAATTTCATCAAAATGTTTTTATATCAATACAGTTTAATCATGGAATTTTTAGACCAATGCTAACTTCTCTAACTTATCTTCTTCATTCTCTGTGCTTCCTCTTTCATTCTCCTACACTTTCCTTCCATTTACATTCTCCAATTTCATTTTACCATTTTAACTCTCATTCAGCTCAACACATTCACAACAATTCCAAAAATCCCTGCTTAAACAAATTCATCAAGAACAAAAGGAAAGTCATTCAAGCATTTCACCATTCTCTGCGCTTTCTTCACTGTCATTTTCCTACTTTTTCATTTTCTGCATTCTCTTAATCCTTTTCCTTTAACTATCATTTAAATAATATTTCTCATCTTAGATCATTATCTTACAACTATTCTTCAAGTCTAAATTCCTTCTTTTTGGTCATCTTTGAAAACACTCTAAACTGACGTATACAATGAATGCATAACCATAAACAAAGCATTTACATGTTCTTCTCTCCAAATTTTTCTATACGTAATCATACACATTTCCTATGATCTTTCAACTTATAAATCATTTCTACACTATCTTAAAACATCTAGATCATCAATTATTCGAATATCACACATCAAAAATTTTCATATCATAAATCCTCGGTGTTCATGAAAACGCCCATTTCTCTTCATGATCATGCAATGACAAATAAATCACCATTTTGGTTTTATAAACCAACAGCTCTAAATGATTTAAACAATACTTACTTGATATTTTTTCCATAATCTACAAAAGTTCAAGAAGCCCTAAACTTTATGCAATTCACGTACACCATTATAGGAGTTGACAAGCTTCGGTATTTCTTAATGTAAAGAGAGTGAAACTGAATTTGGGAGTTGAAGTGAACAGATAAAAACAAGGTTTAACTTTAGGGGAGTTTTGATGAAAAACTCTGTGTTACAAAAAGAAACAACTTTGGAGAAGAAAACTACGATAGAGAGATGAAGACAAGAACAGTAACTTGTCCTTCAAGGTTAAGGAAATGTAACTTAAAACTTGGACACTTGTCCACTTCTGGAGACATTAGCTAATTTCCCCAAACTAACTAGTTCTATTTGAACTAGTTCCATTAAATCCTATCTTTTCATTACAATTTTCTCCACAATTTTCAATATCATCTTCTTACAAATTCTAAGTCATCTCTGAAATTTACAAAGTCATTTGTAAACAATTCTCCAATATCATTTAGTTTCCTATCTCTATTTTCCATACATCATTTTACTTGCCAAATGGCATTTTTCCTAGTACAATTATATCCACATTTTCAGAAATAAATCCTAAAATTAACCAGAGTTCAAAATTAACAGCTATACTTTCCAATTAACATTTCAATACAACAATTTCACAATTCTCAATAATATCACATCACAATTCAATTATATCCAGAATTATCGATGAATGCATGTACAATTATTTTCATGTGTAAAAATTTACTATTCACGTGTATGCGTATATCATATAATGCATAAGTATGCAATGCATTTCTAATCTTTCAGTACTCTTTCATATTTACTATTTTAGTCTACTCGCAGGCAATGGGATGTTACAAATACTCATTGAGTGATGTTCTCTTTTAGGATTAGGTGAATAAAAACATCTATTCTAAACACTCTTATTAACCAACAATTTAGATACGATCTTAAGTTTGATTAATTAATAGCTTTAAGGACCAAAAGAAGTAGTGAGCAAAATAATATACATATGATATGTATTTAGTCTAGATAAGTATCTTTCTTAGAATTTCTTAGAATTTTCAATCCCTAATGTAAATATGGTAATCCTAATTACCACTTGGATTAGCAAAACTGAACGTCAAATGCTACCAATCTAGTTGTAATTAAATCAATCAATTCCTATTTGCGCACCCTAGAGATTAATCCATTTAATCATGAAAAGTAATACGAAAAAACTTAATATTCATCAATTAAATAAACGTTATTCAGAAAATTTCACACATACTAGATGATAACGTTGGTTTCTTCAACTAAGAAGAAGGATTTATCTACTCATAATAGAGATAAAACTCAACAAAAAAATATCAGAACATTTGGTCTCCATCTCTGCATTTTTTCTAGAAAATCCGACAAACTCTCCAAAAAGTCAAAACAAGCATGAAAGATAAGATGTCTAGAAGGGGTTTTGTCTTCCCTTTTATCGCTATTTTATCAAATATAGTTCTCCTACAAAATCAGGTAGCATATCCCCATATAAAGAAAACAACTTGATTCCCAAAATAATTAGAATCCTAAGTCTATCGAATGTGTTTTCAAATCAAACTCTGCAGATAAAATTTTCCTTTGCACGTGCTCATGTTTAGTCAAAAACTTTTCTAGTAGTTGGAAATTCGAATTACCTTTGCTTTTCTTGTAGCTTTTTGATCCAAATTCATCTCCTATGTGTTAAAAAATTATCTGAGAACAATTAAGAAACAATTCCATTAATTTTAAATAAAAATTTTAACACATTAAAGAGATTTATGTCCAAAGTTAGCACAAAAATAATAACTTATCAGTTTATGAGACTAGCTTTTATAGAGCTTTACAAGAGGACTGGGACCAGAAATACAATTAACTAAATAATATGTTTGTGTGCAAAAGTTAAAGTGCATCAAAGAGGAATTAAAGAAGCTCAATACTAAAAGATCCTTTAGTATAAGACAAACAGTTTCAATTGCTAATGAAAAACTTCATTGCATTCAATGGAGTCTTTCCATTAATCCTAATAATAATGATATTATCATTAAGGAAAAACATATTGTAAAGGAATATTTGCAAACAATTTATGATCATCATTCACTTCTTAGACAAAAGGCAAGGGTTAATTAGCTGAAGGAAGGAGACAAGTGTACTAAATTCTTCTTCAACATTATTGTTGCTAAAAGGAATTATAACAGGATCTACTTTATTCCAACATAGGATGAAGGGTTGATATTACTAAACAGTATGATATTATGGAAAAGGCTGTTAACTTCTTTAAACTCACTTATGATCAAACTCAATCTCAACTTCTACATGTATAAAGCTTAAGCCTTTGTGAAGTGCAGAATTAGTAATGCAACAGCTAAGAATCTCATCAAACCATTAGAAGCTTCTGAGATTAAGAAAGTTATGTTCTAAATGAATGGCTAAAAGATTTGGCCTCATATCAACAATATGACAATAAAGGCAATTCATGAATATTTTTGCTAAAAATGTGTTGCTAAAGGAGATAAACAAAACCTTTTTTTGTCTAGCTCCTAAGCCCTCAAACCCTTCCAATTTTGGAGAATTCAAACCAATAGCTTGCTCAAACTTTCTATACAAAATGATCTAAAAGATTATGGCAAACAGATTGAAATAAACCCTCAGCTCATTCCTAAGTGATAATTAGGGAGCATTCTTGCAAGGAAGACATATTGGTGATAGTATCCCTATTGCATATGAACTCTTTAAGTGGTCCTTGAGGAAAAAATCTATACAAAATTGCTTCGTTAAGATGGATTCCAATAAATCATTTGATTGTATAAACTGAAACTTTATGTAGCATGTATTGTATATAATAGGATTCCTTGAAGAGTTCAGAAAATGGATCAAAGCTTGCATCTTTTCTACTTTATTTAGTGTGATAGTTAATGGAGTGACATTTGAGCTATTCAAAGGAGAGGGCTCAAGCAAAGAGATCCTCTATCTCTATACATATTCATATTATGTATGGAGGCCTTGACTTAACAGATGAATTAAAATGCTTCCAAAAAACCAAAATTTAGATTTTATTCTAAATGTAGGAAAGTCTCTTTAATTAGTTTACGTTTTATAGATGACTTTTTACTTTTTAGTAAGGCATATCCCAAATCTATTTTGGTACTAATTAAAGGCCTCGTTTGGTAGACAACCAATCGACTATTTTTTTAGATGATTGGTTGTCTTCAGTTATTTGACTCTTCAAACAACTATGAAAACTGTTTAGAGAGTAGCAAATCCAGATGACTGATTTAAGATAAACAGTAAAAAATGAAAGCGCTCATCAATCAGTCAAAAATGTAACTATCAAAAGTCAATTGTACCCTTTAATTGAGGTTCCTAGATACCTACGTTTTAGGAATATTGTTTGTTCTTATAATTATTTTATGCAGTTATAGGTTATAAATAAAATATTGACCTTGAATGAAAATGAAAATAGAAAGAGTTACATAAATTTTTTATAGATGATAAAACAGTACAGATGATATGATTTATCTAAAATCTAAATTCTTATAAGAATATTCAACGAAATACTAAGATATATAATATTCATGCTTTTATAATTTTTTTAAAGTCATGTCCTCATAAGTCATTTTATACATAAACAGTTAATACTAAACAATTAATTTTACCAAACATCTCTAACAAAAAGTTAATACAATCTACTAGTCAAATCAGCTAATATAATCAACTATCAGCTAACAGCTAATGCAATCAATTAATTGCTAAATAGAGCAAAAAATCTTGAAGTAATTTAATCAAATTATTTGGTTTAGATGTAAACTATAACAAAAGCCATTTTGTAACATCTGCAATTAGTAGACAGAATTGTTGGTGTATCATGAATTAAAAGTTACCTCTTTTAACTAGAAGATTGCAATTTAGGGATTGTATCCCTTTGGTTGAAAAAATACCGAGGAAGTTTGGGGTTAGACAAATAATTCTCTCTTTTTTTTTCTTGAGGTAAATTATAACTACGCACATTTATTGTAACTCTCATATATTCCTTTCAAAAGGCCTTATCAAGACAATCAAAGGAATCATGAGAAAATTTCTGCGGGGAAATCATAATGAGAGTGGCAACAAATCAAAAGTGAAATGAGTAGAGTCACATTTTACCTATAAAACACCTGGAGTAGAAAAATGGGGCTTCTAAAGGACCCTCCGAACTTTTGTGGACAAGAATCCAACAGAGCATGGAGCATCTTCCAAGGCATTACAGATGGTCACCTACAGATTCCAGATTCTTTTCCTAAATTATTATTATTCATTTTAAGCTTTTAAAACGCACCTGTCATATAATTAAAAAAATTAATCACCTGTCATATGATTAAAAAAATTAACATGTATGTGAAACTCTTTGAGATAAACATAGAAAATTCTGTTTTAATTATCAAAAAATGAAGTTTAAACTAACTTTAATAATATTATTAAAATTGTAGAGTCGAAATCATTGTAAATATTAAAAAAAACATAAATAGCATACTGGAGAATGTATGGTAGAAAATAATTTGAAATTAAATAATAATCCAAAGTCTAATAGGATTAGGAATGGAAAATGGCAAAGGAAAATAAAAAACAAAAGCGAAGCGTCTTTTGAAGCGAAACAACTGTGACGTGTCTTTAACCCTTGCTTTCTAGAATCAGGGTTTTCTTTTTCCCAAAATCTCGAAGACATGCGAAGCTAAACCAAAGCCCTGAAATCATTCTATCGAGTTCGTTTCAGGCCTGTGCTGGATTCTATTAATCGATCTTGTAAGTCACCTCATCTGCAAACCGCTGCGTCTCTCGCTAAAATGCCAAATCATTTATTTGAGTACCCAAAGTTCAATTTTTTTATATGATCATCTGTATAGTTTCTTTTTCTTACTTATTCGATCTGGTTTATGTTAGATTCTTGTTTACTGCTAATCCACCCTGGAGTTTTGTTTGTATACTTGTTTCTTTTTTAGGGATTGATGGGAGTCGCGGGAGGGATTGAACTGTTGATCGGAGTTGTGGGGATAATTTAGAATGTGTTTTTGGGATTGAAACTATGTGCCAAATAAGAAAAGCTTGAAACTTTGTTGTCTTCAGTTCCTATTTTCCTGTCTTATTTTTTAATTTGATGATATTTACGACTGGGGTTTAATTAAATTAAGTTTTGAGACTGGAATTGACATATGATATCCAAAATATTTATTTGTTTTTTTTGCTTTTCGTGGTTGACTGCAAAGTTTCTATGCTCTGTTGCTTGAAAAATAACTGTTGGACCTGTCAATGATTTGAGTTTCGTTCCGTTCCGGTCGGTACCGGCTGGAATCCGGAACGGAACGAGCCACATCAGTACCGGCCAAAAATACCGGTCGGTACTGATGATTTTCGGTCGGTACCGGCCGATACCGATGATTTTCGGTCGGTACCGGCCGGTATCGGCAATTCCGGAAAATTCCGGCTACCGGCCGGTACCGTAAAAATAAAAAATTCTAGGGACCTAATTGCAAATTTAAAAAATTTTAAACCTAAAATTTTAACCTAGCCCCATCCCCAACCCGACTCTTTCATCTTTCTTCTCTCCTCACGCCGTCTTCTTCTCTCCTTCTTCTCTCATCTGTGTTGCGTCGCGCCGCCTGCTGCTCACCGCCGGAGATCGCCTCCTCCTCGTCCCTCGCCTCCTCCAGTTCTCCTCGACGCTCGGCTCACCTCCCTTGGTCGTTCTCCTTTCGTCGTTCTCCCTTCGGTTCGTCATTCCTCCACGCCGTCGCCGACGCCACCACCTTCTCTGCTCCTCGCCATCGCACCATAGCACCACGATACCGCAGGGAAGCCACCGGAGACGCAACTGAAGCCACCGGAGACGAGTCGACGCTCTGACCCGTGACAACCCGAAGACCCGCCCAGACCGAAGTTGGTTTATGAATTTTGTTTTTGATTTTGAAAATTTCTTGCTTAATTCGATTTATTGTTGTGTTTGGAATCGATAGTTGGATCTTGGATGGTTGGATTGTGAATTTCTGATAGGCTTTGAAATTTTGGTGGATCGGTGGAGACTTGGAATTTTGGTTGAATCATGGATGATGCACGGTGTTGTTGGATTGGATGATGCCCTGTGTATGAAATTGTTTGGTTGGACTGTTGGAGAATTTGAGATTGGAGTTCGAATTGGAAATGTAAATTTGGACTATTTGACCTGTACGTTGCTTTTCTCCTTGATTTTTCAGTTTTTAAGTTGTAGCTTATTTTTTTTCTTGTGATTATGTAGTGCATGTTCATTTATGTAATTGAGTGAAAATAGCATTCAGTATTAGTATTTCGATGTGAACCAATTTACCTCTATGAGTTATTGCATCTATGAATCCACACTTTTCATTTATATGGTCCTTTCAACAGGGAAATGTTATTGTTTCAGATACTTTTTATCTTGTGCTTATACATTGTTTTTTTGGTTATTGCAGCTTGCTTTACTTGATGGACTTAGAAACGGAAAATAAAATAGCTGGAGTTCTTCTGAAAGAAGCTGCAGAATTACGGAAAAAAGCTGAAAGGGAAGGAGTTCAAGTTTATCTTCAACAACCTAAGATGAGGGGCCGTCCAAATTCACGGTTCCTGACTGCAACTGTTCTTGGGATTCAGCAAGGTAGTCTGCTTCCTAATTACTTTAGCAGAAGTGATTTGACTAATATTTTTTTTGCCATAATTTGATCAAAACCAGCAGATGTTTGATCAAATAGGAGTGCCTTGCACCCTTAGAGTTTCACTTTTCATTGTGCTTCAGCTAAATAATTTATTTCTCTTTGCCTAATTTGAGTGGAGGATTAGCAACCAAAAACTAAATGGTAGATCCTGACTATATAGCATACCACAAATAAGTGAGGAATGTTGTTTCAAACACTGTATGGCATCAAGAACTGATGCAGTGCAGAGTTTGGGCCCACATGTTTCTTTTCTAATATGTAGGCCTAAACATGGCATATATCATACATTATAACTCTAGCGGCTCCTCATTTTATTTTTTCAAGAAGAGATCTCATGATCTTAGATATGCTTCATATCGGTTATTATTTGTTGTACTGATAACTTATGCTGTGCCACTGATATCTGTGCAAGTTTTCCTGTTTGCTTGATTTCAATTTTTTGAATTGTGGACAGCAAACCGAACTGTGGAAGTGAATGAAATGTGGCGTATCCGACAGAAAGAGCTTGAGCTGGACAACAAGCTTAATGGCAGATCGAAGTATTCTAATGACAATTGTAAAAATATGGGTGTTGATAGAATCCCAAGTTGCTCAAGGCAATATGCATATAATGGCACTAGTACCTCATCTTCAGCAAAGGAAAGAGAATTCGAGAACTGCAACTCAATGGAAGATACAGGTTTGCGGGATGAAGATGTTGAGGAATTTCTGCATTCAAGGTTGTTACCCCCTTCACCCCATTTCTGTGCATATGCGTACAGGCATTGTTACACACATGCACTCAGTTCAATATGAATACATTGGCTGTTCTGAGTTTGGAACGTTTTACAGGGTCAAGCGTGGCAGAGGTGCTGTGGGCTCAAGGATGGATGAAACAGGACCATATCTCCATTCTTTTCCGGATTCTGAGGAGAATATTTATGCAGACCTTGATGTGAGGGAAAATAGAGTTGTCTATGGTCCAGAAAAACCTCCTGGGTTAAATTCTCTTGAATCTTCGGACGAGGAGCTTGATGAGAATAGAAGGAAGAAGTTGAAGAAGGCTCGCTCGGGAAGCTCTAATAAGAAGAATTCTAAGAAGCACAGATCTGAAGAAAACTCTAAGGATAGGAAAAGCAAGAGAAAGGAAAAGAAGAGGCGTAAATACTAGGCATATTCCCTGCATTTTCTTACCCATAGAGGTACACTGTACTTAAATTATGTAACAAACTCTTCTATGTATAGAGGTGATTACTAGAGTCCAAAAACAATGCGAAATGTAACTCCGAGACGAAGATGATTGTTTCATGCCCAAGTAAACGGTTTTCATAAAATTTGTCGAAGAAATGTTCTTGTTTATTTGCCTGTGGAAGACAATATGGTTTAGAATATTGGTTTGTGGGTTGGCGGCTTCTAAAACCTATGATTAAAGTGATATTTTAAGTAAACATTTAGTTTTAATTTTAGTGTTTGCATGAAGATACATAGTAAATTTTAATATTTTAAAGCGTTTAAAATAAATTTTAATGTTTTTATTTTTATATTAATTAATTACTTTGTGTACAAAATAGTGTTTAACATTCTAGTGTTACATCAGGGGTTCATATCTTCTGTCCCACTAAACCTGGACCTATTCTGTCCCACAATAATACGTCGACGTTTTCCTTTTATTTAAGCCAGCGTCTGCGCGGCTTCTCGCCTAAGCCATTTTGCTTCCCGCTTTACTTCATCCATCAACCACTCAGTTTGTAATTACTTCCCAACAAGAGCAAAATCTCTAAAGCCTCGACTTTCATCAGTGAAAACCCACACTCTCTTTGGTTCTCTGTAAGTTGTAGATAATAATTTGTCAACTTTTTCATAATTAATGTCAAAGTTTATCCGACAATGTCTGCTTATGTTGATCACGAAGCATCTAAGGTTTCTCATTTGAATTCCTCGCTTTCTTGTTCAATTTGTTACAGTTATATTCATTTGGCTTTGATTCTTCTGTTGCTTTGCAGCTGTGCAGAAAATTTTGCTCTGAATTTTCGATAGAAATCTCTCTTGTAGCAGAGAATTGGAAACTCCTCCTCGCTGGAATCGCTTTTCAGGTTTTCTCTCCTTGTTGTTTATCTTTGGAATCTGTGATTTGCGGGTAAATGTTTGCCTCCCGAATTGCTTTTCCATCTTTTCGGTGTTGGATTCTTCATTTCGATTGGGTGTTCAAGTGATGCTGATAAAATGGGTTGTTAATTTGACAGTACATACATGTACTCTTGGGGTTTGCTTCTAATCTTTCTTTTTGCTTTCTTGCCATTTCTCATTCGTCCTTCTATGTTCCATCACCTCAAAGCATCAGAGAGATAGTGAAAGAAAAAGCACTTTGCAATAATGTCAACGTGTCTTTCAATTGCTGATTTTCTTGTTCTCTTATACAAAACTATGCACACTTACCTCCTCGTCATCATATATGCAAATTGACTTGCAGAATCTGTCCTCCTCTTCTCATCATCTTTTTTCCCCCCCTTTTATCAGTTCTTGCTCCATTGAACTTCTCCTAAAATGGGGTGTAGTTACAAGCTCTTGTTTTCTAGAAAACTTAACTATCTTGCCGTTTCTTTTCTCTTTCTCTTGATTCCAAGCTCGACCCAAGTGAGATTCATGGCTGATGGTATTCCACTTCTGTCTAAATCTGAGTTTTGAATTAACGAAATTCATAAACAGGCTTATAGTATGTTGGTTCATGTGATGATTTTTACTTTTTCTCTGTTTTTTCTGCAGCTAGAGCAAGTCCTGCGTTAGGTTCCGCGTCACAGGTGAGCACAGAAATTCTGGTTTGTATTAGTTGGAAGTGCAAATGCGGAAACTTAATCTTCAACCCTTGATCTTAAAGCTTTAAATTGAATGAAGTTCCTTTGTTGTATCTGAACAAAAAAAAATCCATTTTTTTGAACAATGTATATGTGAGACACTTCCTGACTGATAAATCTAATGTCTTTTTCCTTCATATTACTAATACTTTCTGTTTGTTTCTATAGAATCTTCTATCACCCCATTGTTCTTAAATCTTTTCTTCCTGTCATTCCCTGACAACTTTAATATAATCCCGATCATTAGTTGAATCATGCAATACGAATAGATCGTTCCTTAGCACTTGGTGCATTGTAAAGAAGATGATTCCTTTGGAATATGTACGTATTCATATAGACAGAGAACCTAGTTTACATTTTGATTTGCGGACCGCAGTAACAAATCGAGAGGGCTACGAGAAAAGATTTGGTACAAGAACAGTGAACAGAGAATCATCAGAGATAAGGATCAAGGCATATTTTCAGCTTTAAAATGGAAGTTGGGAGATGCAATTATGACACTGAAATTTCTTACATGTATAAACTCTTCCAATTTTCAAACTAGGTGGCAGAAGAGCTGACAACAGCATGTTCCCTGAAGTCGATAGCTCTTAGAAAGTACGTGAGGGCTATCTCTTTTAAGATAAACATAAAACCATGAAAAATGGACATTCATTCTTGAAATTTTGTATAACGCCTTTACCCTCTGTTCATCCTATTAGAGTAAGTGCTTCTCGAGATAACCTTCTGTTTATCTTATCTAAAAATGTCTTTTAGGAGTCTAATTTTCTGTGGACTGTATTTTCAGAAATACTGCAAGTCATACTTGTAGCAAGTAAAATCCAGTAGTGAAGTGTAGGTGATTGGCATCAACGTATTTTTTGAAAGTATCTATTCGAAGGTAAATTTGATGTTCTGGAAACACTGAAATATATACTATTTTATGAGGACCATCCTTAGGTATAAGTTGCTTGGTATGTGTGTATTTTGATTGTTCTCAAATTCTTGGTAAAACTCGCATGACGCTATTTCTGAGATATATCATGATTTTATATTTGTTCGTCTTCTTACATGTTCCCCTTATATACATCCTTTTTAGTTGCTTCTGCCTTATTAATTTTTAATACCGTGCACAAGGAAAATTTTGTTTGAAAGCTAAGACATAGATGAAGATAATGACAACTTTCTTGCCTCATAATTCGTTGCCAATAAATACAGTTTATTTTTCAAAGTTGGTGCACATTTTAGGTCACAAAAAAGGGACAGCCCCTTTTTGCATGACATAACTTTTAGCACAGACCTCCTGGTCCTTTGATATTTGGTGAGCACTTAGAGCTCATCAAGAGGAAGTGATAGCAACTTCAATCACTAAATTTTGAGGTTTATAGCTTAAGTTATGATTTTTCAAATTTAGCTATTTACTTTTCATTTGGTCTACCCAAATTTCAGCTTAAGTTCAATTTTTGTTCAATGCCTATAAATGGTTCAAATGTGGTTTATCCTCGATTGATTATGCTTGTTCATGAGTCCTAAGTCATGTTTCAAGCATTTAGCTG
>JANIPM010000232.1:68968864-69001555 GCA_027478405.1 Erythroxylum cassinoides
AAACCACGGGAGCAGATCGTCAGCTCTGTTTTCTTTGTAACCCAAGTAAAAACATACCGTACATTCACAGAGAAAGGCGGGAAAAAAAGTCAAGCAGATGAGGCATGGCTCGGCTGGCTTGGGTGAAAAAAAGTAGCAGCAGACGTTGGTTAAAATGACAGAAAACGTCGACGTTTTTTAGTAGGACAGAGTAGGTATAGGTTTAGTGGGACAGAAGATCTGAACCCTTACATCAGTACTGACGTTAGGACTACATCAATATTAATATCTTTTTAAATTGACAAAATAGATTAACAGTGTCTATTTGTCGTTGTCAACTTTTGACTATGTGAATTATTCTTAAATTGTCATAAATATTAAATTTAATTTTATTTAAAATATTAAGATTATAATTTCTCAAGTATTTAATATTCTTTTATTTCAGTTTCCAACCATTAAAAATTTTAATTTAATTTCAAAAATTTAAAACTCGTAGATCGGATCAAAATAATATCTCCATTAGTAATTTATTGATGTAAATAACGGATCAAGTTTTTATGAACACATGAATAATTTATGTGACTTTTTATCAGGTCCAGTGACTACGATTAAGGATTCAGTATGTGACTTTTCATTGCAGGTCTAATGATCATGATTAAGGATTCAGTATGTAACTTTTTGTTGCATGTTACTCTTTGATATTGTTTTATTATAATAAAGAGTTATAATATATTGGTGCTTTCATTGAGAGCATCATGACCGAAGGAATAACCATCCATTACCGAGTTATTGAGGAGGCTCTTTCTAAAGATTCTGAGTAGCTCCAGGCTCATACTAACTCTCTCTCTCTCTGAACTTGATGCTGTCAGGCATCGTTGTCAAAAACTTTTCTCTTTGTGAGGGATTAAAAAATCCCTCTTAGCTTAATAGACAATTTTAATGGATATGATGCAAATACTTTCTCGCTTGAGAAACATCCCACACCACTACCCCTTCTTCCTACTCTACCCCCTTTATTATCACACTATAATCCTTCCTTTCCTCTCTACTCCCTGTTAGACAATTTAGTCTTTTTTCATAAAGTTGGATAACATTTAATTGCATTTTTTGGTTTTTCAATAACTTATAGGTTAAATTATTTAATTTAATCCAGATAAGATAATAAAGTGGCCCAATAAATGATCTAAATCAATGGGTCAAAATTTGTGTGAAAATAGATCTCAATCAGCATAGACCGAACTCATATCGACCTTGTGATAGGAGGAAAGACCAATATGAAAGCTATATATAAAAGTTAAGGTTTCCTGCAGTTGCTCATATATTAATCATAAGTACAAGGATTCTCTGACATGTTAAGAGAGCTTACATTTTGAAAAAATTATAGAAAGGACTTACCTACTTCTCGGATAGCAGTTCTCGTGAAGGCGGTGGTGGATTCACGCTCATTTTGGCTTCGGAAAGCTTGTTTGAAGTTACAAAGACCAAGATCAAGTATTTCCGTATTTCTTCGTTTCTTGCCATTTCATGTTAGATTCAGGATACGTAACTAACGTACCATTACGTATTACACCTGATATCAAAGCGGTGACATGCAGGGATGGATGTACATTGGGGGCAAGTGTCCCCACTTATCCCCACTGCCTCAAAAAAAAATTCATATAAAAATATTATTATTTTAAGTTTTGATTTCATAAAAAAATTAAAAGTTTGCCCCCATTAATTTAATTGGTGACAAACAATTAATAATAAAAATTTTAGATATATTAAGATATCAAATAAAAAATAAAATTTGAGCCCATTCATTTTTATTAAGATTACTATTATTTGGACCCATGACTTTTTTTAAATAAAAGCCTACAAATAGAGAAATAAAAACTACATGCTTAATTGATTTTTTTATTAAGATCTTTTCTTACCTTTTTGGCTTCTTTAACACAATCTTTTTGTCTTTTTGGCTTCTTCTTCACCTAACTCCACGAGGACCACACCCAAAGCTTTCATCTTCTCCAAGTTGTAGTCTTTGAATTATGCCCGTCAAAGTAAAAAGTAACTACCAACATTTGCCATAAATTTTGCATTTAAATAGTAAGTTAATTGATTCCCTTCTATTCTTTTCAATATTTAATTGATTGTTTTTTCTTTTTATATATATTTGTTTGTGTATTTCATATTTTGCATCTGTGTAAAGTGTTAGTCAAATAGTTTTAATTAGTTAATTTTTTTGTGAATAAATAATTTTTTTGTTTATTTTGTATTCAATTTATCCTTATATGATACTTTTATATTATCTTTTTATGTGGAAATGTGAAACTCATTGATTCACTGTAGCATTTGTAGTTTTTTTTCACTAATTAGTAAAATAATCAAAAGAAAGAAAAGAAGAAAATTAGTAGTTTCGAACACATAGGGAG
The DNA here is from genome assembly GCA_027478405.1 of Erythroxylum cassinoides. Lineage (NCBI taxonomy): Eukaryota > Viridiplantae > Streptophyta > Magnoliopsida > Malpighiales > Erythroxylaceae > Erythroxylum > Erythroxylum cassinoides. The sequence continues at coordinate 68,971,255 of JANIPM010000232.1, forward strand.
AAATTCTAGATAAAGACATAACGAAGGAGTTTCTTAGTAATGCCTCCTAAAAGTACACAGTCTCACATAATGTTGAGATAAGTGCCTTAATGAAAGAATTATTATGAGATATATAGGAGAAGGGGGAGTAATGGAGTACATATCAAAAATGATTTATCTTCACAATAGACTGAAGATGTTAAACATTCCTCTTCCTGATGTCTTCATTATTCACCAGACTCTGAACGCACTCCCTCCAGAGTTTAGTAATATGGTGATGACATATTACTCGCTGGATGAGGAATGAGACTTCAACGCTTTGATTTCCCATTTCGTTGTTGAGGAGGAGAAACTCAAGTTTGCTACTCCTACAACCCTTGAAGCAACTAAGGGAAAGCAAAGATAAACCTAGCTAAGATTAAAGGTAGAAAAAATAAATATTCTCCACATATTAATGTTAGTCAATCCAATGCTAGTAAAGGTTTGCATGACATAAAGAAACCAATAGCATGAGGGTTAAAAGGAAAGATTGAGACCATCAGGTAACTCCTTGGCTTATCAATTTATGATCACATTAAGTATTTGGTGGCTATATAGTGGAGCATCTGATCAAGGTGCTTCCACAATGCAGGGGTTCATATCCAGGATAAAACCAAATAAAAGGAGTAACTGATGGTTGATGGCAATGAAGAGGTAGAAGTAATATCTATAAGGAATGTATGTAGTGAACCTTGTAGTACGGTTCATTTGGGTTTTACACCACACATTTTATATGCGATCTTTTGGTCAATTTTGGAAAAAGAGGTTAATGTTTTATATGTAATACTTCTGTTGCACAGTTGTTGTTTAATGCAAAACATAATGGTACAACTTTCTTGTCATATGGTTTATATAGAATGTGTCTTACCCTGAATTAGATATATGCTTCTTTGTATCTTGCTAAACAATTCATAAAGTGAAGGACCCTGATGAATGAAAAGCTATACATGGTGTGACATAAAAGTTTAGACCACATTTCCAGAGTTAGGGTTGAGAGATTGATTAAGGAAAGTATTCTCTCAAATCTAGATTATGATGATCTAGGAACATATGCTAACTGTTGGAGGGGTAAGTTGACTAATAAGGATATTAAGGTCAACTTAAGCTTCTGACTTGTTGAGTCTAATACGTAAAGATATCATTAGACCTTATATAGTTGCATTGTGTAATTCTAAATGTATTCTGACATTTATTGTTGATTATTCCCATTACAATTATGTATCTTGCAAAAGCAAGGTTAAGAATCAATTAGGAAAATTTTATCAAGATAGTCAGATTTGACTGTGGAAGAGAATATCATGGTAAACATTGGGTTTTAGGACTTGAAAAGGTTTGTTTACTAAATATATGAAATCAATTGAAATAGTGACTTAATTCACTATGATGGATAGTTCTAAGCAAAATGGTATGTTACCAAAAGGTATAACCGTATCTTAAAGGACTTGAAGAAGTCAATGCAGAACAGGACTAATCTACCTAACTGTTTAAAAGTGTGGAAACCCAGCTTTGCGCACATTCTTGTATAGGGTTGCCCTACTGAGGTAGTATAATCCTTATAAAGATAAATTGCATGCTTGTGCTCATTGCTATTTAATAAGATATCCTAACCACTTTAAAGCTACATATTTTACTGTAGAGAATGAAAGACTGAAATAGTGGAATCACAAACAACAAAGTTTTTAGAATACAATCTATATGATGATGGTGGGCTCTTTGACCATTCAAATGAAAACAGGGTGGATACTACAATTATTATGTACCCGCTACTCATACTGTTAGATCCGGTGGATCTACGTCTTTATATCGTACCTATATAGGAACAAGAATCCATACCTGTACACACAATGGTTCCTAAGAGTACAAGGTCTGATGTAGTTAGGTAAATCTACTAAAGTGAAACGACCTACTATCCCTTCTGATTACATATTCTATCAGGTGTATAGGACTATGATATTAGACATGTTTCGAATCTAGTTAGTTTTATAGAAATTAAACTATAGAAAACTATAACATTCCTCTATTTAAATATTCCTTTCAAAACTATAACATTCCTCTATTTAAACTATAGAAAACAACCACTATGATAGCTTATCTGGTAAAAATTGAATCTCTCTCTAGTACATTGGCCTTACCAGCACTAATATTCTGAACTATTTTGTTTATGTTATATAAGATGACATCAATTTCAAATTATTTTGTTCAAACCGTCCATATTACCTAAGGCAATAAGCATGACAATCTCAATTGAGGATAAAGTGATGGCATCACAATCACTTTCATCTTGTAACCCTACTTTATGTTTCCCTCCATCATCTACTACAACTTTCGCAGCATCACCACAAAACCTTCCATCTCAAATCACTCTTCTCCTAATTAAATGTTTTAATAAGTTAGGTTAGCTAAAAGTACAAAAAGAGAGGGCTTTCTTGAGTTCGAATGCTTTAATGCTTTCTTACGGAAATTCTTCTTAAAAATCCATTCTCTGATCAATGTAAGGATAACTCCATAAAATGTTTACAACTTTGAAAGAGATGGTGACTTATCATGAAAAAGGAATATGCTTTAACTGTGATAAGAAATTCATACTTGGACACTATTTTAGATCACCATAAATTTTATGTTTATTGGCTAAGAACGGTAATCAAATCTCTATCTATTTAGATCCCTTTTTTAATATTTAGAGCTTCCCTTATTAGTGGTTAAGAAAATGTCATTTATTAACTCTGTAAATATTCCAACAGTCTCCCTTCGCGCATTTGAAAGAAGATTTGTTTAGAAGGAACCATTTCAGGATAGACAACCATCATTTTAATGTATAATGCGTCAACCCATAACTTTATTCAGACCTGTATGTCCCAAAATCTTTGAGTCTTCCTATCAAATCCTCTCTTTATTTAAATGTCACTATAGGTAGTGATCTCTCTAATGAATGGGCCTCTATTCATAAGTTTCCCTACACTTGGCCCATACCTATTTCTCGATAGATTTGTATTTACTACCTATTTATGGATCACATTTGGTCTTGAGGGTCCAATGGCTAATAAATTTAGGTAAAGTCTTCTTTAATTATCAGAAATTATATATCAAATTTAACTATCATAGGCATGAAACCAGCCTATTGCTATTATAAGTCTACGAATAAACTCAAACATAAAGAGTAAACTGAAGCCATTATCTCCTTTTTCTATATCAAGATAGTTCCTTTATCTTCACCATCTACACCAATATTGAAGTAAACTATACTCCTAATATAATTCCTAAGTTACAAACTTTACTTAATTACTTTGCTCTTGTTTTTATCGAACCAAAAGGTCTTCTCCTATCTAGCCATTTTGGCCATACTATTGCTCTGTTATTAGGAATAACCTCTACCCTTATAGATATCCTCACTTTAAAAACATTATAAATAGAGGGTCTAATCTATGAGATGCTTATTGAGAGTATTATTTAACCAAAAAATAATCGTTTTTCTTCTCTTGTATTGCTGGTGAAGAAAAAATGACTTTTAATGCTTTTATAATGACTATCATGCCTTAAACGATCGGGAATCATTTCCTAATTCTTATTATTGATGAATAGTTAGATGAAATTTATAGTACCAAGGTATTTTTCAAGCTGGACTTATAAGCATTGTTGATAAGTTTTATATAGAAAAACTTTTGTACTGTAAGTATACAAATCGTAACTCGTAGCACTTAGTCACCTAACAACTTGAATGCACTTTGTCTAGGGTAACCAAAGATTGAATGAATTGAATTCAAACAAATTAACAGATATTGAAATAAACTAATAACAATAAGCAATTGAATAATTGAAACTAATAATAAGAATAAAATTAATCAATGATGGTAACTTAAGGGTTATTCAATCCTTATTTTGTCTTCCTCTTATCTTATTGATTCAATTATACTTGATCCTAGTTATTCTAAGATTTTGATTATCCTCTCTCGACATCTAATCAAATAATTCCAATTGAAATCGATAACAATATAATTGCAACCTCTTGATTAACAAAACTATTCCTAATTATTCAATTGGATTTGAAAAATCCTAAGGATAATTAACTAACAATTAAGATCTCTCTTCAATTATTTATTAATCTTATATTTACAGGTCTATTAAGTTACCAATTCTTGTTGCGCACCTTAACATATTTGACTTGATTCAATCTCTCAATTTATTACCAAGTATAACCATAACAAATATCACAAAGCATTAATATATCTATTGAATTCAACAAGAATAAAGTTTAACAAAAGATATCATGAATAATCTCTAATATGGATTTAGAAACATATGATCATGTTCAACATCCTAATAATCCAAATCAACATCTAAGAAATGAAATACATGAAGAGAAAAGAATGAAAAACAGTTCGGTATCTTGATCTGGAAATTTGAAAAATCCTAAGTTATTATTGATGTCTCCTCTTTGATCTCTTTAATTCTTATATGCAGCCTCCTTTTTGGTGTTTTTTTTTTAATCCTTAAACACTTCTTGAAGCTTCTAAGGTTCTTTCTAGTATTTCCCCACTTAATTTGATTATAAAAATAGCCTCGAAATGTCAAGAATACAAAAATTTTGCGTGTTGGAAAACATTTTGTCACAATCATGCATAGAATCACGATCGTGACTCTTACCTTATCCATACTCCCTATGATAGAGACTGAATTTATGCAGTTGACTCATCATGCACGGTAGAGCAATTGTGCACGATCGTAACTTCTTCCATTTTTCAAGTTGTTTATATTTTCTTCAATTTTTTATGTTTTTACTCACTATCAAACGCATCAGGCCCACCTTGAAACATAAAATTAAGATCAAATCCTTACTCTAAAACAATAAAACACATAAAAACACTAATAAGAACACAATTCTAGATCCGAAATACATTATTATCATATAAGAAAACACTTAAAAACATACTCAAACCTCCAGAAAAACACACTATAATATACATCTATCGACATCGCCACACTTAAATCTTTGCTTATCCTTAAACAAAATTAAAACTACACACAAACAAAACACAAACAAAAAAACACACAATCATGTAACAATGCAATAATGGTACAATGACATCAAATCTCATGGAATTAACCTCAAATATCAATTGCTTAAAATTTGTCAACATACCAACTTATTCCTTTCATATTTAAGTGCTTTGATTTGAATATACAAATAAATCAAAATATTAACACCTTATTCATACACTTATAACACTTGTAAGCATGTACTTATTATTATTGATCAATTAAGGTAAACTATTTTTAAAAGATCAATAGGTTTAATTTTATTGTAAGCACCGTCTTTTTAGATTTTATTTAACGATCACCTAGTCTCTTAACATGAAGGCAAACACCTTATTATAAATGTCCTCCAATTTCTCAACTAGGTTATGCTTTTGGTTGGAGTGTCTTCTAACCTTTTGAGCATTTTTTTATAAATGCCACTAGTTACTCACCTCTACGCCTCCGTGGTGTTTAGACGACTCTCTAAGCGCTTGTTATTTTTCTTCCTTTTTGTTAAGCACTTTCTCCTAACCTTCTTGTTCTTTCTCCTCGAATTCCATCCTTGCTTGACGAGACTTGTTAGTGGTGTTGTGACGTGCCGAACAAGAACTCGCCTATCGTATCTTGTGTTTAACCTTTGATTTCGAACCAATGTCTAAAAGTTTCATACCAATTCCTCTTGGTCAAGCTCTTGGTAGTATTAGTTTGGCATATCTACACTATTATCAAATCCTTTACATAGTAAATCAGAGTTGTACAAGATATTTGGGTATTTGGCTCCTAAGACTCACTAGCAGTAACAATGTTATGATTCCTCAAAATGATGATCCGTCTCATCAAATATCTCCTCCTGCATGATGCAAAAGCAGGATTAGAATGTAAGTTGGTGGAGCAAACAGGACAAGCAATAGTAAGTACCTGTAGGAGCTCTTCAATCACATCTTCCATTGTTATTATACCTACAACTTCTTCTTCTTCAAGAAGTTTTGGAAGTCCACTGTTATTTATGTCCAGGATGTCCGAGTCCAAGTCCTTTGTCCACTTCCTGCTACTAGAGCTCCTGTTCGAATGGTTGCCACTGTTGGGAAAGCTCTTCCACTTCTGAAATGATCTTTTGCTTTTTAAACTCTTTTCTTTGGTAGCCTTTTCAAAGGGCTTTCGACCATCTATGTCAAGCTTTACTTCTTTAACAGGATCTATTTGGGAACGTAGTGAGAAACAAAAGAGATGATTAACAGACTGGAGAATTCACTCAAGACATTTGAGAGCCCCATTTGCTTGTCACAAGGAACTGCCCAATTCCTTAGTTTAATCCAGGGAATTCACACAATTATTCTTTCTCAGAATCAGGAAAAAAGAAATTTCAATTCCATTGGATCCAGACATTATTTTTGACAGAATTTCAGATCTTAGGGTCAGAATGAAGAATTTGCAATTTTGAACAATTCCACTTTTACTGATATTTTATACAGTCCCAAGAATTATAATTACAACTCCACTTCCATTTCAGAGGTTCAGGAATCAAACAGAAAAAGTTACTGGGAAAATAAACAGACAGATAAGAGTATGACGTTGGCACTTACTGGATGGGGTGCTGCTAGTGCTCTGCTCATCTGCCTTGCTGCTCTGTCTTACAACAACAGCCATGTGACTGTGACCTTTCTGAAACTCATTTAATATATCATATAGCGGTAGACTTTCTTGAACCCTACAGCAGAACACGGACCGCATCAGTAGCACATAAGATGAATCATCTTCATTCTTCATTCATTGCTTGCACAAACAACTTAAAATTCATAATTTCAGTACAGGAGAACATCAGCAGCGAATACCTGGGTATCCTTCGGATAGTAACATTCTTTACAGGTACTTCGTCATCTGGGTGAATGGTCAACAGATTCTTGACCTAAATATCACATATATACATACATCAATCAGAAAATATAAAGTAATATTCTTCCACCATAAACAAATGAGGTCGTACGAAAGACAAAATGGTTAAAGTTGCAAAATAAGCTAAATAGTAAACAATAAATTCTCTGCTTTCTTTTTTACATACATCACAGTAACTTACAAGGATAACTCCAATAATGTTAGTTGATTGCTCATAATACACAGGCAATCTGCTATGCCCTTTCTCCAGTATCAAATTCATCAAATCCCTGTACATAAGAGAACCACTTTCCAATGAGTAACACATGAAAGTGAGTAAACAACTTTTGTAACTTGTACTTTTGCAAGCTCGAATACTCACCTATCAAGCTTGTCATTTATATCAATAGCAAAAGTCTCTGACATAGGAGTCATAGCATCACCAGCTGTTTTATCAGAAAGCTCGAGTGCTCCACCAATGATTGTTGTCTCATCATGGGTTAGTTCTCCACCTTTTCCAGCCTTGTAAAGATCACAACAATGTCATAAAGCTGACAAAAAAGGATTATGAAAAGGAGCAAGAAAATGAAAATCGCATAAACAGAATCACATAAGATAAGATTCAAAAAGAATTGCAGAATCAACAAATGAAAATTGAAATGAAGGCTGCATATTCACCTGTAGAGGAAATGCGAACAATTAGACATAAATGGGTATTGAATATGAGCATCTGTTATGATGAAATTTGAATGGATAACAAACACACCTCATTACCGTGAAAATCTACAAGTGTCTTCAATTCAGCTCTGCGAAAGAGTGCTACATGTCCAGGACCCAACAGAAAATCTAAAAGCTGGGAAAAGATGGTTCATTTACAATCATCTCAATGACAATGAGTACTGGAAAAGTTCCATTTAACCAAAATATAACACCTTGCTTATTGGATATGCAACAGGAAAGCAGATCCAAACAAGTACACGGACAAAAGGGGCCACCGTTGCACCAATTGCCAAGCCATACCTAGAACAAACAGACTGTGGTATAATCTGCACAACCAAAGCAAAGAGTAATTAATAACTCATATGTATCATGTTGGCTCCAATACCCTCAATAGCAGTAAAGATAATTGGGATTGTTGAAAGGTTCATGTTATAGAATTCTAACTTTTTAAAACCATGGTTTCGTTAATGATGTAGCCTACTATTTCATATGATATATAAACTACAGAAGAACTCTTGTCCCATGGCAAATGGATCCAGATACAGTTCCTTCAACAAGGAAAATTTATTAATAACACAAATGCAAACAACATATACAGAAAAGGTTAAAATCAAGGTGACCATTTCAATTGATTCTCTTAGTGTCCATCCGTGACTTCAAAAACTCAAATGCCAAGGCTCGACTCCTTACCTCACCAAATAGAAGGATTAGTGTAACAGATATTAGAATAGCACCATAAGCAACAATCAAAGCATCAAGAAAGATTGGAAGTGCCTGACAAGTAGAAGACATCCAGAATTTAGTACTTTCAGAATTTAGTACTTTCAGAATTTAGTACTTTCGCAGAGACGATTAGAAAGCTTATAAAATCCACTATAACCTATTTACCTCCATGGCAGCAGCGTTGGATATAAGCAGTGTGCAGAGTAACAAGTGCTGATTTTTGACAACCGGCAAAATCTTTGCTGCAATCACAACGGGCGCATAATTTATCCAGCAAAGTTTATAGGTACACAATATATATGTTTGCAATGATAACATCTTATACGTAGTTTAGAACGGATCCCATAGTCAAAATGCAGCATAACTTAAAATCGAATCATTTATGATCAATTTCATTAATTTAGAAGGAATGAACTAGCACTTTTGGGAGTACCAGTAGCAGAAAAACAACGTAACATAATAGCATACTGTACTCCTGTTCTGAGGGAACTGCAAATATTTCGTGCCAATATTCCTATAGTAGTTGAGGGATGACTGCTAAACTTGGATAAAAGTATGATAGAGTGGCAAGGCCTTAGCACGTAAAGAGACAAACAGTGAATAAGGCACACAGAAACTTAATTCTACTTCAAATGGATGTCCGGCCTCATCATGCTTGGATAAAGAGGAATCACTCACTTTTTCTTTTTCCTTGGATCAATCAAATTACAAGTTAGTTATTGATATACCGTTGTGGCTAAAGGAAGACTACAAACTGCGACGAGATCAAATCTTAAAGATAATAAAAAGTGAAGAAACACTAAAATCAACAGAGAAACCATGCAAAAGAAACGAAATAAAAAAGAACATTAATGTTAGCAAAAATCTTAGTATAAATTATATAAAAAAAACTAACTAAACGACAGTCTAAAGTATTAACCAACCACATAATGACAAAAGGTAGACAAAGAAGGAAGCACATATTAACATGATCAGGCCGGATAGGTAAGGGTGGGAAAGACTCTTGTCCAGTCCATTACAACAAAAAGGTCTTTAGACCTTATAAAAAGCAACAAAAAGATTCTTATTTTGCGTCAGGACTCTCGAAAAGCGTAAAAGAAGCAAAATAGGAGCTTTTTAACTTTACCGGCCTATAAATCGTCATGAACGCCCTGAACATGACAAGTATATAAGCAAAAGATGCTCAAATGAACAATTTTGGCTTTATTTGGTTCCAAAGATTAGATTCTCCATCACCCTACTTCCCCAAAACTTCGCCTTCCCACATTTCTCAACATCCAAACAGAGGAACTTCTTAACCTATCGAAAATAACCCCACAAATGACAAAACAAAAAGAATCATCGAAGTGAGGGCCAAAGAGTAAAAGATACCAGCGTATTGACGATCCTTTGGGGTCCCAGACTTGACTAGAACTTCAAGATCGACCAAACTCATGGACATGAGTCCTAGAGTGAGTCCAGACATCAAACCAGCAAACAGTACTAGAAACACAATCACCACAATGTGTATAAAGAAATCGTAACTGCAACAAGTGTAATGCGCTGCCATTGGATTGCGTCTCTTTTACTTAAAACAAAAAAAAAATCTCTTTTTCCTTCTGGGTATTCCTCAAAAATCAGGAGAAAAGCAACAGCTCAACAAACAGAGCTCATCAACCTCCATTTCCCACGACCTTCAGCCAAAAACCTCAATAATTTTCCCACCAAAAAGGAGCTAAAAGAAGAAACGTGGGTCTGAAAAATGCTTATAAGGAAGAACTGAAGTGGATCTAGAAGACGCATGAATACATACATGCCAGATACAGAATACATCTGTAGAGAGAGATGAAAGTAAACAACGTGGGGATGGTATAACTGGCCAGGTGGGCAAGGCTGAAAGTAAACACAAATACAAAGACGAAAATGTTTATAGGCGTAGAGAGAGAAAATACAAACAGGCGATACAAATCATAAATGAAAGCTCAGAACTTGAAAGTTATGTACGGAATACACCAGAGAGAGAGAGAGACAGACAGACAGGCAGAGCTATCGATGGAACAGCAGAGCTGTCTGAGGACGACGAGTGTTGGGTGATGTGTAATATATATAACGGGTAATGTATTTCTTATTTTAATAATTAACATGTGAATCCTAAGATTGTTTTTCTTTCTAAATCATGTAAAGATGCCTTTCATTTATTAATTATACAAAAAGAATATTGATTTATCAAAGTGGATTCCACGATTATTCCAGCATTAAACTCTTACATTTATCTAATTTGATTTTGGTTTAAGGGAAGAAGTTATTGCAGACATTAAATATATTTGAGAGGATACAGTATTGTTCTCGTGGGACCAAAAATTCTACTTGGAGCATATCCTTGCAACAAGTTAACGTTGAGAGACCTCGTCGAAGAAAGTGAAGAAAGAGAAGAATATATATATTTGGAGGATTATTTTACAAATTGTTAATTAGTTTTAGAATAGAATTTTAATTGAGTTTGTGTATAGTTTAACTTTTAGGTCCATAATTTATTGTAAATTTAATATAATATTAGAGCTAATGAAAATTTTAACTTTTAAAAGGATCCATCATACTTCAAAAAAAAAAAAAAAATCCATCATTTAAGTAACTAAAGAAGAATTTGAAGTTTTCATGAAATAAGTGATTGGAAACTATATTTAAACCTTTGATAATAAATTGAAGTTTAACTAACTTCTATTTTCTATCCCAACTTGGGATGAAGATAAAAGAAAGAATCAAATTCTTTTATTGGAATTATGCTAAATTCGAAGTCTCCAACTTGATGGTTATTAAGAGTATTTGAAAGCACTTGTAACAATTATTAGGTATTCAAAATTTATAATTTATTTTTATAAAATATTCTTTTTATTATCAAATAAGTTTAAAGAGATGCCGACTGATGATTTAAACTCTATAAAAAATTTCTCTTTTTTACTCATAAAAAATTCAATAATTAGCATGTAAGTTGTACTTAAAATTGTTTAGTTAAACTGCAACACTTTCTAATACTTAATAATTGCAACAGCATTATTATTGATAGCTCAATATTAGATTTACACGTTGCATATAAAGTTGACGTGAGAATAAAACTTGAGCATGGAAGCTTGAAGGAAGGTTCAAACTTACGGTTTCGAAAGTTGTTTTTATTAAGTAAAACGGATAATATGACATAATTCTGCGGTCGATCAAAATTCTAGGAAGAAAATATCAGACAAAAAAAAAACGTTTAGGGAAACTCCAAGCGATTGGATCATCTTTGTGGCAGGCAAGAGGGATTCTAAATGGACTAATGATGATTAACGTACGTGAAGAGCAGAACATAAGTTCAGGTTCATGTTCGGCTAATTACACAAGAGACTAATGAAAATCAGCACTACTTTTTTTTTTTTTTTTTGTCGAAGTCCGACAGGTACATAAATTATAATATATATATACTATTGGAATAGCCATATTTGTACATATACTTAACATTACCACCCCGAATATTTACTTATATATTCTTCTAGTAGATAAAAGAATATATATAGACTGCTATGATTTTAATTCTCCTGGAGAAGAGTTGTTTTAGGAAACCTAAATATAGCTTTAATCTACATTTTAAACACAGATTCTGCTAAACGATCAAATCTACATAAATCTAAACGAATATGACAAAAAAAAAAACTAGTAAAATATCTGTTAATCTTAGGAATTATGAGATTTTCTCATTCTTGGTGATCACTGATTTCGAATACCATCTAATCCAGTAGTTACAAATAAAAAATGCATATGTAGTCGTAATGAACATTGATATCTTGACGGCTATATAAGAAAGTGTTGTTTTCCCAGTTTAAAATGAAAGTGTCAGCTAAACAGATTATCGAATCAAGCGTGTTACTTAGAATAAGAGACGCTTCAATTCATATTAGAATTAACTCAAGGAAAGGAAACATGTCCTTGTCCTTTAGCTTTTGCCATGCTCTTTGTTTGGTATTCTTAGACTTGAAGTAAAACCTTATGTTATATGCTTATGTTTGAATGTTTTAGTCTAGGCAAATGGAATTCTTTAACTCCTTGCCGAGACACAAATATAGTTCCGGTCTTCTGTATCAGAAGGATGCTTAAAAATGTCAACTTTTCCTCCAGCCCAATAGTGGAGTATTTTTTCAAGAGGAGATTTCCAAAGTTTCTGGAGTTACAGTAGGACCTCAACCTCTACATATCCAACGTTTTCAACTGTCATTTCTAAAAGCTCTCCAGTTGTACAAAGTCTTAATCGTCCTCCATCATAACAAATTCGCGTTGGTGTCGTGTTGACCATTTCAGCTGTTCGACGACGAACCCTACAAGTTAGGGAACAATCTCTCTGTTCTCATAAACCCTTTCAACCATTTCAGCTGTTCTCTGCACAGATAATCCCGTGACTACAAGTTAACCTCACTTGTGACGTTCTGATCAACTACTTGGTTTTTGTTTCTTGCTAATAAATTCATCCATGCAATTTGGAACAATAGGCATGTGGCTTGCTGGAAAATGACGCCTTCTTGCGGATATAGTACACTAAAGAGGTAATCCCACTGTAGAGAAGACTAGAAGAAGAAAACAAAAACCCTTTAACCTCACCTCCAAAGTGAGTCCTAAAAATTCCCACACTTACCGAGTGGAATTGGCTTTTCATGAAATGTCTGAATATATAGATAGTAGATTATTTATATTCCATCCGGCTGTGTTAGCTAAGTACAAACATGGCACAAAGGACAATGGAAGGTTGTATGCAATCATGAAAATTAAGTGTGAAAAAAATGAAATTGGATGATAAAATTAAAAAAAAAGAAGAAAATTTGCTTGTAGTAGATGGAGAAAATTAATTTTTATTAGATAAAAATTCTATTCTCTATCCTATTATATTTTTCTTCTTGTACAAAACTATATTTGTATACAATATTTTTCAAATAATATAAAAACTTAAGAGACTCTTAATTTTTTAAGACAAAAACTTAGCCTTGAGGCAGTTGGTTTTAAGGAAAAGTTAAGACTCATCAATGCTTTCAGAAAAAGTCTCATAAACTTCAAAATTTTTCCTAGACTTTCTTCGATATTCCAAATAAATTTCTTAAGAATTCAAATATGATATTTGGCAGTGGCTTTATTAAAATATATGCAAGCTTAGCCACTTATGTAACATGTAATAAGGAAGTTTTATCTTTCTTCTCTTTTCCAGCTTCTGTAATAGCATAATAATTCACTTTTATATGATTCGTTATTCCATGTTGCAATCGATTTTTTATCAACTTTCAAATATATAGCAGCAATTTGTTTAAACTCCAAATCTTCAAGTATTTTTCTTAGCAAAATTACTTGAATTGACACACACTATATCATATTTGATTTTGGTATTGTACAATACTAATACCATTCGATATTAAATACCATTTTGAGTATTTTTTAAAATTACAAGATATTCCTTAAATTTAATAAAATTATATAGTCATTCAATATTTTGTGATATATAATTTTTAGTTTTACCTCAAACATTTCATAAAAAATATAATAATTTAAATTTGAAATAACAACCATCTCTTTATTTTTATTAATATTACCTTTCATTTATTTCACATATAAACAATAACCTCAATTAATATAAAAAAAAACTATTATATTATCATACATATATAAAACTAATAATAATACAAAAGCACTTAAAATGTTACAATTACATCATATAATAAAGAATAATTACATCAAAATAGTATATAGTAAGAATAATATAGGTTCATGAGTACTTCATCAGCATTAAAAAAAATATTTCATGTTGAAGAACATAACCAAGTAGAAATAAAATCTGAAAGAAAAATAATTATAATTAAAAGTTTTATATTTATATTGCATGAATGAAATTTAACATATACATCAAATACAAATGAAATTAAAAGAAAATAGAAGAAATAAAAATTCAGAGCTTCATTTAATGAAATATCCGCTCGATCATATTGACTCTAATTTTTATTTTTTACAAAATCCTCATCATTGAGGGAAGTCTCATCATCACTATCATTTAAATTCATTGCACCAAATGATATGTCAATATTTTTCTATTTAAGATTATCTTTTACGTCATTATTATCTATCAAATTTGGTTTCTCATAAACTCAATCCGTTAAAAGATTGATATGCTCAAGTCAAATTGGATCTTAACTACTTATTTTTAAAATTCCTAGTAAACAAATAAAATTAAATTATTAGTAAATTACAAGCAATTATATTCAAATTAATAATGATAATAACATGTCTTTTTTAAAGCTTTAAATTGGATCTAATAAAGGCCAAATTGTTCAATCCTTTGAGTTCTAACCTATTTCTTTTCTTGGGACAGAGGCATTTAAATATGCTCTAATTCCTTTCACACTAAGTTGCATTTACGTATTGACTTAGAATTCAAACTACAAACTTATACAATTCTGCACCATAACTTTCAAATTGGTCCTACTGAGCAATTGTAAGATAATAACATTAACCTTATAAATAAAATAAAGTAATAATTAATTTTTAATAGGTAACAAAATTGAAGAAATATATACCTGAATTAAGTTTATCTCTTTGATGAATTGCAATGGGCATCTCAAAATCACTACACACTTCCTTGTATGCCTCCACTCATAAGATAAGCAGATCTTGCATCTTCTCATTTGTAACAATTGTTGTGATAGTTAATATTATTCCTCTATTAACTTCATCTTTATTTGTAGAACTTAGTCTGCAATGGACACTAGGTTTCAAAAACATGCCAATAGCAAACAACAAACAGAAAAGTTGTTGTCATCATCTTTTGTTAATAACTACAAGATAAGATGTATACAAAGAAGACTCTTTTTTTAATTGACCTTGATTGCTTCCTTCACCTTCTTTATGACATCATAAAAATAACTCATTATTATATTGTCATCATTATCAACTAGACAAAGAACTCTCACTAAAGGGTCATAAACTTGGTTGACAACTTAACATTGGGACTAACATTCATAATCTTTGAGTATAATTTTAAAAACTTTCATTCTAGCATTAGATCTAGTATACTGAGATCATTTGTCTCAGCTCATTCTTTATTAGAATAAGACAATAAAGTGAAAAGAAATTAGTAGCAAATTTTGCAATAGCAGGATGATACTACTTTGTACCATCGGTTAAAATATTTTTCATCAAATTCAGGACTCATGCACAATTATAAACAATATTTTAACAATTAGATTGGAAGGTAAACATGTAAAACAAGAGGTTTAAGATCTAAAAGGTTCAACCGATATTAGATCATCATAAAACCAGCTAAATTGAATAAAATTTAAGAATTTGAAATATAATTGAAAGAGATTGTACTTACTTATCAAAGAATTTGAAGTTTAATTAAAAAAGAGGTTATTAAATGAAAATTAACTAATTCATTTTAGTTTATAAGAACTTATTAATTTACAAAAATTAATTGATTAATTAAAAAATTAATCATTTTTAACAACAAGAGTTATTAAAGTAAATCAAATAAAAAATTTAAAAACTAAACCAAAAAATCTAATAATTTAAGATTTTTACGATTGAACCTATTGGGTTTTTTAAATCATTAATTTTAAATAAACTTGTCACTTTTCTTAAATTTTGTACAATTCTATCAATGATAAAAGAGTATCCAGGACAATGCAATATAAAGAACAAGGAGTTTGAGAAAAAGAATTATAATTGCTTTGCAACTATTTTCCATTCACAACTTTATAAGTAGAATCATTGTTATTGATAAACTACAATATTTTTATATCCAACTACATTTAAAAAATTTAACCAGTAATTGAAATAACATATCAGTATTTGTAACATGGCTAAATGCATCAATAGAATTTAAAAATATTGTTCTTTTAGCATAATAAACTAAGAAACTGATAATAAGCGCTCATGTCTTCTATTTGTCCAAGCTTCACACATCATTGAAAACTTATAAGTTGTTCAAGTCATTCTTCTTTTATTGAAATAACTTTTTATTGTAAAAATAGAGCTAGTCAAAAGATTATCTCTATAGTTGATAATTGAAAGAGCTTTACATCTGGGACCATTAAAGGAAATAGCACCCACCATAAGCTAGTAATAATAAGACTAAATAGTATTGAATGATACACCTGTATCTTACCACCATTTAGTTATTGTCATTTCTACATTATGAGTTGCTTCTTTAGATTGTAAGGCACTACAAATTAAAGTTGAGCACCAGGAGTTTGTGGTACAAAAAAGTTAACACTTGTTTTCTCTCTTCCTCACATTAGGTACAATAATCCCTTCTTATTGGGTAGAAATACCACCTCTAACATTTACAATATCATCTTGACCATCACAAAAGGACTTTCGCTACCAATTTTATAATTTAGTATTTGCCTTCTTTTCTTCTTATGTTGATACTATTCAAGTAAAACTCTCCTTTGTCATTTCACGCCATGACTAACTTTCTTACAAGGTTAATATCACATTTGATCTCAACTAAATGCTTCTTTATTTTGTTAATTCCCATACCTTTCAAATGCTTGTTACAATACAAACAACTGGTATGATTCTTTATTATAAGAACCAATCTAACATGAACCCAAGCTAGATCGTTGAATTCTTTTGAAGAGGTTGAATTATCATGATTACCTTAACTTTTCTCCATTTATTTGTAAAAATAAATAAACATATATGTACAATTAAATTAATAGCTTCATATAAAACTAAAGTTTTCACATATAACATCATTAATTAGCTACAAAAATTTAAAATTCAATTATGATAATGTTGATAATATACAAATACATAAAAAAAAATAAAAATTAATAATGCTAATGTGATAGAAAATCTAGCAAAATGCTATGAAGACATCAATTCCTAGTTTAAGTATTTGACCTTCATGTTAGTAACTTCAACTTCAAACTTGGAATGACTAAGATAGATAGAACACACACCAAAGATTATGTATTCCTAAACCATATGACTTAGAATTGAGGCACATAATAGATGAATGCAACATTTTAGCTTGTCTTTCCCATACCCCCTATTTCTTTTCACCTCTAAGAAAGTCTCAACCAAGATCTTTAAAATATGATTAGTATTGTTGTATAACCTAGGAAAAAAAAATACTAACACTTATTTATTCTTCTAAGCCTCTTCTTGAAACAATGCTGACCATATTCTAATAAGGTGTAAAACTAATTCTAAAGCTTTTCAAGGTTACTAAGTTGTTAATCTAGTTTTACTATCTTTAGAACTTTCTTGAATTGAATGATTAATAGATATATGAAGATTTGCAGAAAAGGATACTAATACTCTTTTTTATAAAGTGATGGAAATTCTTTTATAAAATTCGTTGTTAGTATAAAGGTTTAATTATTTGTATGGAAAACTAGTTATAAAATTTGTGGTTAGTGACCTATATATCATATTAAACTTTAAAAGAACAATTGATTTGATTACAAACTTCATCAACTGAATAACTAGTTAAAACATTGAAACTCGATGCATATATACGTAAAATTGAATTACTGATAAATGGTGAAGATTTTAAATTATCACAAATTTAATTGTTTTACAAAAAGATAAATCTAAAAAAAAATTTAACATGTAGAGGACTTCTCCACATCAACTGTCTATCTTTACTTATCCAATTTTAACTGTGGTTCAGCCTGAATCTGGCCGAACGGTGCGTTTCCATTGTAATCCATCTTCTTCAACCTTCTGTGACGTTTGCAGCGTGAAGTGACCTGCAAAACAATGAGGGCACGTCGGGGGTTATCTCCCGATTTGCCTCTCCGACGCTCAAGTTAGTTTTCTGGTGAAGGGAAGGGCTGCGGAATGCAGAGAATAAACTAGGTTAAGATCTCGTACCTCTGTTATGAGAAGATAATACCTTATATACGATTCTGTTGCTAGGTTTAGGTTTTCACGTAGAGTTTTATCTCTGCATGGAAAGCTCCTCTGCTGACGGGTTGTGAGGGAGGTGCATCGGGCTTGGGCCCGGCATCTGGGCTCGGAATGGATGTGGGACTGAATCGATCGGCCCATAGCCCTAAATGGTCGACCCAACCAAACTGCAATGTAAATATTGTATAATATGATAATAATAAATCAAATACAAAATTAAGTTCTTAGTTTCAGCGTTTTAGCCTTCAAGCATAAATACTACAAATAAGGGGACTAAGAGAGACATGTTTTGC
Source organism: Erythroxylum cassinoides (assembly GCA_027478405.1). Classification (NCBI taxonomy): domain Eukaryota; kingdom Viridiplantae; phylum Streptophyta; class Magnoliopsida; order Malpighiales; family Erythroxylaceae; genus Erythroxylum; species Erythroxylum cassinoides. The sequence continues at coordinate 68,989,800 of JANIPM010000232.1, forward strand.
TTCTGCATTGTTGTAAAATTAAATAAGAAGCTCCGACAGTTTTCTTTTCTACAAATAGGTACAGTTACCTAGTTTGGAGCAAGAGTTGTCCAAAAAAAAAAAAACAAAAACATCTGCAAGGAAGTAATAATGGTTAAATACCTCTCTCAGGCAACTGATATGAGTATTTTTATGTTGCCCTTGGAGTTGTATTTTAAGCAATTGGCACAATGTAGACTATAAAGGCAGAAGAGGATAATGGAGTATATTAAAGGGGGAACAAGATCATCTGTCCAATATTACCCTGTCTTATTCTGTCTCAGAAATCTCAACCATTTATTTTGCGGGGTCCACGTGGGACTTACACAGAATTCACATAAATAAACGGCTGAGATTCATTGAACACAATAAAACACCATAATATTAAACAGGAGATCTGAACTCATTAAAGGGATGAAAAGATGATGAAGTGACGGGCGAGCATTAGCAAAGAGACTTTCTCATGAACACGACTTCATGAGCTAACTGTAAAACTTTCAAACAGAGGATCCGTTTTTTTTTTAATTTTAATTTTAATTTTTTAAATAAAATTTTTAAGATAAAAGATTAAATTTTAAAATATGATTTTTCGTGACACATATTTTGATTTTATTTTTTATTATTTTAACTTTAATTTTTTAAATAAAAAATTTTAATTTCAATTTTGATAATTTATTAAAATTGTTTAATTAATTTATAAATTATAAAAAAAATAATTCAATTTAAAATTTGATTATTATTATTATTATTATTGCATTAAACTGTGCTAGAAGCAAAAGAAAATAAGTTTTTAAATAAAACAGAATATCTACTCTCTTAAAAATTGGATGTCTGCCCGACGGCTTGGCTGATAAGTCATCAAAATTGGAACACTAACAGAAACGACAACGTTTTTTAGCCTCGACAAAATTAGACAGAGTAGAAGTGGACAGAAGATCGAACTCGTCAATGCCAACCTTCCATAATCTGTTCAGAAGAAACATGTGTGGATATCAGCATAAAACCTTTCAGATCAGTTCTTGGACAAGCACATCAGAAACTATCCACCATATATAGGCTAGAACCTATACTTTTCTCAAACTAAACCGCACCGGAGGAACCTATACAGACCTTCACTTTTAAGCCTCATGATCCACATGCAATGGAAGTGAACCTATCTTAGTTGTAAGGTAACCCAGAAAGATTGATAAGGATCTCGTGTCAATAACAGCAAATAATTTTTTAAGTCAATCAGATCAAGATAATGGTTGGACCAAACAATAATATATGAGGATAAGGCAATCCTTAAATGCCATTCTAAACAAGAGCGTCAAGAGTGCTTCCTTTGAAGTTCAATTGATACCAAAAATCTAGTAAAAACTTGCGTATATACTTGGAATACTTTAACAAGAGCAACCTGGAAAGATGAGTCGTAAGTAAACACTCCAAACAAATCTCACAAGAAACAGAATTTCTCTTTAAGTGAAATTATAAAAAAGTTTAATAATATAATAATATTACCTCACAGTTTCGCTTGAAGCCTTCGTCTTCCGAATATATTTATCAAACCCTAAAATCCATTGTCGTCTCGCATTGTAGCGGGGAACTGGGGTACCTGTTTCAAGTCATTCAATATTTTCTTAACACACAAGGAAATTAAATACAAGAAACATAAAACAGAAAATTTGATTAGCTTGCAAGGACGATCCTGGATTGTGGTGTAAATCATCCTTGCGCAATAGTGGCAGCTACCTGAAGAAAGGTACCATATATTTGCTTCTTTGCCTTTTGTTTTCATTCTTACTACTGTGTTTCTTATTAGTTGGTTTCCTTCTCATAAACTGGCAAATTTTAAACTTCTGTTTTTAATATATAATATGCGTTATCTAAGATATGGTATAATATATATTTTGTATATATATGTTATATTCATATAATATGATATTTTTTAAATTGTTACTATAATGTATCATCAGTCAGTGACAAAAATCAACTGAAACTCGACTTATGTCTCATGGCTCGCCATCGTAACTATAAAACCATTACAAACAGATCTAGATCGAGCTTTTGAAGAGTCGGAAGTTTCTGCACCTTGCTGGATTTTCCAGGTAAAGTTGGCATTCGTGTTGCGGTATCATTGTTCGGTGTTTCTAGCGGGTAATGTGCCATTGAATTGCTTTCATGGAGGTCTCGTGTTTCCATCCGTATTGCAAATAAAGAACAGGGACAGATAGGTCTCACTTTATGTTGATATATGAATAAAAGATGTTTTCTTTGTAATGCATATGAGAAAGTTGTATTTTCTTTATAACTGATTATGATAAAAAGGTGCTTCTTTCTAATAATTATGGGTTTTGCTACTCTTCCAGGAATAAACAATGATATCCCGGCGGCCGGGGAACCCTGGTAGACGTTTCGCAAACGAGGGAGGGATCCCGTTTTCGGCGAATTCTAGATCACGCTCCCCCCCATTATTGTCCATTGGACTCATGGTCGTGGTGGGTTTCTTGGTTGCGTGTCTTCTGCATTTTAAGTTTTCAGCTTTATATTGTAAGCAATGCTATTGGTTTACAAAATACCGAACTTAGTTCACCAGAAACAACGTTTTTTCTTCGGACTTTTTATTGACATACTAGCGTGGATGCCCACTTGGGTACTAACTGATCCAATTCTAGTCTGGAAACTAATGATGGAATGCTTTATTTCTTTCAGGGTGGAATTCTTCTAATCGGTTATTGCTACAGTGGGTCGGGTCTGTACATGCTCCAGGAACTTTTTTTCCCCCATCTTTAGATTTCCCCATCAAATTGCATTTAGAAGTCTTTTGGTGCCGAAATGATTGTTTGAGGCTCCTGACGAGCGTCAGTTCTTTTTTTTTTTTCTCTCATGGACTGGTCTCCAAAGATATAACAGGAAGCAGATCTCTGAACTCAATTAGCTCATTTCATGTTTGAGTTTTTTCTTATCTTTTTAATATACTGAAGTACTAAACTATTGCAGCTGGGTTAATTGGCACACGTTTTTACTGTTGGTCTTACTTTTACTTGCCATAATAGTGTTTCAACTGAATCTTTAATGTTTATGTTATAGGGAGAAGAATCGCAGATAAGGAAGCTTTGAATAGAGTGGAAGGTGAGTTTTGTGCTAGTCTATATATAGTTTCTCCCTTGTTGGATGGTGACTGCTTTTAGTACGTTAAATGTGACTGCAAGTATGCCAAAATTTTATGAGATGTTTCTTTGACTTGTTCTTGGGGTTTTCTATCTAGCAGATAGTTCTACTTGAACATGAATTTACATTGGGAGCATTCATTAATTTCTGCCATTGTTCTTCTTTGAGAGCATATTTAATTCCATTTATATGTAAAGTCCTTTTTAGTTTTATTTGAAGGAAAATACTATTTTAAATGATCGTTTCAAAGTTGCATTAACTATCGGGAGTTTAGCCTGAACAGGATTCAAATCCTGGTAGGTGCAAGGGATGAGGGAGTCTGCAAGTACTTTTTCCTAGATACCAAAAAAAGGTCACATTGGCAGCAAGTGGGAGACTCGTTCTGTTGAACATCTTTGTGTGCTCAATCAAGGCTTCAATGACTGACTTCTGTTGATTTTTGTTCTCAAGTTTTCCAGATCTATTTGATTTCTTAAATTGATGCGGCACTCAAAACTTAATGTTGGCAAAATTTTCGCCTGTGTTGAAACTTTGTGGGTATGATCCTTTTTTTCATATTCTTGCATGAAGCAATCATTCTCAATTAGTCTGCACAAGACAGCATTTACCTGGAAATCCTAGATATCTAGTATGCCTGAGTTTGTAGAAATCTACTTCCTTCTTGCCTATTCAGATTAAAATAATGGATGGAAAACAGCATTTGTTTCGCCATGTAAAATCTGTATTTTATCTTGTTATTGCACTAACTATAGATGTAACTGCTATCATCAATTGAATGAAACAACAATCTGAAGATTTCAAATATGTATCCACAGGAGCTGTTTCATGCACATCAGAAGTGCAAAGAGGTTTACCTATTCTGAAAAAGGCTTATGGTGACAGCATGCGCAAAGTGCTACATGTTGGACCTGATACTTGTTCATTATTGTCAAAGTTACTGAAAGAAGAGGATACTGACGCGTGGGGTGTGGAACCTTATGACTTGGATGATGTGGATGACACTTGCAAGAGTCTTGTTCGCAGAGGTTTTGTGCGTGTTGCTGATATTAAGTATCCTCTTCCGTACCGTGCAAAATCATTCTCTATGGTTATAGTGTCAGACGCTTTAGATTTCCTATCTCCAAGATATCTCAATATGACCCTGCCGGAATTGGCAAGGGTATCTAGTGATGGCATTGTCGTGTTTACTGGTAATTTGACACAAGCCTTTCGCTTTATAGTTATTGTATAGCTTTTTGATGTTTAAGATTGCCAATGTAGCCAAAGTACTTTTTTCTTTTCTACTTTCCAGGTATGTTATAAGCAGACATGCGAATGTCAGTTTCCTTTTAAAGCACTTGATAATTCTTAGCTATCATTTCTGCATTTTAATATAATTTTGCACAGGGCTTCCAGGTCAGCAAAGAGTGAAAGCTTCAGAGTTGCCTAAATTTGGTCGTCCGGTAAGTCTGATTAAAATTTGGGTTCATTGTTAAGTAGACTGACATTAGTGGAAGAAGAGTAATGAAGTATTGGATGTTTTGAAGGCCAAATTTAGGAGCTCATCTTGGTGGATAAGGTTCTTCATGCAGAGTAGCTTAGAAGAGAATGAGGCTGCTGTCAAAAAGTTTGAACAGGCCTCAATAAAGAGGTCATATAAGCCAGTTTGTCAGGTTTTCCACCTCAAGTCATTCCCTTGAGAACAAGTGCAAGTGCCCGCCTTAGCATCCAAAGGATTAATTATCCCTAATGCACTTGTTTGTTGTTAAATTATTGGTTAGTATATCTATGATTTTTTGTTGTTTTAATGGTTAATAAACAGTTGAAAATGTTAATTGTAGAATGATAAGTTTTTTTTTTCATTTTATAAAGACTATGTCTAATCTAATTAAAACCATTGACTTTGGAGGACACGACCAACTCTTACTCTAATAAGTTTTTTTTTTACTTCTTCTCATATAATTAGTATTTTGGAAACAACTTTTTTAGTAGTTAGGATTAAGATTGCATAGATTGGATCTCTTTAAATTGCACATCTTTTTTACTAAATCGTTATTATTGATGATATAACAAGTGGTGATGAAGCTTTTTTTTTAATGCCACTCAATAATGACAAAAATGGTCCAACTAGGCCTGATTTGATCAGGTTTTGAGCTTGGTTTGGATTTTTTATAAATTTAAATTTCTTATTTGAACTTGAGTTTTTTTTAAATTAAAAAGAATTTAAATTATAGTTAAAACTAAATCGATGTTACAACGAACTCAAAGCTTTAAGCCTACTATCATATTGCATATGATCTAAGAACAAAAACTCCCTAAGGAAGATAGTATGACTATCTACATAATAGACAACAACAAAGAAAAAATTATAGGCACCACTAAACTTTCATTTTCATGGGAAAGCTCATTCACCATTTCTAGTATTTGAGATTTTGCTTTCTCTTTCTAACAGATTTCCTTTTTATAGATTTGGATTGTAAGCAAAAATCGCTAGGGATGTCTGGGATATGGTTTACAACTAGTGGGGTATTATTGTCCCTTGTTCGTTCAATATTCTCTGTCCCCTAATTTTCAGTTTGCTTAATAGTTGCACCTGCAGTCAGCATTTGGGCCTATCCATTTGACAATGCTTCAAATATTGGGAGGTGAAATCATTCGGGCCGCTGTCTAGATTCTCCATATTGTCTGCACTGTAATTATCAAGAGTTGTCTTTCCCTGGGAAATATATATCACAAATTGTTTAGTCCTCAACCTAACTGGTTGATTACCATTAGATTGCTGCTTGTTCTTTTCCATTTTCTCCACTTTTACATCCTTAAGTCCAGCATTTGATTTTGTAGAAATAGAAATTGCTTCCTCTTGAATTTCTCCAATTACACATATAACATATTTAACATTCTGCACATTCTCTTCATTGCTTTTCCCAACTACATTCAAAATAACAACACTAGAATCCCCTGTATCAACTAAACCTGTGTCCTCTTTAATTTCTTCACTTTCACATACTTCAGTTGCGTCATTTCAATTCTTTATATTCTTTTCCTTCTTGTCCTCTGCAACAATATCATGCTCAGCTACTGATTTGTCTAATATGGCTTATTTCACCTTTCTTTCATTACCCTCCTCATTCCTATTCATTTTAGGCTATGCTTGGTTGGAGGTTTATTAATTGAATAGAATGGAATATAATATTATTCCATTATTTGGGAAGATATTTATAATGTAATGGAATGGAATATGATGAAAGATGAGGGTTTTATATTACATCACATCCCATCCTAAACAGTAAAAATAAAAAACCTTCGATTTTGAGAGTTTAGAATGGAATGTAAAATGATAAACAATTTTACGTTATATTACATTATAAACCCTTCATCCAAACAACATTTCATTATATTGTATTATGACCTCTTTCATCTCTTCCAAACAACAAATTTATAATATTATATATGTTTACATTACATTCCATTATAAACTATTTCATTTCATTCCATTAAAAACCTTACGTCTAATCAAACGTAGCTTCAAGGATCGAACCTTTGATACCCTCTTTCATATAAGGTTTTCAAGGATAAGCAATAGGATTTTATCCTCCTCCAATTCTCCACTACAGTTATACTTCTTGACAAGAATCTATTCAGGCAATATTTTCTTATTCCACTTATATGCACACCCTTACATAACCAACTCTTTTGATATTCGATGCATGTTCATCCATAACAAAAAGAACACCCAACTAACTATCTAGGTAGCTGAATCCTTCAGATGACCAATATTTTAGGTGAATTTTATGCAAATTTACCTAAATAGGAATTGTCTTGATTTTACTTATGTCAAGTTTGAATCTCATTCTCCACCACTATAAGAAACATGGAGTTTAGCGACAGACATTACCGATAAAAATCCTATACACTCCGTCGGTAAGCTAAGTTAGCAACGAAATTTACCATCAGACCAAGACGTCGGAGAAACAGCCGTAGGTAATAATTTGCGATGGACACAAATTTTCCATTGCTAATTTACCGAAGGATATTTTATGTTACTGTCGGTAAATATACTGATGGTTATTTTGGACTGTTGGTAAATTTAGTGACAGAAATATTATTTCAGTCGATGAATCTACCAATACAAAAATCATGTTCGTCGATAAATTTACCGATAGAATTGGTTATTCCATCGATAAGTTTATGACTAACATTACTGACAGAACTTAGTTGTCTGTTGATAAATTGAATAGATTTTACGAACGAACATTATTTTTCTGTCTGTAAATTTACTAAAACTGTTTTTTGAATTTTTTTCCTCCATTTATTTTTTTTATAATCTTATGATTGATGCATAATTTATACAGTTATCTGTTGATAATATTTTGAATTGTTTATACATTTAATTTGTTAAAATAAAAAGTTGATTGATGATATAAAGTAAAAGTGATCTTAATTGATAATAAAAAATTATTTTGTACATAATAAGTATTTAATTCAAACAAAATGATTACAAGTACGCAATTCATTTGGTGAATATGGATGCTCTAACTGCTGCGATGAGGTGTCGCCCCTCCTTTTCAACTCGTCCACTTTATTATGGAGATGAGTTATGTACTCCATCAATCATTGAAATTGAGTTGCCAATATCTATACTGTACTCTGAAGCTCATGAACTTCGTTAGATGCAGACTGCTTACTAGATGATGCTGCATTGGATGTGGAGGATTGTGAATAACATGTGTTCGCAAATGAACAAAAGCTAAATATCCTTCTACGATGATCCTACCACCTATTGCATGAAGATAGGTTTGACGCTCATCAACATCTTTAGATTGATGAGACTGTTGTTGAATGTTTTCTTATATTAATTTGGTCCTCTCAGAAGGCAATGTTTATGTTAATAAGTGATAATTATTAAGCATTAATATTAAGGCATAAATTTCACGTACATTTAGTTCTCTACATCTTGTGTTGACAAATGTCATACAGTCATGCTTCTTATTGTGAGTGTGCAAAAAGAGTTTATGGGGTATAGGCTTCATGCCTATAGACTTTTCCTGCATCAGAATAAAATGTTATAAGTGAGCTACAATTTACAAAAAATTCAGCGCAATTAATTCTATTTTATGATATTTACCCCTATTGAACAAATAAAGTAACAATAACATAGTCATATATAGCACCAGACATTTATAACATTATTATTCTTCATAATACACATATTTTCATTCCAAAATTTACATATCAAATTAAATTGAAATACACCAAAATAAAAAATCAGAATATAAGAGTAAAGTGTAGATACTTACAAGTCTCTCTACATGCTCATGGTGAGTAATATATCCTCTAGTATGTACGGGATGACTATCTCCCACTAGCCCTCCACATTTGTTGGTAGAATTACGATTTAAAATGGGCATTGCCTCGAGTGATGTCAAATATTATTGCCAACGAATCTATATTTGTTCAAAAATATAAGGTAGTCGTACACCAATCTTGTGTATCACATCAACAAAATCTCGATAACGTGTACATGCTCCTCTCTCCCATACTTTCTAAATGACCGGGTCAAATTCAGAATCCAAAAAAAATTCTTTTTGAAACAAAAGGAAAAACATACAATAAGTACTTATAATCTACAATATTTATCTGATTAATGTATAAAAATTAATTATTTTTTGTACCTTAAACTCATGATAATAAAAATCCTTTGTGGGCTGAGTGATATTCTTCCATATATAACCCTCAAGATCAATCTTCTCATTGAATTTGGATGTCATGTTTCTTGAGCACGGTCCAGACGGAATCAACCTAATATTAAAACAATTAATTTTATATCATTTTTAAATTTAAACCTATACTTAATTATAAACATAAAGTGTTTTGTGTATTTTCACTTACAGATTGTTGACAATTATGATGTAAGTTTTTCCAACAACTCCCTTAGCTCTAAGCTAGAGTCTACCTCCTTCATCTGCATCGGTTACCCTTGATATCTCTATTAGTATAAGGGTGGTGGATGGTGTAGCAGTAGGTAATGCCTCATTTGTAAGTGTAGTAGCTAGAGGTACAACATTTGATTCGATTGCAACTACAGAATGTGATGCTTCACCTAGACTATAACTAACTCCAAATCATGGTCTGAACCTTAGTCGCATCATATCCTGTTTTTTCTTTGATGGAATATTTCAACCTGAAATCCAGACAACATAGCATATGCCGGAAAATCACTAATGGTCCACATCAAATCTGCTCTCAACACAAAATTTTGTTTCAGAGACACGTCATATGTCTCAACACCATATTTCTAAAGATGCTGCAATTCAGATATCAATGGTTGTAAGAATACATCAATTTTATGCTTTGGATTTGTAGGCTCTGGAAAAATCATTGTTTAGAACATATATGCCTCATTCATACACATCCATGAAGGCAAATTATAAGGAGTAATTATGATTGGTCATGATGAATATTGTTGGTCGGCTTGATCAAAAGGTTGGAATCCATCTGTTGACAATCCTAACCTAACATTTCGACTTTTAACTACAAACTCATAATGGATGTTATTGAAATGTTTCTATATTAGTGCATCTAATAGATGACTTATTATTCCATCTTACTATTCGTATTCATTAAGTCATCTTATGTGAGATGCAGGAACATCAGAAGCATATAGTCTTTGAAGTCTCAGAGTTAGCGAGAAATAATACATTCGCTTCTAAGGTACTAATTTCTGTTTCATAGAACGCTTTCTAGGCTTGAACCAAGATTGATCATAAAATTTGCACTTTTATAATTCCATATCATCCCCCAATACAACGTACATCCCAATTTGCAACAATTTATCTTTTTAACAGGCAAACTACGACCCCTAATAAGTTTCTTCATATTGTAAAAACTATCAATCATTGTATAATCAGGAGGTAATGATTCATTATACTATTCAAGAATTTTATCAAAACTACGATCAGAAATACACACTTCAGACTTTATGTTCAAGATTCGAGCAATTGAAGACAATTGAGTCATTGTCTCACAATTTGACCATAATTCTTGGTTAGTTGAGCGTAGTAAATCAAAAAATTGTTTTGCATGTGGGTTTGGTTCTTCTTCAAGATTTTGTATATTTTTCTTAAAGGTATAACTAGCTGCATCATAAATCATTTGCATGTAAGGATTTTCAGTTATACCCACATTATTTGTTCTAAATCAAATCCCCCTTCATACTCATCTACATTCACTGACAGTGTAATTCATTACCCCTTGAGGTGTTACAATCAATGGCTCCCCATGTTGTGTCCACTCAAAATAATTTGGGACAAACTATTTTCTCAGCAAATGCCCATTCAATTCATCAATAAGAAGGAAACGAATGTGTTTGCATTTTTTACATGGTATTTGATCTTTGAGTCATCCATATATGCAGGTTGAGAATATGTATAATAAATAAAAGCTTTAACTTTCTCAACAAGCTCAAGATTAATGAAATCATTAGGTGTCAATCGTTTATACATCCAAGATTTACCAAAATTACTCATTTATGCAAAACTGTTAATTTAAAAGAGTGATTTCATAGTTAGTATCCTTAATGTCCCTTAAGTTTACAGATTATCTAAACTTTACACAACATCCCCTAAGTATTAATCAATTGAATTAATTACCTACAATTGACATTAATACTATGGTACGTGGCATTGTTTACACCTGTGATTTCAATTTTTTTTTTAAAAAATTACTTATATAATTAATATTTTTAAAATTATAAATATAAGTGGCCCTCCCTTTAAATTTTTTTTTGCATTTAGATGTTGGCCCCCGGCACCTCCTTAGAGTCGAGTCTGGCTCCGTCCCTGAGGCCTGTGGAATTTTTTCATTGATAAGCCTCACGAGAGCTGCATCACGGGTTTCTAACCTATATACCGTCCTAGGGGTCTAATATGCAAAGAACTATCTTGTCTATTAAACGTATTGATAAACCAAAGGAGGTTAAATAGTTTTGCAAACTTTCCGATTTGTTCCTAGCAAACAAATAAAATCAGAAAAAAATTAAAAGAACCAAAAATAAATCAACACCAGAAATTTGGTAACGCAGTTCGGCACACCTTGCCTATGTCTGCAGGTCCTCACCCAACTTAATCACTTTCACCGAAATATAATAATTTTACCCAAGGCTTTACTGAGCCGACACCTGTTGGGCCCGGGTCCCGGAACCCTATTCCCGAGGCGGTTCCTCAGGCTGCGCCCTTAACGGGCTGCCCAAAACGTCGGACTCGATCCCAACATCCACACAACATTCGATTTGGACATTCAATCATACACAAATATCGTACGCACGAATATTCGAATTAAACACCCCATAACCCGGGGCTACATGCCATAACAATCACAAAATGAAATTCAACAAGTATTCTCGGTCATACATAATACAAATAAGTCGAAATCTAAAATACAAAAAATATGCTTCATGATGTCATGCTAAGCGGGCCAACTAAAAATACTAACTTAATGAAATGGTCTTTAACTACTGCGGAGTTCTTCGATGCTTGGCAAGGATCAACTGAGGTCCTGAGTTGCACCTGAGGAGGGAGAAATAATGGGTTGAGCTACACAGCTCAGTGGCT
>JANIPM010000232.1:69339627-69367097 GCA_027478405.1 Erythroxylum cassinoides
AAAACATGTTTATGCCATAATAAGATTAAAATAATTAGAATTATCAAATAAAATTACTAATTAATCTTATGCATAAACATATGGGAAAAATTAGAAATAAAATTTGGAGCAAAAAACAGGAAAAAAAGGGACCAGAAATGAATCTACACGCGCCCCCACGCGTGATGCAGAATATTTTTTAAATAATAATAAAATAAAATAAAAATTAAAAGATTTGGGTCGGGCGCGCTAGCGACCCGTACACAGTAGATGGCGGGACGACGTCGTATGCAACTCCCTCTCTCGACCTCCATTTTTGACAATTTTTTAGACGTTTTCTTCCATTTTTCACGCTACATGGATTTTCCATATCCATTTCAGCCAAAAGTGCTCCAAATTCTGAAAACATCAAACACATTTCGGCCATGGAAGAAAAAACAAAATTTTTCAAAAAAATCATCCAGAAAACCATAGTTCTTTGTCCAAAACAGAGATGAAACACAACAACAACAACCAACAATCTTTTTTGAACCAATAACTCATCATTTTGAAGTTGTTTAGACGAAAAACGATTTGAACCGAAAACGTTTTGAACAACCGAAAAAAAATCGAGCCCTAAAATCAAATGACCTATCTCTGATACCAATTGCTGTAATAAATATAGTAATTAACTACATTCAACAACCAAGATCACATTCTATTTAGAGCATAACAAGACAATGAAATCATACCTCCAACACTTGGCATGTAGTCTTGAACCTTCTCCATTCTTCAACCAAAACCTATCAAAGAAAAACCAAAACCTTGTGCAAGAGAGTGTGATGGTAGAAGACCCAACCTTATCTTTTACACACCCACACACACTATATATGCAACAATCTCACCTTATGTCATATATTATGACATGTTCTACCCTAAGGGATAGAATAGGCTAATTGTGTCATTTTAATAGATGATGTGAACTATAGTTTAATGGGCTAGCATATAGCTATTAGGGTACTACCATATACCTCAAATACAATTAGTAAATTAACCATCTCATTATAGTTATTAAATATACATTAGGCAATTAGATTGTGGTTAGGCATATGAAATTAATGTTGTAATTATATTTGCTCAAATATATTTCTAACACAAAACCCTTCCCCTCCAAATAGAATAATTATTAAAAATCTCAACTTTCAAATTTGACATCAATCAAAACTTGAGCAAACAAAGTAAAGGATCTGTGAATCAGATTAACCAAAATCCTTAAACGGGTAACCTTGACTTTGGGGAACTGAACTGGTGATGGGCTTGCCAGCTGATGGGTGTATCTTGGTTTGACACTGCAAGTCTGTGTTCCATAAAAGAAGCGCAGTCTCTACACATACATATTAACAGACCAAAAAGAAAATTAAGGAATAAACTCCAGGCGCATAAGCAAAAAGAAAAACAAGAATCGCCTACCGAGAGATGAGTTGGTAGTGGAAAGCTTGTTCTCCAAGTGCAAAAGTTCTTTGCTTGAACGCTCCATTTCTCTCAGCACTCTTGGTTAGTCGAAGTAAAGAGAGACGACGAAGTGCGGACGACATAAAACGGAAGTATACACAAGAGTTTACAAAGGAACGGATTAAGCGACGTCGTTTCACTGTTAAGTTAGGAGATTACAAAGGGACGGATTAAGCGACGTCGTTTCACTGTTAAGTTAGGAGATGTTAACTTGGTATTTCCCTAATGCCTAGTGCAAAATGAACCATGATTCGATTCATATCATCAAGGTTTTGAAACTTGTGCTGGATATTAAATCGAAGGTCTTATTAGTTATTGGTTCGATCAGTTCAATCATCGATCGAATTAGTGTGACATCATAATTATGCAATAATTATATTTAATTATATAATATTAATAATATTTAAAAAATAGAAAAATATAACAAATAATATTTAAAAATATTTAAAAAATAAAAAAATTATTGAACCAGTGGTCAAACCGGTCGAACTAACTGGTTTTTACCAATTTTTACTGGTTCAATTGAAGACCGATTTTTACGGATCACCCGAACCTAATAGCCAACCAATCACCAGTCGAATCGGTCAAACCGACCGATCCGGTCTGAATTTTAAAACAGTACATACCACCAAAACATACTAGTCCGCCTTTTTAATAGGTGTGGTTAATAAAATTAAAAACAAATAATATAATATTTAAGCTTTCTAATATCAATAGTTTTCACAATTCTAGTACTAAAAAAGAACACGCAAATACATAAGCATTAAGTGAATGAACTTCATAATGACAACCAAATTGAAAAATTACAAATAGAGATTAAATCATATCCTCCTTGAGGTCAATACTTAGGGAGAGAACACTCTGTTGGAAGGTTGTTATTGAATCTCTGGTTATCTTGGCAATAGTCATAAATCATATGGTGTAGCCTAACCCACTTGTACCACCTTCTTTGCATGGATGTTAGGGTACTATATTGATCCTTGTTCCACCAATTTGTGGAACTATCTGCCCTGCAAAATCTTGGATTTCCATTCCAAACGCAAGCATCAATCATGTAGTCCTTGAAGGAAGCTACGAAAGGGCCTTTTGACCAATTAATTTTATCTTTTCCGCCACGTGTCGCCCAGCTGTCGCCATTCCATAGGCTGATTTTGATTCCCATTGGCTGCCACCTAGGATATGCCACCCCTTTGTCTGCGTGATTTTTGTATACTCTAATTGGAATCCAGTCCACCATGAAACTGTAAAAGAAGCAAATTATATTAAAAATTCCAGCTTCCTTTTGGGGTTGGAAAAAGATCAATTCTTTGATTTCCTATGTCTTACACAATTTGGTGAAGGTTCCATAAGACGGAATAATTATGGAAGTCTCTTGTTGGATCAAACCATAGATAGATTCTCTCTTCACGGTTGTCAATCCCGTCTGCGTAGACATTTGTTTGAAGGATATAAGGCTGGCCACTCACGTTGCCAAGGAATTCCAAATCTATCTCATCACGCTTAGGCTGATCCGAAGATAACTGCATCATCTCCAGAGCATTATAATCATCAATATGAACATGAAACAAGAAACAAGAAAAAAGAAATTCTCATTAACTGTCTCGTTTTCACTCACATAGAATGCGAGAACTGTGCCCGCGGAATGACCTGGTACTAGCTTTATTTTCATGTCAATCCGACCAAACAGGAACATCTGGTTTGACGCAAACGCAGATCCTGCGAAAGAAGTTCTATGAGACCAAAATTTTAGCTTACAATGTAAGTTGATATCATAAACTTCGTGTCCTACCCGATTCTTGGTCGAGCGTCAAGCTCCGTGTCTTGCCATCAGCAGAAGTGTTAACATGGCTAGGACCCCATGTCACAAAGAAGTCCTTGTTGAAATCACCGCTAGAAACAACAGCAGATAAAGAAACTTGTAACAAGTTCGATACAAATATCATGACAAATATCACGAGTCTGACATTAATCTGGGACATGGTTCTTGATGGATAGGAATAGGATAGTTCTAAGGGATTGTCAAGAAAATGGTTGCTGATACACTATATATACATATATATTATATCATGCAAGTATTGCATGGGAAGGTTAGTCAAGAAAATGTTCGACGAAGCAAGGTTTTCGATTACGTAAGAATAGCTTTAGAAGGAAGCAAAGGAACATATTTATATCAGGCTGTCACAGCATCTTATAGAATGAGCAAAGTTTCTTTACAATTATTTCCTAACATAAATTCTTGATATGATCTCATCATTCTGCAACAGTCTGTAGGCCTGTCTGTGAATATCAATTCAAAATTCAAAAACCGGCTTGATGTCCCAGTTCATTTTATGGGTATCATATGCAAAAGCCAGTATTAGGCTGTTCCTTCACATTTGACACTACGAAGTATTAATGGCTCGTGACTAGTATATGACAAGTTTGGCTCCAAATATTATTCTTCATGGTGACTACCGAACCCATTCTGATGCATTTCATAATTCTTACGTAAGTGGGTATGACTTTTTTAATGATATCAAGCTTTTAACATACCACAAGCTCTCTTTATTTAAAGGATCAGATTCTTCGAAGCCTACAAAAATTATATGAACAAAATTCACACCAAATTTGAGAAGATGATCTTACGTACTATGAGTATTGACACTTACTAGACTTTCAGCTACCGTTTTGGGATTTCGCATAGCAGAAACTTGAGAAAAGAAAGGAACTGACAGGAGATCAGGTGCTTTTGTCTGGTGCTTTCTTTTGCAGAATAACTTGGCCTTTCAGTCTTCGCCTAGTAAGGCGTACACATAAAAAATACTAGATTAATAAGGGAGCAGTAAATTAATTCAGATATTATCTATTATTTATCAAAATTTTCTTATTTGACAAAAATCTTATAATATCTATAAACTTAAAAACTTGAGAATGTCGGTTTTAAGATCAATTTTAAAAAAAGAGTTAATCACTTAATTGAATTGAACCCATTTCTGATCTTGAAGTGCATACGATACAATTCATTTATATGCATTTCATATGTGAAGAGATTAACTAAGGGGTTCAAACCTTTTACTTTTTATATGAACTTCACTTTTGTCTCAAACTTTTAATAAAAATATAAACAATTTTCTCACCAATTCAAAATTAATACAAGTCTCATCAAAACCTTAAAAAATATTGTTGATGTAAATAAAATGAGCATACACATTCAAAATAGAATCATTTTTCTCCTAATAAAATAGTTGTGAAGAAACACAAAGATTCTTCATAAATCTACACAGAAAAGCTACAGATCTAGAATACAGCATGAAAAACGAAGAAGGGAGGAGAAAGTATCTGAAGTTTACAAGAAGGAAGAGACTCTCGAATGTTCTAAGTTGATTGAAGTTATTGAGCCTAGCTTCACTTATGTTCAAACACACGTGACATAAAAGGCTAAAACGCAGCACTTCATTTGGAAAGCTTAAAAGGAATAAAGGCAAAGGATTTTAAGAGATTCACGTGGACAAGGAATGGAGTATGTACGTGGACCCAGTCAAAGCATGAAAGAACAAGATAATTAAAAGAAAGAGTCTTTAATAAAGGCACATGATAAGGCATGGGTATTTGGACTAAGTCAAAGGTTCATAGTCATCATTCGAAGGAAGTAATTCATCCACAACATTATAAATAGCCAAGCCTCAACCATCAAAAAAAACAGAAGAAAAATACCAGTTCAATCAAGTCTACAAAATTAGCATTTTTCTGTTTTCAAGTGAGGAAATAATTGAGAGTGCTAGAGTACATTACAGTGGGTACTAGAGAGTTTTAGAACTCTTGCAGGTGTGAATTGACACCCAATCTCTTGTATTTCTCCTTCCTTGATCTTAATAAAACTCCGGTGTGTGTGTGATTGACCCTTGGACGTAGATAGCTTTGTGCTATCGAACCAAGTAAATTGAGTGTCTTCTTTACTTTCTTGCTAAGTCTTCCATCTCTGCAAAAATAAAACCAAGTAAATCATCTTCAGATCTGAAAGATTTATACAGAAATAGTACAAATTCCTAACAATAGCTCATATTGATGTACTAATAAACTTACTTCATGCTCTTTCTATTTGAGTCCATATTGATGTACTAATAAACTTACTTCATGCTCTTTCTATTTGAGTCCAGATCTTTTGTCCAATTTTATGGTATCTTATTGTGTCCAGTGAATCTCAATTATTCATTTATATAGGTCCTACGTGGGTCCCGTATAAATAAATATGGGTCTCGCATAAATAAATGGCTGAGATTTACTGGACACAATAAGACATCATAAAAATTAGACAGAGAATCTTGTGTCTTCTATTTAAGTTCCTCACGTGTGATTTGATTATAGGCGGTGTCATTGGACATGACAATGTGCCCAATCAGATTTCAAGAGGCGAGATTCATCACTAGAACTTAAAGAGGAAAAAGAAGAGATATATTGTCAAATGCACCCAAATCTAAAAATTAACTGTTTTACTTCACTAAAATTCAAGCAATTTTAATTACCACAAAAAAAATTCAAGCAATTTTTACAGCTGGGTATGGATTTCTATATTTGTTAATTTTTAGATATTGAAACTACAGAAATAAAAAGGAAAGAAGCATATGGGTCGTGGGCTTATGTATGTATAATCAGGTTTTGAGTCAAGTCAGATCATAAAGCATGAGTCCAACACAGAATCTGAATCTAGAAAATTAAAAAAGAAAACTCAACATTTGCTCAAAACTTGAGTTATTTTTCTTAATTAGTCAATTTGAATCAATCCCGCTAGGTTGGGTCAGGCTGGATCTGACCCATACTTAATTGTCAAGCTGAGGTTTCACACATAAACAGTATATTGAGTTTATTTCTACTAAGAGTACAAAATAAAACATGCAATACTTTGTAATTTAATACAACAAATATCTTATCATTATCACTTCACTCGTATCTTTTAATACCTTAGCTCTACTTTATCTAACTATTGTTTTAATTAGGACATAAGGACTGTTCTCCACAACTGTTCAAATATTAAGCCTTTTGATTAAAAGAAAGTGTTTCATCCTTATTTTCTAATATATGTAATTGCTAACTTTAAAGAAATTGGATCTACCTATACATTTACCGCCTTGATTAAAAAGAGAATCAAATTGTGTCAAAATGATTTTTGGAATCAAATTGTATCAAAATGATTTTACCTAAATTTTGGAAGAAAATTATGTATATAAATGAGACTAGCTATAGGATCGATTGTTAGCCCCGAATTGCACACAAGAGATAAGGTAAATTATATATGTTCTCTTTTTGACCAATTTAAAAGTTAATAAATGAATTGCCTGCCAAAATGAATGATTATAGAAAATTTATATAATAATTACATAAATAACTAAAAAGAGTGAGAAAAAGAAATAAATCCAATTTATAATAGTGCTTCTAAATAATCCTTAGTTTATATCCACTCTCTAAGATCAACTTGGAAAAGAGAGTCTTTCGTACTTACATCTTCTTTTGAGTGAAGAGGAATTCTTTCATAATCTTCTTTGTCACGAGTGAAAATAAACCCTTTTACAATCTTTTTAGTACGAGTAAAGTTTAAAATTTCATACGTATTAGCTGGTATCGACTAGAAGGTATCATATAGCCTAAAAAATGGTACGAAATCTCCTACTTTGATACCGGCCTTGGATACTGATCAATACTAGAAGTTTTGCCTAGTACCGACCAATACTGATTGTTATTTGAAATATCGGCTAAATACCAGTTAGTATTATGAAAATTGACTAAATTGTAAAAAAAAATTGAACAAAACTACCCCTCACACCTCTCACTCTCACTCTTTCGGTCCTTACCAAAAAAATTTTCCTCTCACTCTCACTCTCACTCTCACTGCTCATCTCTCACTATCGCTTTCATCCTTCAGCCACCACCCCTCTCCACTGCGCCTCCTTGCTTGATAGTCTACCTCCCTCTCCATTGCTTCTCCCTTCCTGCTAGTATGCCTCTCCACTTGTCCACCAAGCCTCCTTCGCCTGCTGCTCAGCTGCTCTCCTCCACCAGTCCACCATTGTTGTCACTGTTTGCTCAGTCTTCAATTCGTAGTGCCATGCAATCAAGAGAAGCAACCCACAATATTTATATGACAATGACTAAATGGTGGTATGATACAGGTGTAGTATTCAATGCTTCCCAATTTTATTATTATCAGCCTATGGTGAATGTTATAGCCTCTTACAGTCTATGATACAAAGCTCCTTCTATTGATGACTATAAAGGTAAACTTTTGAGTTAGTTAGTTTATGAATTAAAAGTTATTCGGAAGAAAGAATAATATATTAGGCTACTTATGAGTGTTCAATTATATATAATGGTTGAACAAATAGGACATGAGCCTATTATTAATTTTTTAGTTTAATCTGCAAAGGGCTTAATGTTTTGAAGTTTATTGATGCCTTTTTAGAAATAATGATACTTTATTTGAAATATTCAACGAAGTTGTGAATGAAGTAGGGTCAAAAAAAATACTATTCAGTTTATTACTAACAATAATGATTCTGTTTATAAAGCGGTGGGAAGAAGGTTATAAAATAAGTATAATTTTTTTAATTCTTTGTGCTGCACATTACATTGATTTAATGTTGAAAAATATAAAGGATGTTAGGTATTTTCTTATTATTAATGAGACTGTGCAGAAAGCCAAAAAGGTGACCAAGTTCATCCATAATCATGCATAAGTCTTGAATTTAACGAGAAAGGATTTTATTAATGGTAGGAATTTATGTCATCATACTATTACAAGATTTGCAACGAATTTTTTATCACTTTCTTATTTTGTTATGATGAAGAAAAAGTTGAAATAGATGTTTCCAAATAATAAGTGGGTTGCATCTCAGTATGTTAGGTCTAACGTTAGATTGGATGTTTCTAGAATTATACTTAAAAATATTGAATTTTGGTTCTAATGCCAATTTATCATTCGAGTTTGTGAACTTTTGGTGAGGGTACTTTATTTGGCTAATAATGATAAAAATGCAATTTTTAATGTCATTGAGAGAGCAAAGAAAGTAATCAAGGTTAATCTAAAAATATACTTACTTTATACACACCTTATCTTGCAGTCATTAATAATAGATGGGAAAGCAACTTTACTCTTTATTATTTGCTGTTGGAGAATTTTTGAATTATATTATTTATTTCAGTCCAGGTTTTACAATGAAAGTTGAAGTTAATAGGAGAATGTTATTAACTATTACAACAGTTGTTGCCCATGAAATAATGCAAGATCTCCTGAGCTTACAAATGGAACTTTATAAGTAATCTTTTGGAGATTTTCAGATGTCAACTATTATTCGACAAAGAGAAAATTTTAATCTTGTTATATATTTTTCACTTTTATTACTTGTTAAAAATTATTTATCACTTTATTTTATTTATAACGCTACTTTTATCGTCTTACAACTTGCAGTTTTTTTGTAAGATCAATTCGGAACTCGTATTCCAGAATTACAAAAGTTTGCAATTCAAATTCTAAATCAATGTGTGAATGTAAGAGGTTGTGAAAGTAATTGAAACACATTTGAATTCATCCATTCTAAGAAAAGGAATAGATTGGAGTATAAGAGATTGAATGACTTGGTCTTCATTCGTTACAATTTAAAGCTTTGAGAAAGGTATGTTATTATCATTATTAATTTAGATATATTTTTTAATAATTAAATTTTATTGTTTACTATGACTCTTAATATAACAAGTAATTCAGTAAATCCAATTTGCATTAATAATATCGATCTTTTTGGTGGATTGAGTTTTTGAGGAATCAAATTTGGTAGATGTGAGTGGCTTGGAAGATAATCTTGGATGGCAAAGCATTGACATGTTATTTAGTGCAATAAATTTGAATGGTGATGATGATGAGGCTTCTCTTAATGATGAGAATTTTGTACCAAATAATAATTGACATAAGTGTAGTTATAGTGGGTACCCCTCTGTAAATGAAGTTTTAAGTTTTTGTTTCTCTTCTTCTTTTAATTTTAGTTATATTTGATATATACGTTAAATTCTCTATATGCAATGTAATTGTAAATATTTTTGTTTCATGTTTCACTTTTACTTAGTTGTTTCCTCATTACGAACTCTTATATTAGTTAGAGATAGTTAGAGAGTTAAGGATATTTATTGTTCTTTTTATTTGATGTTTTGATGTAATTATTATTTGTTATATGATGAAATTGTAATATTTTAAACACTTTGTATTGTTCTTAATTTTATATTTGTATAATGATTATCTTTTTTCATATTAATTCTAATTATTATTTATATATGAAATATTTAAAAATTAATGTTAATAAAAATAAATAAATTTTGTTATTGATTTTTGGAGACATGGTTAATGTCAATTTATAAAATATAAAGTACAATATACTAATGAGCTATTTTGTAATTTTTAAATAATTCAAAGGCTATTTTATAAATTTAAAAATTGCTCAAAATGGTATTTAATATTAACTAGTGCTGGTATAGTATCGTTTTAGGACCAATCTGATACTAAGACTGAATCGATATTCATAACATTGATTATGGGTGAAGAAGAACCCTAAAATATTTAATTAAACTCACGATTAATATCTTAATCGCTCAAGTATAACTCAGTAGCTCCTTTCTTGACCACACGATTCAATAAAGGTTTATATCATGCTCACATATGCATGAATATAATGAAAATCCCTCGAAACCTTCCCAACATTCCCTTTTATTACCAAAGATCCTTCATATAACTCGTATTTATACTCAAAATAATTTAAAATGATAGTTAGAAACAAAAATTAGCCATAATAAGAACCACTTCTAATGGCATTAATCAGTCAATTTATGAGATTGGTCATTAGTGTATCAACTAGTGCTCTTTAAGCAAAATCTTGCATACATGCTCTATTTTGTTAATTTTCTCCTTCTTTCGATTACCCTGTTCGTTCAACTGACCCTTTTATTCAATTCGTCATTTCTTTAAATTTGATTTTTCACATAGTACCAAAAATAAATTTATTAATAATAATATATTTTATTATTAAAACAATAAGTTAAGGCCTCACTTGATTCATTACATATATTTAAATAACTAAAAAAATGCACTCGATTGGCTTCATTAATAATAATAATAATAAATGATTTTGATATCGGACCGGCTTAATCTTCAGCTAAGTTATTGAATTTGGTAACTGAGAATTTGAAATAGCTGATATAAAAATAAAAAATTTAAAATAATTTTTTGAAAGTCGGCGAATGTTGGTTGTTATAAAAAAAATAAAACCCATTAATTTTGCTTACTGTGACCCAACTTAGCCATGTCCGTCCATTTAGGGAAATTGACGAATGACGTCCCCTTGACGGAGACTCCTATCTACTGCTTTAGCGGTTTCCTTTGGATCTCTCGGCGCATGCTCATCACTGTCCTCCACTCCATTGTTTTGGTCTAGTGGAGTCCAACAAAAGTGAGAGAATAAATTAGATATGTCACGCTTTTAAGGCATCTCTGTTTCTGTTTCACCAGAAAGGCAATAACTGCTTCTGCTTTTTAACTGTAGGGATTGTTTTTTCTGCTGTGCTGTCTCAGTCTCTATCTCCAGGTACTTTCGCTTCTTCTTTAATAGCGATCCGACTTCAGTGTTACTTTATTGTCTCTCTTTCCTTCATTTCTTCTGTAGGTTATAGGCGATTTTGGGGTGTTTCGAGTTGTTATTCTGTTATTTAAGCTTTAGTGTTTGAAGTCGACCATTTTACTTGATGGGTTTGAAATATTAATGCTAAAGGTTAAACTTTGGGTATGAATTAACGGTGTGTGATGTGGTTTGTTGGATGTAGCTTTAGTGTATTTCACTTTGGTGTTTAGGGTTTTATGGTGATTTTGACTTCACCTTCGTTGTTTTCTTCTGGGATTCTGCTTTCGAGCTCTGTTTTCTTTTTTCAGGAAATTTCTGTTTAAATGTGATAAAATTTCTCGCTAGTGATATGCATCCTTTCTTGTACTAATTCATATCTTTACTGAAATCAGGTATGAGTCCTGTGCGTGTTAGTCTTATTTGGATGTGTGATTACGAAAATAAAATAAACTTCGATGTGTCTCGTCTTATTCGGATGAATGATTAGGAAAGTAGAATAAACTTGGATTTCTGATCTGTTTTAATCGATTGCTTTAAGTTTAAACTAGACTGTTGCTACGATTGAGCAGTAGTGCACAAAATTGTTCCTGAAAATGGCCAGACAATTGCAAATTTTCATACTGGTGATGTGGAAACATAATATATCTAAAAAATGCGCACAGTTGGTAGAGAAATTAACTTTCTTTGCCTTCTATATCTGAAGGATAGCCAAAGCTCAAAACAAATCTTGAAGAATTTTAAACAACTTGAAGCAGTAACCAATTGTTTTATAGCTGTACTAACTGGAAAACAAAATGAAGATGAAGCCGAATTGATATCAAATTCTTTCACTTGTTTCTGTGGTAGTGTGTAGAAAATGAAAAATTATATGAAAGGCATGAACTTTTGTGTTCCTTTAGAGTTAGTTAATATATTTTTTTTCAAAGTAGATGTTTATGGATTGTTTTGTCAATTGAACTCCTTTTACTATGCAAATATTATAATATAGTGGACTCTTGGACAGTTTCTGACTTGCTGTACAGAGGGAGAATATTGGACTCGTATAGTGGGGATCATGACCAAGCGGGTGCCAAGTAGAAATGCTCGATCCAAAGGAATTAAGTTCAAGCATATTTTGCAGATTTGTGTGTTGCTAGGTGTCAGTTTTTGGTTAATCTACCAAGTCAAGCGTTCTCATGATAAGAAGAAGGAGCTTGATGAGAAAGATGTGAAAATCTCTACCAGAGCTCAAAGTGGTGATGAGATTCTAAAATTTGGAAGGAAAGACCTCCATCCTCGTGTGCCAGAGTTGAGTAAGGATGACAGAAATGAGGAAGATGAGGAAGAGGAAAATGAAGGGCAAGAAGAAATGAATATGAAACAAAAATTTAACCGTGAACAAAATCAAGAAGAAGAAGAAGACGAAGAAGAGATTAAGCAAGGAGAAGGTTCTAAGCACACGGAGGAACCTAAGCATGATGAAGAAGTCAGAGAAGATGAAAACAAGCATGAAGAAGAAGAGCAGGAAGACGAAACCAAGGATGAAGAGACAGAAGATGAGGACAGAGAAGGGGGTGATGATGGAATAGATGAACATTATAAAGGGAAAATAGAAGGAGATGCTGAGCAAGAAGTAGATTTTGTTGAAGAAGAGAAAGAAATTGAGGAAGAAGGTGATGAAAAGGAAATTGAGAATATTGAAGGTGAAGACAAGGAGCTTCAAGTAGATCAGGACACTTCTTTAGAGGATCACGAGGACGATGCTCATGAGGCTAGAGAGGAACATTACAAGGCAGATGATGCTTCCAGTGCTGTGGCCCATGATAGTACAATTACAAGCACTGAACCTGGGAAATCAGATGCTGATGCCTCGACCGGGAACTTGGAAAGAAGTGATCTAATTGAGGGGAATAAATCTGATAAACAGAGTGATGCTCGGGAGGAACATTACAAGGCAGATGATGCTTCAAATGCTGTGACCCATGATAATCCAGTTAAAAACTCAGAGCTTGACGGGAAAAGCTCAGAGAACTCAAGTGAGAACTTGGTGACTAAAAAATTGGACGAAAACATTATCAAGGATGTTATAAGGAATCAGAACAACTCAGCATCACAGTTGAAACAAGGTGTAACAGCTGAATCTGTTCCTTCAGGTGAAACTAAAGATGGCAATATAAGCCTTCCGAACCATCATGGCAAGTCGCTTGAAAATACTTCTGTATCCAGCGATCAACAGCTAAATAGCAATAAGTTGATGGAAGTGACTGCCAGAACTGGTAATAACTCAATAAATGGGAGGACAGATGCTTCTGGTTCATTCCAGACGAGTGAAACATCAAAATCAACTGAAGCTCAAAAGGCAACTGTTGATGGTGCAACCACTGAAGGGATATCTAGCCAAAAATTAACTGAGTTGGAGAATGTTAATAGGAACACTGTCTCAGACAGCAGGCAATTGCAATTTAATTTGACGGTCTCCCATGAAACAGGTATTGTAGAAGCAAATGGAAAAGGCTCCTCAAATTCATCTATTAATTTAGATTCCAGTGGTTCTGATCAGACCACCAAGCCTGATGTTACTGCTGATACAGAGCTCGACTCTGAATCTTCCAGGCAAATAAAGGATACTTCACATCCTGCCATTGATGTGAATTCTGGCAACGATAATGAGTATGGTGGAAAAGATGATAATTCAAGCTCTTCTACCAAAGATATAATTAGAGCAGCAGATAAACATGAACACGTTGATTCTTCTGATAATCGAATTGAACAAGAATAATGCTCGCATTGATCTAGATACCCTGCCAAAGGATGGTACGGAAGTTTTCAACAGTAAAGATACAGCATCAGAATGAGAACTGTAACAAAATACTCATATCTGCTTATGATATGCTTTTACACTGCTCTGTTGTACAAACATGGAGGGCCTTTGTTGCTCAAGTGCAATGAAGTATTTTTTCCGTGGCAAGAAAATGCGTTTCTTACAGACTTTTGGTAGGCAGCTTTACAATCACGTATAATTTATGTCTAACCCTCTTGAGATCCTTGTTTCCCCCTTTTTTTTGAGCCTTTTTACTTGAGCTTCCTTGTAATCTATGCTACTGTTGTCTGATTTCCTTTCTATTGTTGATGAAAGCCTCTGACATGGAATGCTTCTTTAGCGACATTAAGAAAGCTGATTTGATGTTAAGCTTTTTCAATGGTATTTAAACTAATTCTGATAATTTTGTTAAATTTTTTTACATTCATTTATTTTATTTCTTTCTTTTTGTAAATGTATCTCATCAAATTTAATTTAAATACATTTTTATTTAATTGTATCTAATTAATTTCAATATGTAAATTTAAATATATTCTTATTTAATTAGTGTGACAAATTAGGACATGGAAGACAATCTATATGGAGAGGTTTTTCACTTATATATGCCTTTTGAACATTTTTCTTCGAATTCGTCTTATATTTAGTCTAAATATTTTTCTTTATAGTATTTGTCTCTTTAGTTATTTTATTTATTTCATATTTTTATTACTTATTTGTTTTAAGTACCTATTTATTTTCTTTCATGACTGGTTATTTATTTACTTACTTTTATCTTTATTTTTGAAATTTTATTTTATTTTTGTTTCTATTTCTATTTTTCACTTTTATTTATGTAGTTATTTATTTATGTATTTGGCTATTGTTTTCTTTAAATTGTTTTTAAAAACCTTTTTCCCTACAAGTCTATCGAAAATAACTTCTGTACTAGTTAAGAGTAAGACTATGCACTTTTAGACTTCCCTAGACCTCCTATCTCATTAGGATTTCTAATAGGATAGTGTTGTTTTCATTGTCTTATTTAAGAGTATCTAATTCGTTTCAGTTTGTAAATTTTATCATATGAAGTTTATTGTCATTTTAAATATATCTAATTTTATTCATTTAAAATTTAATTAATCTTAGTTAAAATTTAATTATAAATGATTATCTATAATATAATTTAAAATAGTTTTTAATAATGAATAATCTACTACAAATTCCAACTACATCATAGTTGGATGTTGAAACGTTCGTGTGCTTTGCCAGCTATTAAAATTTCCCTGATCTAGCATATGGTCTTGTCTATTAGTTTGTGCTTACCCATGGAGATATTGTTATGAAGCTTAGAGTTTCTTTGCCTCCAAATTGCATGTATACAGTGGTTAAAAGTTACCTTGAAGAAGCACACATCTTTTTCATGCTCATACAAGTAACATTGGCCCATCTGAGTATGTTCATCCATTCCCTATCCTCAGAGAACTTACAAGGTAGATGTTAAATCTTGGTCCACATAAACTAAGAATAGGAGCATTGAAAAATAAATGATTTATAGATTCAGGTGAGGACTATAGAGGAGACAAATTCAATCCTCACTTCCAACATATCAATCCTTGGTTTTCAACCTTAGTTTGGCTACTAATCAACTGATGAAAAAAAGCTTTAGGTATTAGGGTGGGTTTTATCCCAGATCAGATCAAACCAAAAAAATTTTCAATGAAGATGTCTTTGTTGAGACCATTACTCTTGCCTCTTGGTGTCACTTTGCTTTAGAGTAATGGTCTAAAACAAATTGTTCTTAAATGTAGTTTGAAATTCTTGATTTATTTATCTTATATAATAGTATTATATTATCTTATATAATATAATACTATTATATAAGATAAATAAATCAAGGTTTAAGCACAAAATACAATAATCAAATAAAACAATGAAGGAATAGCAAGAATTTCAAACTACATTTAAGAACAATTTGCTTTAGACCATTACTCTTGCCTCTTGGTGTCACTTTCTTTTCCTTTTTTCTTTCTTTTTCTCTCATTTTTCCTTTTTTTCCTCCTTTTTTGTAAAATAATATTATAAATAATAAGGATTAGAACAACCTTGATATGACATGTACTAAATAAGGAATTGAACAAGGAGAATCCCTAACATAATAAGAGATATAAACAAACCCTAAAAACACGATAATGATAGAATTTATTTTCTTATTAAAACCTTACAAACAAGAATACGATGTAATAGAATGAAAAAAAAGGAAGCTAGGAACACTACTAAGAGCAAAAACTTGCAGAAGTCTATCTTGCAATATTTTATATCCTTCAATAAGGCCCATATGAAGTTTTTTCATCCATCGCTCACTAACATGACTAAGTCACATGTGTCATGATGCAATACTATCTTTTTTTTTACTCTACTGTTATAATTATCCACCTATAATTATACCCGTATTAGTTTGTAGATATTTCTTGCTAGTCTTTTCGCTTCCATCACATTCATCACATCATTAATCACCTTAATATTGTCCCCGTCAATTTTATATGTAGAATTATTAACATGTAAAGTACTCAAAGAGATCAAGTTTTTTTCCCTCAAATTTGGTAAATATTAGACTCCACTCAACATCATCAAATATTTTAAATTTGATTTGTCCTGTTTTGATGATTTTAACCTTTATCATCCCCAACATGACAGTGGCAAAGTTTCCTGACCTGTATGACACAAATCAATCCTTATTTAATATCATGTGATATGAGCATCATGTATTCAAAATCCATGAATACTGAAGTTTACTAGTTGAAACACCTGAGATGTCTCTATGTTACAATTTTGAGTTACCACTACGCGATGTATTACAAGACCTTGAGGAATCGTACATTTTTCTTTCTTCCTTCTACTCTTTCCTATTTGGATATTCCATCCTGATATGTGCACTTTGCTTGAACTTATAGTGTCATATTGTTATCTTATATTTATGTTTAGATCTTCATTTAGTTAAGTCATGCTTACCCTACTTCCTCCCATAATCCTAAGTTTTCCTCACGTACAACCCTTCAACTTAAGAGCTTTTACTGTTATTTAGTTTTGCTAGTTTTGAGCTAATAATGCAATGATGATATCCTCTACACAATTTGTCTCCTTATCTTGCTGCAAAAAAGGTTGAATCCTCAACTCAAAGGGCCCCCATACCCCAACTCGACGAAGCAACTGGGAGGATATAAATCAGGTACTCAGTGGTCCGCTAAGGGAGAGGTGAATAATTCACAGGCCTACAAAAAGCCCACCCTCAAAGCCCACTAGGAGTTCAAGAATGTTGCCCCCACACTGCAAACCGTGGGATTCGAACCTTGCACCTTATTGCAAATCTGCCCCTCCGAAACCAAGGCAATTCGTCTCCTTATCTGATACGAGGACATGTTTACAAAAAATAGGTAAAGAATAAAACATGATCATTAATTTATCCTCATCTGCAAAAAATTTCTCGATTCTTAGCAGATCACTAATAGTTTAATTAAAAGAATTGATATCTTATTCCAGATCTATTTCCACTTCCATCTTCAACATGTACGATCTTTGCTTCAGATATACTCTTTTTGTGAGAGACTTTAACATTAATCTATTCTTCAACTTTTTTCGTATCTCCACAGGAAATGCAATATCCATAACGTGATATATGACCTTGTTTGCTAATTATGATCAAATATTTCTATCTATTCATGCCTGCAACTCTTCCTAGTCGACCTTATATATGTCTTTCGACTTATCATCCTATAATCCCTGCAACATGTCTCGATACGCTCACAAATCCCTTACCTTTTGTTGCCAAAAGTTGAAATTCCTAGTTCCATTACTTTCCTCACTTCAAACCTTACAACTGAAGTTGTTATTGTCTTAACTATATTATGATACCATTTGTTGGGAAGTATAATACATTTAAGGATGGCAACAAGTTAGGCCATCTCTAGTTCGATCTGACCCCCTAAAGCATAAATCGAAGTCGATTCCAGACCACCCAAAATAAGTTAGGCCATCTGACCAGGCCGAGCTAAGACTACCAACTCTAGATATTTCCAACAATAATAGAGAATAACATACTTAGACATTCACGTGTTTGTTCTGTCATTGAACAGAACATACCAATGCATTGTGATTTATGTGTTTATAGTGTCATTGAATAGAACTCACTCGACTTTTAAGTTAGAAAAGCAAGCAACTCTTGGCTTCGAGTGGAAGCTTGGAAAGAGACAACCCATATAGCTGTAGGCACTACAAAAGTGAGAAAAATAGGATTCGACAAAAATTTCCTGAACAACAAATCATGTGCTTTACTTTAAACTGTTGCCGAAGGATAGATTTTGAGAGAGTGGTCAAATGTTTCGGATGATGATCAAGTTCTATGAGCTTAAATCATCTGCTACGGGAGTTTGAAGATGACAGACTAGAAAAATAACCAACTTGGATTGGCGTGTAGGTTGCAGACAAATGTTACCAGTCGACCTGAAAAAGGCAAAAGGAAAAGAGAAGCTCACAACTCTTTGCCAACTAAAAAGTTAATTATTGACATTGAAAGCTACCAGCGTTGGATTCTCACCAGAAACAGAAATTACAGAAGTTGTCGAACAAAAAAAAAAAAAGAAATAGACAGATGAACTGAATTGTGAACTAAATGATAAAATATGCGCGTGACACAAGAAAGATGTATTAAGAATTAAAGCCTGGACTGCCATTCCTTTCTGTACTGTACAAAAAAATGAATCCATTAACATACAGCTCAAAAACTGCTGTTAGTTATATCAGCCGATGAAAAAGAATCCAACACCTAACCAACTCATTTCCAATCCTCGAAAAACACCAAACAACCCGTCATCAAACGAAAAGATTCTGACTCTGTTGTCTCAACTCTTTCCTTAGCTTATGCGAAAACAACCTGCAGGCGTCCATACTTAGATCCATAGCTGCTGCTAGTGCCACGAAAGCAGCCGCATCCTCAGTACAGTTCACATGTTGAATCCCAATTTCCACCTCAGGCTTGGCACAGTTTTTATCACCCTTTACGGTTGATGACATAACAAAACCCTTGAACGAGAACTGTGACAAGAATCCAACTCCAAAATCGGATCCAGACCATGATCCTGATCCTGACCCAGAACCGAAATCACAACTGCTGTGCGGACTACATGTTGGGGTGGCAAGACTACTGGTCATATCAATGGTGAACTTCCCCCCAGTTTTAGTACTAATAGTTGAATTGACCACGGTGGCCGTGGTTGGTGTGGCAGTAACTGAGTCATGTATTAGTTCAAAGCGGTTTCCAAGTGTACCGTGTTCTCTCCATGCCTCCAGGCGACCCCAGGGCTTCCAGGTGCCTTGTGACGGGTGAAGAATCAACCATGCCCCAGGGTTGGACCGACTAACATGGTCAGACCCAGGCGACGGCACAAATGGGGTCACCATTGATGCCATTGCAACTGGTGAGCCAGACAGGTCGTGGATTGTGATTGTCCATCCTTTTCGTTCTTTTGTGGGTTGGTCTTTCTCCAACTTGAGAGAGGACAACCAATTCTTTGATGTGCTTGGTTCTGACATTGATGGCCTAAACAAAAGTCACAATATAAATTAGGATGACTTGGAGACTCAAAAGACAAGCAGAACACAAATGTCGCAATAAAAATCATCACTTGGTTAAAGAACATAGAGCTAAGAGTAGCTCATTCTACAAACATAGCATCTTCAGATTCTAACAAAATCATCAACTTTTTCCTTCATAAATTACTTCTCATCATTGAAACAAGGAATACTTTCCTGTTGACAACAGTTACCTAATCTTCAACAGTTTCAACAATTTTCTTCCACTTTTTTTCCTCAAACTTTCTCATCAATCAAATTATGAGCAATTAAAAAGAACAAAAATTTAAACAAAAGAAATCACAGCAGGGGAGTTGAAAAAACCAACCTTGATCCTAAACTCCTATCTTGGGCATTCCTCAAGTTAAATTTGCAAGTGAAAACTGGCTGTTTAACGCTTCCTTGCACTTGCAAAACCTGCGGGCTACACTCTGGGTGCCCACCAAACTGAAACACATATCTTGGATCAGGCTCAGCTCTTACACACAAACAAAACTGAGCCGACGACTCTCTCTTATTTTTGCCAATACTAATCCAACCATTGTGCATCATACAAGGCTTAGACTCCACCTTTCGGAGATCAACTGGCACAGTCACCTTCCCCAAAAGCTTTCCATTAGTCCACCCACAAGTCGGACCATCACGTTGGTACACCTCTACGCTCAAACTAAGAACTTTCTTAGACGCCAAGATACCATTGATCTGGTTCTTGTTTAGAGTGAAGCATGCAGCGAGTGAATTGAGCTTTTCGTGGCTTTGAGCTTGGTCTGCTAAAGGGACTGTAGCTCGTCGAGTAGGGAAGTTCTTGAGCTTGATCTTGCAGTAACACGACGAAGAAGTCGACAACTTGATTGCTAAATTACCAACGAGGACCCGCAAAAAAGGGCACGGATCCATGGCTGCGGCGGTAGTGATAGGAAGTGGCGGAGACGGCGTCGCAGTTGAGAACAGGAAGAGACGTTCGGAGTTCGCTGAGGAGATATATAGTGTTACGGACTAATGAAGAAACCAGAGAGACGGATCGAGACAGGCTGTAACGTTGGCGATTTAGCTGTGTGCTTTGAGGACAAGAGAGGTATGGTATTGTAAGGCACTGCTTAGAGGACAGCTGTGGGCTCATTTTCTTTTTCTTTTTTCATTAATGATGATGATGATATATCTTGAGAAAGCAAATAATTTGAGATTTTGAGAACTTTAATGACTTTAATTAATAAAAATATTATTTTTAAATTAAAAAGTTACAAATAATTTGTAGTCTTTTTCTTTAATCCTTAATGTAGTTGAAAAATGAATTTGTGTATATAATTGGCAAGTAACTTGGCATATAAGTATAATTAGTTAGTTATAATTGACAATCCTAGTCAAAAGATAAGCATTAAAACAAATGGTAAATTGGCAAGTATTATTCATGCCAATATGAAAATATGGAATTCAAAGCTTGTCCACCAAGTATTCCTTCTACGGTTGATAGATAGATGAAAATGGAAAGAGCTCATGGGAGTAGTGTAGGAGTGGGAGCAGTGTAATAAATTTGGCAAAATTGCATGGGGCGTGCCGCGTGCGTGGTGGGGGTGGAAGAGTTGAGCAGCTGTCTACCAGTTAGCGCACGTACACATAGGTAGAGAGAGGCTGAATGTGCCAGCGATGCGCATCTGTATCCAAAACGCAAAATTTTGATTCCCTCTTTTTGTCGTTTTGCTTTTCTTTACATGTTCGGATTGGGCGCCTGCCGCACCACCTCCAGAGAGCTCTTAACACCAAAGCTGTTCATTAGTTTATTCTCCGCAGAAGTATATGCCTCCAACTTAGTTCTTCTAATCAAAGCACAGAGTAGGTTGTTTATTAATAAGTACTATCTTTTGAGAATCTACAAATGCTACCTTATAAATAGATATTGAAAAGTAAATTTGTTATACAAGGCTTTTCTAAAATAAAAGATTATGTGAAAAATTAGTAAGGCAAGAGTGCAAAGCGTTGATGTATGGAAGACAGTGCAACAGTTGACAGGTTTAGTTTAGATAGGACAAGTACATAGACAGTGCGATCTCTTGAGAGTCTCGTTGGCTTAGAACTGGTTCACAGCTGTGTCCAACAAGGACTCTGGTTGGACGCTGGTTTCCGACTCTTCTATGCCCCACAAGTGAATCTCGTTCACAACACCAACACCAACGCCGTTGCAATTCAAAAATCTAATTATTAGTAAAACTTATGCTTAATGGGTAAGAAATCTAACATTTAATTTAATTTTTAAAATATTAATATTTTTGAATAAATAACAAATTATTTTTGAATTATATAAAACCATCTTCCAATCATCACTTTCAGGCTAGCTACGTTCAATCGAGCCTCATAAACCATCCAGATTCGGGACCCCTAGTATTTGGCATTTTGAATTTTCATTTTTCCATCATATTTATTAAATTTATTTCTATTTTTATTTTCTGATAATAGACTTTTGATATAAATTAGATTTAAATAAACCATAATTAACTCTAATACAAATCAAATGTAAATCATCTTGCAAATGTCAGTATCAGTTACCATCAATCAAGCACCATCAACCATCCAAATGGTGACTTGGGTTGGCTTTATTTACCTGTCATTTTCCATCATGTTTATCAAGTTTTGTTTCTACACTGCTCTCTTCTGCTCCAGAACACGAATAAGTGACATGAAACGTGCCATACTGAATTGTTCTCTTCATTTTCATTGGAAAAGAAGTAGACCATTACTTTATCTTTAAGTACTTCCATCTAATTGATTACTTTCTCATATTTTCTAAATCCATCTGATCATTTTTCATCTTTATAATCATCTTCAAGGGTTCTTCTATCTTCATTGTTCAATTAGCAACGTTATTTGTCTCTTTTACATTTGTTGTTATTGTTTCCATGCAGGCCAAGTTATCAATTTCAAATGGTCACCACTAAAAGCGGATGAACTAATCATTAACCAATCCTGATTATCATTATCAAGTTTGAGTTGAACGCGCGAGGAAGATGCACAGTTAATTTTTGAGACGAGTCTTCTCTAAATTGGCTGACTTGAAATACAAGATCATTGAAAATTTATGAAGGATATAGTTTTAGCCGTAGCTATTTATAATCCAAACGAAAACAGAAAAATTAAACATAAAATAAACAAATCTACGTCAAAATTTGTTAACGTAGTTCGACATATTTTACTTACGTCTTCGGAGTACTCACCCAACTTAATACTTTTACTACCTACAATAATTTTATATAATGTTTTACTGAGTCTACTCACTCAACTTTTTATACTATCCCTCATCCTCATATTTTGTGAAAATAATTCACACCCAATAACATGACCATTTCATACTAACCTCAATAGAGAATTTTCTTAACAACATTTAGATATGAAGATAAAAATAAATAATTCAAGTGATTAAATAATAACCAACATAAGCAACTACACTTGAGATAAGAAAAATAACTTCCCTAATAATTCCAACTTCTTCAACAAAAAATCAAAAAATTGTTCACCAAGAAATATAAACATTTCTTCAGCAAAACGTTAGAAACATTGGAGCTACAAAATTCCCAACAATTGCTAGAATTTTTTATACACCACCACTACTATCAACAACAACTAAATGTACACCTGATTAACACCCAATCAACTTAGTAATAAACACACCATTGACCATGAGTGATGCAAAAATCACAAAAACTTGAGAATTTTTCGCATCTCACAAATCACAACTAATAGCCACAAATTCAATACTCCATAAACAATCAGGAGTAATCAAGAATCATGCAAAACACCAAAAGATAACCAGCCACCAAGATTAACACATTCAACAATCAACACAATCCACACTAGTTGTTCAAAGGCGGGAGAAAACATAGCTAATAATCACACACAATCAATAAAAAAAATCCCAGCAAAGTCGTGAAACCTTGACAGAAAAAATGCAGCAACAAATTAGGATAATATCCCATATGAAATTAGCTATAAAAATATTATCCAAGATATAGCTAAAAAATCTCATCTGCCAAGTCACGAGATACATATCATTTTTACTAACAAAAATGACAACCATTCAGCCTTGAAAATTCACACACTAGGGTAGGGAAAATCAACTGTCCAATAGAGATAGATATTACAAAAAATTCAACTGCCTTCGATAGATAGAATCACTGAAATATCACAAGAATTACAGTTGTACACAAACAAAAAGTCTATAAGTTTTTCCCTCATAAAAAAGATAACTTTGCAGTTCAAAAACTCAGGTAAACCCAGCAAAACGCAACTACAAATCGTCAATCATAATTTTCACAAATTTAACTACCTTAAATAGCCATTATTATCAAAATAGGCTTTCAAAGATAGCTAAAAAATCACCGAAAATCTATACACTATCTTTATTTAGATATAGTGATTTTATCCCAAATAATAAAATCCTATCTTCAGTAGGATTTTATTCTTTATGTAATTTTATATTGAAGAGTCCCAACCAAGGCAAACTTCCAAATATATCTAATTATGTTTAATTACAAACAATGCGCAAAATTAATTTATAAAATATCATAATATATATCTTAACAATCATGAATTAACTAGTCAAATGTTATAACTCAATCTAAAAATAATTAGCATAATATTACCAATGAATACATGTAATGAGCACTTAATTTTAATCAAATTTAAATAAGATTAAATTTAATCTCATATACTTTATTAACTTAAACTTGTGAACTTAAATTATATGTAAAAGTATAAATTTAGTTTAATGTGAAGTATAAAATTTTATTTTTATATTTTAGTGTGAATAATATAATGATTTAACATTATATAACAACAATATTCAACAAAATTGTTGTATAACTTATAATTTGAAGTCAAAATACTACAACTATATATAGAAACTAATGTCATAATTACTATCAATTATTGTAAAGAGATCGTATTGATAAGGAATTCCTATCAACTGGACTTTCTCTTTCACCAAAAATACAAAGTAGTACAAGGAAAACACCATAAGAGAAAAATGCTTTTAACTTTTCCTATTATTGAATCAAACTGTGATTGGTCAATTTGGCTATAGATCGGGACATCATGTGTACATCAAAAGCTAGAGTATAAAAAATTGATAAAGATACCACGTTTCCAAACATAAGTGGAAACCAGAAGTTATAGATAATCAGACATTGACATAATGTGTTCATATACGTGTGTTCTTTACACGATGTGGCAAAGAAATAGAATTTGTGGCTGACTAATGCTCTCTGCTTCTTCTGAAATAGACATAAACCAAACATTGTATAGTTAATTAGCAAAGGTCACAACCATATCCAAAGGTTGTAGCCATGCCATGCGACGTCATCAATTTTGGATTGAAGTCATTAAACACATCATGTGTTTTTTTTAATCATAATGAAGCATCTAAAGATCTAGTAGAGCTAGACACAAAAGAACTGCTGATGATAAAATTGGTCTATTGCAAGAATATTGTTGGATGCGAAGCTTATCATCTTGCTTTCACGTATTCTTTCTCAACTCCTCTAAAGCCACTGTCAGTTGTTCAAGTTGAGGAATGTTTAGTTCATCGATTGATGCCTTGCACTAGCATTCACTCCCACTCGCCTTCTTCATTTGGGTAAGCTCTTCTCCATCTCCAATTGGTGGAAAATCTCAAATAATCTTCAATTTCTTAGTATTTTTTAAATTAGTTTCTTGTTGCCCATGAAAGAATAATCAATGTTCTTGATCTTTTCAAATGTTATATATCACACATGTTTCTTCTATTTCTTAATTTCTTTTTAGACCAAGTTGGATGAGTAATTATATGTATACTGTTTTTTCTACCAAAACAAATTTAATAAATTAAATGATGAGATGTCATTTGTTAGGTGTATATGAATTACTGAGTTTTTTTGAATAAGTAAAATTGTCTTAATAAATTAAATAGGAAGTTACATATGAGATCAAGAATAACTAGCAGGTCATGCAATAACAATGTTTAGAGGATAAAGCTCAATTATATCCACGACATTGTTTATAGGCAAACATAATAATTTTAGCTAGTACAACGACAACATATAGAATGAGAGTCACAAAAGCTTAATACTGCCATTAGATGAAGAGTTAAGCAGATTTGAAAAGTTTAGAATGCATTTTCTCCCTTTCGCACAATTCCTACTAAATTAGGGTTTGGGAAGATGATCACCGATCGCAGTAGGAGAAGGCGTTACAATCAATGGAAAGAGAGGATCTTTAAGAATACGCTTCTTATTTCTGGAACTAACGCAGATTGTAAGGATTGGAGTACTCAGCTTTGACAGAAGCACTCCCTGCATCAAAGACAAAGGACACTTCATACTCAGATACTGACTTGCAACTTGAGTTGATTTCATTTTTCAAGAATTGTAGCCTCTGTATGTTAATAGATTCTCCATGATAAGGCTATATTAGGGCAAACTCAGTTGGACCTTATAGAACATAGGAGTTTCTCTCTGAATTCGTCAACTAGAGAGAACAGATCGTCATCTCGTGAGCGATGTATTTTTTAAAATCTTCTGATGTTTCTCTCTCTCCAAATCTCCTTAATGGACAAGGCAAAGGAGATGACATAGATCCACTTGCTATAGTTGGAGGTATAATTCACCTTCTGAAATCGATCTAGAGCTTCCCCAAAAATGGTCCCAACATTAGATATAAGACACAATTCCTGTATTTTCTTCCATATGAACTGGGATAATGGGTAGAGGAAGGAAAGATAACTCCTACATTCTTCTTCTAACTCACAGAGAACACAAATAGAGTTAGAGGTAATATAGTGTAGTCTGTCAATTGTACTTAGCTTATTTAGCATAGTGAGCTATAGAATAATGGAATAGCTAGGCATGAGAGCCTTGTGCTAAATGATAAGGAACCATGACTATCTTGGGTGATTTTGATTCTCCCATTTCTTGAATTTCGCAAGTTGGAAGGTATTAGGAGGGATATTAAGGCATTGAAGTGAGTAATCTCTATCCAACTTAGGGTGGTAATGAGGAGTGAGATACTATAATTCTCTTGGAACATTCCATTAGCCCCTTAGAATGATGGATTTAACTTTCGAGTTGATAGGAAGGCCATTCCAAATCTAAAGAGCTTGGGAAAATCTGATAAGGGGTCCTTTACTCATTCAATTATCGAACCATATAAATGCTTTTTTACCATTTCCAACCTTACAGGTCACCGAAGGTTGTAAGCAATGTTTTAAAAACCGGGTCGGACTAGACGGTCTGACCGAAAAAGGTCTAAACCGGTCATTGGTTCGGTTCGATTTTACCTATTAACCTCTTTGTATAAAAACCGGCTGGTTTAACCTTTTTTGGTCGGATCGAACGGTCCGGTCCGGTCCGGTTTTAAATCCTTGACCGTGTCTTACATGCGCGCTATCGTTTTTCTTAGAATTGGGGTTTCTGTTTGTTGTCGTCGCCGACCTCTTCTACAGCCTTCCTTGTCGGCTTCCAGCTTCCAAGCACCACTGCCCGCGACACCTCCACACGATACAAGCTTCTGACGTCTTATTCACGCATCAATGCGATACTGCCTCTTCTCCTTGCTAATGGCCTCTCACTAACGACGTCACACGCCGCTAGTGGCCTCGCCGTTGCTTCATCACGGGCGGCTAGTGTTTCCTTCTGCTGCCAAAAATTGCGACAACCAATAACCACAAGCTCCCAGCAGCAAAGTTTATGCTGACGACCAAACAACACAAGTTCTCAACCACGACCATATACTTCATCAGTAAACCCAACAACACAAGTTTTTGACAAAAGATGTAATAAAGATAAAACTGGCTCAAATCTTATTTCATGAGTTCCTACTCTTTAAAAAATATTTATTAATTGCAAAATTTATTGTTATTTTAATATTTATATTAAATTTATATTTATTTATTATTAATTCATTATATAATAATAGGTATTGATGTATTTTTATTTCAATAATATATT
>JANIPM010000232.1:69377586-69391709 GCA_027478405.1 Erythroxylum cassinoides
TTCTGTTATTTATAAGAATCTGTTTTGAAATGCATTATGTCTGACTTACTGTTAAAGAAATCTTTGAATGCATGTTGATGTTGTTACATGATTCATTGTGACGAGTTATCAGTTTATATATAGATTAGTTATTACTCACTAAGCTATATGCTTAGCATGGTGGATTTGCCCTGTGTAGGTTCAGAGAGAAGGACTTAAGGAATGAGACAACTCAACCGCATTGGTCAAAGAAATATGAGTTTTGTATTGCTCCAAAATGTATTTTGTTGAGTTTGTTTTGGGCTTGTATATAACTTTGGATTTTTGTTTGAAGGTTTGTAATAACCTTAATTCAGGCTGGTTTATGAAATTATGATATGTATTGTATGTTTGTTTGAGATTCTGAAAATGTACGGTGAAATGTTTTGTTTGTTTTTGGAAATGCTTATTTTTGAATGCTATGTTTCCGCGAAATATTTTGGTTTGTTTGTACTGTTTTGTGTGACATCCACATATCCTCCAAGGGGTATTATGTGGGTGTGACAAATTACGTGTCAACTAGAAGCACA
Organism: Erythroxylum cassinoides; assembly: GCA_027478405.1. Lineage (NCBI taxonomy): Eukaryota > Viridiplantae > Streptophyta > Magnoliopsida > Malpighiales > Erythroxylaceae > Erythroxylum > Erythroxylum cassinoides. The sequence continues at coordinate 69,378,135 of JANIPM010000232.1, forward strand.
ACTTGACCCTATTATCTCTGGCAACTGGACCCTAAGATACTAGCATGTAAAACATTTTAAAAAAATTGGTAGGTATATGCAACACAAACACCACAATTGTGAACCTTGTAAATCCTTAATAGAGAAGCAAGAAAACATAAAGGAGTAAACTTGGAGAACAAAGTAGAAATGAATATGTTTAGTTTGGAAAAAAATATGCTTTCGGACTACGCATGTGTCCCTAAACAGATTGTCTTTATTTTTCAATAAGCTTATCCTTAGCTTTCTTGAAATTACGAATTTGTCCTATTAGATGTATTATTGTTGCATTAACAATTAATTATTTAACTTTAAAAAACTTTTAAATATGTGGATATGATCTCAAATTAAAGCACCAGGAATGGAAGCTCTCTCTTTAAGAAGCTAGTCTTACCCTTGTTAGTATCCATTTCAACTGTAGATTCAATAAGCTTATACTACACTTGAAACACATCCTTCATTCACGAACAAGCTTTCCTTTTATCGCCCGTAACTGACGCTTTGCTCCATTATTCTCCTTTCCTAATTAGCTTTAGTATCCTTCTTTTCATCTCTCTCTCTCTTCCTTACTTCACTTCTCCTCATCAACAAACTAATCTACCAATCAAGGCCCTTTTGATCCTTGCAACATTCTAGCCTTCCTTATTTCCCCTTAATAGTAAGTAACTTTTAAAACTATTCTCTTTCAAAGCTACTTTTGACTCATGAAAAAAGCCTTTACAAAGGAGAACTAAGGTTTTGAGAAAATAAATAAGAGCAAGGCATCTATTATAAAGGAGAGCAAAGGAAAGCTAGGTAGCTAACTCCTCCAATCTCTCCAAGTTGTTACAAAGAAGAACTTGGATTTTGAGAAAATAGTTGTTATAAAGGAGAGCAAAGTACCTACCTCCTCTAATCCCTTTAATCCTGAGCTAAAACCCTTACAAAAGAACTAGAAATCCATTTACTCATTCAGTGACTTTGGCACTGGATGTTCCCCTTAAAAAAGGGGACTATCAGGTCGGGTGACGATGCAATTATCAGGGGTGTGCTCTACCACTGAGCTAATAGCCCGTCGTGCCGACACCTGGAGCTCTTGGTTCCACCCTACAATACAACCCAATTACCCTTTTAGATGGACAAAGCATAATGGCTCCAAATATTGACATTTTAAGAGAAGGCGCTTAGGTTTGGAATTATACAGTTATAGGTTTTTTCTTGGAACACAAACCTACATTTCAAACAATTCAAAATTAGGTAGTTAGAGCATCAAAAAGAAAGGGAATGCAAAAGATTCTAATCTCAAAAGATACTCATGTTCTATTTAAGTTTCAGAGTGAGAATGAAGCCAAGAAAATAGTGGCAAAAAGACATTGGCATATCTACAACATTCCAATGTTTCTTCAAGAATAAAGACTTAGACTAAGAATGGACAGAATTAAACATGAAAATATGCCATGGTGGGTAAATTTTTATAATATACTGCTTGAATATTGGTCCATCAAGGCGTTAAGCTCCTTGGTGAGCTTCATTAGCAAACCCTTTTGTATGGATGAGACAACAACTATGAGGAAAAGAATATGATTAATCATAATATACCTAAATGTTGAGATAAATAAATAACATATAGAAATTGTTCCTATATTAAAGATGGGAGGAGGAGAGTTAGTTGAAGTCATAGTCCATGTAACCTACACCTGAAAACCTACTTTAAAATAAACAAAGAAAAATGTAGGTACTAACAGGTAAAAGGTTTGAAAGAGGGGACTATGATGAATTGATGAGTATAAAGTGCAGAAGCCAAGAAGAAAGTAGAATATGGAGGTAAACAAGTCGAGGGATAAAGGGAAAGAGTTCCTAGAACCAAAAGCCACCAATATTATGATCATTTAGAAGAATAGAAATAAGGAGATAAACTTGGAGAAGCCAAGCCGTAAAGGACAATCTTAATATAATGAAGACGTAGGTGATCAGGCAAGTATAAATGAGACAGCAGAGTCAGGAGTCCTAATTAGTAAAGAAACAAGTCTTAATTTCAAAGAGGTTCAAAGTAGCAGAAAAAGGAAATCATGTAGGAAAACTAAACCAAAATTTCCTAAACCTTTAAATTCAGAACTATGTCTGTAATAGTTTGGAATCTAAATGGTATGAATAGCCCTAATAAGCTAGAGGCTATTTATAATTTTGTCTAGGAAACAAAGCCCTACTTGTTAGGTTTGCTTGAAACTAAAATAAAAAAAGAGAATATTGAGAAGCTTTGTATATTAGGCAGTCATTGATCTTTCATATCAAACTATAACCATCAGCATTATAGATAGATTATTGCAACCTACGACATATGGAGAGTAAAATTTAAAATGGAAAAATCAAGCAATCAAATGCTGCATCTAACCGTGGATGTCTTCCAAGGTAAATACACCTATTCGCCAACTTTAGTGTATGGTGCAAGCCAAAACTTCTGAAGGAAATCTCTATGGTAAAGGAAAAAATCTATCAACATAACAATACAGGAACCTTGGATCATTTTAAGGGACTTCAACAATATATTACACATGAATGAGGTGGATGGAAATGTTAGGCTACACTTCTACATAAGTGACCTGAAAGAGTGTATCCAAAATATAGGTGTTACAGATATAAAGATTGAAGGCAAGTTCTTTACATGGTGCAATAAACAAAATTCCAACTTTATGTTGAGGAAGAAGCTTGATTGAACCTTGATCAATAAACACTGGATTGATAGGTTCCTAGGAAGCAAAACATGTTTTCATGCCCGAAGTATATCTAACCGTACACCAATAATAATATAGGATATAAAGACTAAGTTGAGAAGGAAATGTCCCTTTTGATTCAATAATTTTCTTAAGGATAAGGGTTCCAATATGTGATGAACAATTGCCTTTAGATGGATCTTGAACGAAGTGAACAATTTCAATGTCATATGAAACTAGAATTTATCAAAATGCAAATAAAAAAGTTCAATGAGAAGAGTTAATGCACTCTAATGAAATGGTTAAAATGATCAAATTAAAGTTGATATAGATACACAACTCTCTTTATCATCATCTAAATGAACCTTATCAAAAAGAGGATGAAAGGAAAGCATTACTAGAATACACAAGGGCTGTATATATTCATCAATCCTTACAAAAGGAAAGGTTAAAATGGAGTCGAGATGGAGACCAAAATACTGAATTCTTTCATAACAGAATCAGTCTTGAAGCATTATAAACAAAACAACATCCTTAAAGAAACCAAATTTGGACTACATCTTCACTCAAGAAGATCTTAAAGAAGAAGCATTCATATACGATAATGAATTCGTTGAAACCCATGCTCTCATTCGTTCATCACTCATTACTCTTAGAACATTCATTAAAGCTGATCTACCTAATAAGCTTAAGGAAGCAATATACAGACCAGTATCTTCCCAAGAGATTGAATAAATGATATTTGAGTTAAACCCTATGAAGGCACCAAGGCCTGACGGAATCAATGGTTACTTCTTTTATAAGATATTGAGATTAACTAGGTACCTAATAATAGTTGTCTAAGAATTCTTTAAGAATGGCTAGTTGTTAAGCTAGTTGAACAAAACCCACATTTATTTGATTCCTAAAACTCATAACCTTAGATCTATGAAAAGCTATAGGCCTATTTCTTACTATAACTTTGTTTATAAAGTCATATTTAAAGTTCTTGCAGGTAGATTGAAATAAAAACTGCCAACAATAATTGTAGACACTTAAAAAGCATTCATGGAATAAAAACTGCCAACAATAATTGTAGACACTTAAAAAGCATTCATGGAAGGGTGAAATATTGGTGATGACATTTTATTGGCTCAAGAACTATGTAAGAAAGAATATTCCAAAAAATTGTGCTTTAAAGATGGATTTCAACAAAGCTTTTAAGAGTATGAGTTGGAGATTCATTATAAAACTATTCTAGGCTTATGGTTTTCCCGATAAGTTCATTAACGAGGTGACATAATACATTACATCAACCTCTTTTAATATATTGATTAATGGAGAGCCAGAAAAGCTCCTTAAAGGAGGAAAATGATTAAGATAGGGGATCCCTTATGCCCCTATGTGTCCATTATATGCATGGAAGCATTATTCATTCTAGTTAAGCACAACATTTATCTATATCCAAAATTGGATATCACATCAAGTGTAGTAGAGTTGGCTTGGTGGATTTTTCATTTTGTAGATGATCTTTTAATTTTTTACAAGGCTAATGACCATTTAGCCTATACAATATTTAGTACTCTAAAAATCTTCAGGGAGTATTCTAGGTTGAGTGTGAACTATGGAAAAAGCCAGGTAATACTCTCTAAGAGTGTAACGAATGAAATCAGATGTCTAGAGTTTTAGGGTTCAAAATAACTTAAACCCCTTTCAACTACCTCGGACTGCCTATTTTCATAGTTAGAGAATGTACTCCTTTAATTGAAAAGATCCAAAAGAGACTTGATCACTAGTGTAACAAGGAGCTATTGTATGGGGGTAGGTTAGAGTTAAAATCAGTGCTTAATTCACTCTATATATACTAGGTTCTACATATGCTATTGTCCAAAAAAGTAACCAAATCTCTGCAGCAAATTATGAGAACATTCTTATGGGGAGGAAGAGGAGAAAAGAACTTATTGGAAAAGGTCAAATGGCAAGATATTTGCATACCAGATAAGGAGGGAGGACTGGGGATAAGGACTATCAAGGTGAGTAATCAAACCCTGATAGCCAAATGAGTCTAGGAATTAATCATAAAGGAAAAGTCACTGTGATCCAGATGGATGCACAACTACATATTAAGAGGAAGAAGCTTATGGGAAATAAAAAAGGATACAAACTACCCAAATTTCATGTCGTAACTAATCAAAGCAAAAGACACCATTGCATAATTCATTGAATGCAGGATAGGGGATGGGAAGAAAGCTTCATTATATTATGATAACTAGTTAAAAGAAGACCCTTTATACCTGTCTAACCTTAGATAAAACTGCCAAGATAAATTTTAGCTTGATGTTAAGATTCAACTTTGGATAACAAGGAACCAATGGTCAAATTACCCATAAGAAATGACAAAAACCCTTCCATATTACAATTGAAGAGAATGAAGAGTATATATATATATATGGAAGGCTCATCCATCAGGAATTTTCACCACTAGCTCATGCTGAGAGCTATTGAAGAGAGAGCGTAAAAAAGTTGGGTGGCATAAGCTTGTTTGGAGCATGCACCTGGCACTACCTTCCTCCTATGGCTCACTGTCAAGAACGGTTTAGCAACAAAAAAAATAGGCTTAAGCTTCTTATATTCAAGTTACATGTGCTCTTTGTAAATCTGCAACCGAAACATCAAGCCACCTCTTCTTCAAATATGAGTACACAAAATAGATTTGGAGAAAGGTTCAAGATGCAATGTTAATCAGTAATAAATTCTTCGACTATAAGTCGGTGCTTAGTTGTATCCAGAAGGACAGTAGAACCAGTAATAGAATGAAAAGCAGAGTGATCAATTTCATGGGCATTAGCATGTATATGATTTGGTAAGCAAGCAATTGTAGGTGCTTTAGGGGAAACTTATAAGAAAGCAATATTGTGTGGATACAAAACATAAAATGAGAATGTTAAAATGCATTGGGATCAATTACGGTAATGATTCCTTATTTATATTTCTTTGTGCATATAGTAATACAATTAATGATAACATTAAAAATTGTGAAGTTGCATTTACATAACTTTAAATAATATAGATTAAATACTTCCTCCTATCCAAATGAATGTCGTTTTAGAGGGATTTTAATTATTCAAAATAAGAGTCGTTCGTGACTTTTTATGCATATTTATAATCTTACTTCCAAAATTACCCTTTAATTTCTCTCACATCTTGATTACACATATTGCATTTTCAAGGCAATTCAACATGCAATTTCTCTTACTTGAATAACACCATTAATAAGGGTATATTAAACATTTTATTAGTTTTCTTAATAAGTGTGCATCTCTCTAAAACGACATTTATTTTGGATAGGAGGGAGTATCTGATATATTTGAAGTCAATTTCACTTTTTAGAATGCATATTAGGTTTAAAACTTTTATATTATATGTTAATGTTTACATTAAAGTTTAAAGTTTGACCACTTTCATTATGTGAAATAGTTATAACAAATTTTTAAATAAGTATAAATATACATTGTACATGTACTAAACATCAAAAAATAAAATAAATTGAGAATAATTGATAAATGTTATATTATTGAGATAAATATAAAGATTTAAAATTTATTCATCATATATAAATATTTAATAATGAATAAATTCTGAATTAAAAATGTAAACAAAAATCATCCCACTAAATGCAATATTGAAAAAGATAATGCAACTATTAGTTATATATCAACATTAAAATTAAATAAATTGTGTCATTAATTTTTGTAGCTTATTAATTAAAATTAAAATTGCTTTAAAAAATTTTGACTTGTCAAACTAAAAGAAGTAATTCTTCTTCTGGATGTAATATTAGAAAATTATTGTTTGAAAGGGATGAATGGTTCATAATGTAATATAATGAAATATTGCTTGGATGAAGAGTTTAAAATATAATACAGTATAAAGTTGTTTATTATTTTACATTCTATCATAAACCCTCTAAATAAGAAAATTTTCATTTTACTGTTTAGGATAAAATGAAATATAGTATAAAATTCTCCTCTTTTATCTCATTTCATTTCATTCAATTATAAACCCTCATCTCAAACGATAAAATAAAATTACAATTCATTTGATTTCATTTCACGACCAAAGATAGTCTTAATGGAAAAGCTTATAAGGTCATTGTGCTTGAGGATGTTTCGATGCAACTTTTACTCAATAATGACTCCTTTCGGTATCATCCTCTCCAAAATTTGGTCAGAATGCCTAGCTTCTGTACAAATTTGCAAGGAATGGATTGGTTAAAACATTTTATCAATGAGCCTGGTCTTGCCATACTAATGTACAAAATTGCATGGAATGGATTGGTTAAAACATTTTATCAATGAGCCTGGTCTTGACTCTTCTAAGCAGTCTTGAAATCACATCAAATAGTGGATGTAACAGCTAGCAAAATCCAACCATTTCACTCAGTTTATTGCACCCAACTCTCATAACAGGAACCACACAGATTCATGATTAAACAGAAGAAAAGATTCCGCTCTAATATACATTTATTTGAGAAAAACTCGAATCGTGTCCGTAATTCCTATAATGCTCTTTTGTTTTATTGTCAGAAATATAAGAATCAAGATTTGCCTATTCTTTTTTTTGGTACAACAGAAACCAGAAGTTACTCTGATTGCAAATTAGATCAGAGGTTGAGAATGACAAAAACATAAATAGTTTAGAGTACTATTGGGTCTGAAAAGATAGCTCTTTAAGCTGTTGAGGATCCACTTCTGATGGTGCCCGAGTAAGGGCACATTGAGCAGTTGTTGTCTTTGGAAAAGCTATTACATCTCTTATAGAATTAGCTCCACTCAACAACATAACCAATCTATCCAACCCATACGCTATCCCACCTGTTGCAACCAAATGTTAAACCAAGACAAATGATTTGCATTTTAAAAAACTCAACTCAGAGAAGCCAGGGTATAGAGTTCGTACCGTGCGGAGGAGCACCCATGTCAAAAGCCTCCAGAAGATAGCCAAACTTTGCTTCTGCCTGGAGACAACATAGAATGTGTTCCACTTTATGACTATGCTGGATGGTCAATCTTACAATAACCAATTACTAGGATTCTCATATCGAATCTTGAGTAGTTAAAGCTAAGAGCCTAATTATAAGAAGAATCTGCATGTGCTGAGTTCAAAAACGAATTATTCCACAAGAAATTTGCATACACGCATCAGTGAAATTGATCCCAATTTGAGTTGGTCTGCAAGTGTTGGGGAAACCAATCCCAAATTCTTGCTACCATGTTCTCTCAAGTATTTAAAACGATACAACGGCCACCTGTCTTTTCATCTTGGCAGTCACACAATATGGATCACAAGCAACATCTTGGCATTTTGCAAAATATAGGATGCATGCAATACATGCAAGTAAATTGAGTCCTTTACTCACCTGCTCAGGTGAAATGCCAACAATTTCCAAAACCTTCTGTTGGACCTCACGCTTATAAATTCTCAAGCTTCCTCCGCCAATCTGTTAGCAAAAGTATAACAGTAAAAGGTACCCACTCTTATAGATTCCAGTAGATCAAAAGGAAATTGATAATTACCTCAACCCCATTATAGACCATGTCATATGCAAGTGCACGAGCTGTGCGAAGATCCTCTATGTCCTCAGGGTTGGGTGCAGTAAAGGGGTGATGTAATGCCTGCCAGAGGAAATAAATAGACAAAAAATGTTAGATACCATAAGACAAGATATACACCAGCACATCCTCTGAATATAACATTTTTTGTCAAAATGCAGAGTAGTTAAGTCATAGAAAAGCCAAAACACAGGTATAATTCTGATGCAGACCTCAAGCCTCTGCTCCGTATCATTCCACTCGAACATTGGGAAATCAATAACCCAGAGTATTGAATGCCTGGACTAAAATTATAGAAGATGAAAGAATAAACTTATTGTCAAAGTACAACACAAAGAAAATAAAGAAGTACATACACATACAAAATCCAGGGAGGTCAAGGTACATACATGGTCAATTAAACCCAATTCATTGGCTACAAATAACCTTAATCTGTCCAAAGTTTTATTAACCAGTGCATGATGACCCACAGCAAACAAAATAAGGTCCCCAGGTCCTGCCGAGCATCGTCTCAACAGTTGGGTTTTAGATGTTGGATCCAGACTTGCTACCAAAGCAGGAATCCCCTCAATATCACCTGACAATTTTAAAGAAATGGTGAAATTTTGAAACAACTTATACCATTGGTCTTCAAGGTTGACACAAAAATTTCAGGAAATAAAAAAACTTTTTTTACCATTATCCAAGACCTTTAGGAAAGGTAATCCCTTGGCTCCAGATTTGGTTGCTTCATTGTACAAATCTCCTTTTTTAAGAGCTGTGTTCGAATAAGTTTTGGCACCTGAAGGCACACATAATACTTTTATAATTCCCCCATTTTGCAAGCTATCAGAAAATACCCTGAAGGGGGAGTCTGCAAAAATATCAGACACCTGCACATATTTGAAAAAACCTTTAACAGCTGAATGGAAGCATGTAACTTATGGCTAGAAGATGTCCTGTACATCAGATATTCTGAAGGTACCTCATATGTAATAACAAATATATGCTAACGTGACTAGTTTTTAAAGAGCTTAAGGTAAGATGGAGATAATATTAAATGCCAAGTTGGACATACATGGTATCTGGATAAAGTGCAGCCCAAAATCTAATTAACATCAAGAATTCAGAAAATTTCAAGTACATCATGCACTCCTTCACTGAAAAAGATGATAATGATTCACTTATTCTTCAAATGCAATGCTAAACTTCAAGTAGATCTGGAGAAAACTTAGTTTTTCAGAAAGCCCAGTGGAACTTATAGAATTTAGAAACTAATTCACTGCCTAAACTAAAAAGATGTTAACTAATCGCGGAGTGAATGGGCAAAAAAGAAGGTAATAGCTCATAATCATAAAGAAGTTTGAAAGCATAAAACTTTGTTCATAAAGACATTTTGACAGCAAAATAGCATAATTTAAGGCTGCAGAAAATAAAATTAAAATTTTATAAAATTTAAAATAGCAACATTTAGAATCAGCCAAGTGTTCTTCACTAATAGGGTGATGTGTACAACTTAGCAAGTAGAGCTCACCAGATATACGATAACATTTTAACAGAATTCAAATGCCCCACCTTTACACACCATGGGATAGAACATTACCTCTTGCAACTCAAGATCAAATCTAGTATCTGGCCTGTCTGAACCATATTTACTTAATGCTTCAGTGTATGTAAGCCTTGGGAATGGGTTTGGCAGCTGGATACCTATAATCTCTGCAAAAACCTGCAACAACCAGAAATTTTGTCACATAAACATTTACCAAGACAAATTCTGTATGATGTTATTGAGCATGTAGTGACATCTAGAATTAGACATATTTGATCTAACTGCAATACCAATAGTTTGATGAGAGCTATCAACAAGTTCACCTGAACTTAAATCTCTAAGATCTAAATATGCAAAAATGAATGGTCCACAGCAACTTCAAGTAAATAGTAAGCTATTTTATCTAAAAAGAAAAGAAGTAACCACTGATAGAAGTATTTGAACGTTAAGCTGTGCATGTTTTATGTATCTCTAACCTTTGCTCTGAATCATAAGATGGGGGAAACTATCCAAAGAACAATTTAAGGTTAACAATGGGAAAATCAGATGACACCCCTTATCACTTTAAAACGTATTTACATTTTTTCCAATAGTCAATAACAAATGATTTAACCTTGCGTATCATATCCTCATTGAGCCTTAGCATGTCCTCTAAGGGAGTAAATGCCAGCTCCATATCTAACTGAGTGAACTCGGGTTGTCTATCAGCCCTAAGATCTTCGTCTCTAAAGCATCTGCACGCAAAGAAAAGTACTTGTGACTGTAGCATCAACATGGTCAAGATAAGTTTGTCATTGCTGCCAAAAAAATTGTTATCATCAACCACAGACATATCACAGAAAACAAGAAGTTGAAAAGGAAAACTGCAGCTCGACTTTTCTTTATAGACAATCTAAATGCAAACAAGGACCAAGCTAGAAGCATATTGAAAAGAAAAACAATCATAATGAAATGATAACGAGCTCAAACAGGCAAGAAGAAAAAGTTACCTTGCTATTTGATAATATCTGTCAAAACCAGAAACCATCAACATTTGCTTGAAGAGCTGTGGACTTTGGGGCAAAGCATAGAATGTTCCTGGCTTCAAAACACACATTGAAGTGAATCAGAGCAGACAGCCATGAAAAGATATCCCAAGCAATAACTAACAAGAAGGACCTGTGCTGTTAGCAATGTATAGTTCTCAACAGGACTTGAGATGTAACAGTTTCTGGGTTGAAAGGCATCACATCTCAGCAGTTTTTGATTCAATGAGTTAGCCAAGTAAAATATAAGGAACATTAGATATACACGTTGCTAACTTACATAAGATGTGTACTGATATTATAAAAGAACGGAAAACCATTAAGGGCAGTTGAAAAAATGTCTAGTACCTGAATTCTTGAGGGTACCAAATAATCCCGAGCACCTTCTGGAGTAGATCTAGAAAGTACTGGAGTCTCAATCTACCTTATAAACACAAAAATGTTGCATCAAAATATAATACAAACATGAATATATAAAAGAAGAAGACTAATTACTACGGCCATGCTCAAATGTACCTGTTAAATTGCTTGTATAACAATGATTATTGAAATAAAATTCACAAAAAGCAACTTTTCCCTATTACAAGCAAAACTAATAGTTTCCATAGAAGAAAACCATAAGGTATTGCATTAAGATCATCATCTTAGTAAATCTTTCTAAAGCATATCTGATCACTCTGAATACCTATTTGTTAATGTAAGTGTCTGTTGATTGACAAAGAAAAAGTGAAAAAGTTAAATCAAATTGGAACTATGTGAAAAAAGGAGCTATGTTAAAAGATCAACCTCCACAAAACCATGTACATCTTCCAGATATCTTCGAATGAGTTTCACCACCTTGTGCCGCAACACTATATTATTATTCATTTGCTGCCGCCGTAAATCGAGACATCGATATCTACAAGATGTATAAAACCTTGCATTTAGATTACTACTAATAAGGTAATAACTGAACCAACAGTGAAAGTACCACGGTATGGAGAAACTTTCAATTCTAGCAAGCAGGAGATGAGATACTACAAAGATTTTAGGAAACAAGGAATGATAATGAATACTAAAAGTAAATATGAAATAGCTGATAAGATAAAACACATAATTGGTGATGCATTTACTTGGCTTGCAGTAGAGCTTGCTTTTTCTGGATTCTAATTAGAAATACATTACATTATGTGTGGACCTGTATCAAATGTCCCTATATCTATGCTAGAATAACTTACTGTCCACTTTCGCAATTCCAAGTAACATCGCTCTTACCTCAAACGAATCTCTTCTTTGACAGAATCTTTGGCGTCATCTCCAGAGGTGACTAAAAACGGCAACTTTGTCCTCACTTCATTCAATACCTGAACATGCTCTGCAACAATCTAGCATAGAAAAACAACTATCACATTACATGATGACAAACAAGGAATAACAAAAAAAGAGAAAGAAAAGAACCAAAATATAACTTACCTCTATAACGCCAGTTTTCATTTTCTTATTCACAGACTCGGTTGGGCGAGATCGAACCACACCTTCCACAGCAACTACATACTCCAGTCTCAAGTCATTTATAATGGAATGAGCCTCGGGAAACTCATCAGGAAGCGTTGTAACCTACAATTGCAATAAACAACAAAATTCAAGACCAAAACAACGCATATTACCTAAATGGGTCAACTTTCTCAGCAACTCTAAACCAAGTTCGCAATTTTCCTGAACCTTGCAATAATAGAAATTATACAACACCGAAATTCAGTATAAATAAAATGAATTGTGTCTACGTTATGTATACCTGGACAAGGCCCGTGTGGTCTCTGAGGTTGAGAAAGGTAAGACCACCATGGACGCGGTGGAGAGCGACCCACCCACAAAGGCGAACACGCTTACCGACGTCTGCAGAGGACAAGTCACCGCAATATTCGGTTCGAGGGACCCATTGGAGAGTGTCCTTGAAAGAGGCCGGGGAGAACCTGCGAACGGTCTCAGTGGAAGCAGAAACAGAGGCAAAGGTTATCCTGTTTCTGGGATTTGGTCTTGGGACGTGTCCGTAGATGATGGTGCGGAGAAGAGGCAGAGAGGGCATTCGTCGGAGAGTTAGCAGAGGGAAAGATCTAAGGATAAGAGCCATGGTGGCGCGTGTTGTGCCACGGACAAAACGGGGGTTTTGAGTTTAAGAGGGTTTCGTTTGGAGGACCAAAAGGGAGGGCACGTGCGATGTCACGTGATCTCAAGCTTGATCATTTGCTGTCTGAAGATCGACTATTCGACTTTTATAAGCTGACTATGAGCATTGCTAGATATCAGGTGTTGGATTATTAGATATAGTTGGAAGTTTGTTTCTGGTAAAGTTGTCTGGTTGTGATGACATTATCGTTAAACTTTTCAAAATCTTTAAGAATGTTCTATACATGATCATATTTGAAACCTATTTCATCTTGATTAACAACAATTTCGAACGATCCAACTGCAAACAATGTATATATATTTATTAGTTATCCAGCCACCAAGTGTATATAAAATTGCAAGAATAAAAAATTTAGGAAGCTCAATATCTTAATCGGATGCGCCATTGATATTCACATTCTCCATTTGTCTGATGCATGTTCTTAATTTTTTAACAACTTGTGCTATTTTTCACCGTCGCTCTTTTGAAGATCTCTTGTTACACTGCTCCCACCCATCAATCGTCTCGTTGTTATATCCCTCTTCAATTTCGCCCCAAAAGTGGTCAGAAGTTTGAT
>JANIPM010000232.1:69395816-69405899 GCA_027478405.1 Erythroxylum cassinoides
TACCATATTTAATCACATTCATCTCAAATAATGCTAACTCAATTACTTAATTAGTCTAATCATGCTTAATTAATAAAAAAGAAAATTTTGGGGCTAACAAATATGTTGGACATTTGGGATCATCAATTATTATTCTTGAAGCTATTGTTGATTATAATCTATGGATATGGCACATTTATTTTGGTATGCCAGGTATAAATAATGACATTAATGTGTTAGAATCATCGCATTTACTTTCTAATCTTGCTTAAGGTATTGCTCCTCCTGCTCATTATGTTATTTAAGGGAAAGACTATAATATGAGATATTATTTAGTTGATGGGATTTATCCGAAATGGTCCACCATTGTGCAAACAATTCATGAGCCACTTTCCATAAAGAAAAAAAATATTTTGCAATAAGATAAGAGTCATATAAGAAGGACGTAGAGCGTGCATTCAGAGTTCTACAATCGCGATTTGCGATTATTGCAAGACTGACACGTTTTTTTGAAAAAATTTGTTGCATGATATCATCACTACATTCATTATTATGCACTATATGATTATTGAGGATGAATGTGATCTCAATGGACCAATCATAAGTGTAATGGAAGCTCTAGAACTGACCGTAGAAAGGGTATCAGATGAAAATCTCCGATTTCAACATTTTTTTGCTCGATATAAACAAATCAAGGACAAAAATGTGCATATTGAATTAAGGAATGCATTAATAGAACATTTATGGGAACAATATACTAATTAAGAGGATTAGTGGATTATGTTATGTCTACTTTCAATGGCGATATTATCTTTTAATTTTTTGTGTAATGAATGTTTTGTGCTTATTTTTCATGTCAAGATGTTTTTGATTTATGAAATTCAATAAAATTTAATGTTTGATATTACATAATTATATTGTCATTTAATATATTTAAATAATATTAAATATTGCAATATATCTTATATATTATTTCATTTAGTATAATCAAGCAACAAATTATAGTTTAATTGAAATTTTATTATTTATTAACATAAAATATAACAACAATAATATTATGAATAAAATTGTACACAAAAAATAGAGTTGGATTAATTTTATAAAATAATTTTAATAATTAAAAATGAAAGGTAAAAAAGGAATATGCTGAGAATATTCCTTTTTGGGGTGAAAAATTAAGTTATGAGTTGGAGTGAAAAAGTATTGTAGCATCTCCAAAATGGAGGAAACTCTACCCCATTTTAGAGGAATGAGTTAGAGATGCCCTTAGTTCGTAAACACAGATCACGACACAAAGTGGAGAGACCATAAAATTTGTTGAATTGAATTCGATACAGTCAAATTTGTACATGATTGTTTACTATAAAATGCAAAAAAAGAGTTGCTTCAATAGTGTTGAAAATAAGAGTTGCTTTAGTAAAAATGAAAAAAAGAGTTACTTTAATACATGAATAATGTATAATGGTAAAAAATAAGAATAATTGGTAATTAAAACAAATTGAACTGTATGTCTACAGCTAGCTTGAGGAACTTATAAATATTTATCCATCCTCTTGTTTTAAGTATCAAAAAATTAATTTAGGCATTTAAGAGTAGAATTTATGAATATCTAATCTAATAAATTTAAGTAAAAATTAATATTTATAACTTAGGGCTAGTCAATAAGTGCTTATATTGTAATTCTTATTTTTAATCATAACAATAATTTGTATGCTCAATTTTTTAATATTAATTATACTATGCTTTTGTATTATATACCTAATTATTCCGATAAGTGGTATCAAATCTTAATTAGAGTATGTATATCTAGTTATTATAAATTCTATGGTTATCATTATAAGTGGATTATCCATGTAAAAAATTAGTTATTGTTCACTCATTAAAATATCATATACTATTCATGTATACAATTATTATTTATGTAAAATAGTAAAAGTTATTTCTTTTAACTTAAAGTAGTCTTTGATAGAAGTAATAACATAACAGATCTTCTACATCGTGGGTAGAAAATATAAACTATCCCAAAGATTATAAAGACAATTAGATGTGTAGTTTGTACTTATAAAGGGATAGGGGATATATGCAAACTTGTACAAGTTAAAAATAGATATATTGTCAAAAGTATAGGCATTAGTCACTTCAAGTAATCTAAATGAAAGATCTTCGATGTTATTACATTTAAAAAATTGGACTTATATCTAAAAAAGGAATGAAGTTTTTCTATGGAGTAAAGGATACTCTTTAGGCTTAAAGTGGCATCACTACCATTTTATGAGCATTGCATTATAATCACGCAACCGTATGTAAATTTTAAGACATTAAATTCAATAAGTAAGGTATCTTTGAATTGTTTCATTATGATGTATGGCAAGCACCATTTTCATGTATGGGGGAGGAAAGTACTTCATCTTTTTTATTGATGATTATTTCTTTAGGTGTTGGGCGTACTATGTCAAGACAAAAACATAAGTGCTCTCAATTTTAAAGTTTTTAAAGTGTTTGATGAACTTGATTTTGGTAAATACAAGTAATATAAGAGAATATATTGGTGATGAATTTGATTCATTTTATAAGCATGAAGGCATCAAAGTAGCTCACCATTGGATGAACAAAACAAAGTGAAAAGATTTGATGAACAAAACTCTATTAGAATTAATGAGAGCAATGTTGAGCATTACATGCTTAGATAATGGTTTATCGGAAAAGCAATCAATATTGCATATTATATGGTGAATATAGTTTTATCAACTACAATTGAGGTAAAGGCATCGATGAAGATATTTATAGTGACGCCACGGATTATTCTAATATCTATACATTTAGAAGTTCTATTTATATGATGTGTGATGCCAAAGGAACTACAAAGTTAAATATAAAATCTAGGAAATGCTTATTCTTAGAATATATTGACAGAGTGTACGGGTATCGCTTATACATTCCATTATCTATAAGCTTATTTTAAGTAAGGATATAACCTTTATTGAAGATAAATTATAAAGGAAAAAAGAAGTTATTAAACTAAAAGAGGTTATGGTCCATATTTTGATAATAATAAAATGTAAGTAATACTAATGAGTTTGGTTTTAGTGAAAACAATATGAAAGTAAAAGTGGTCATGCACAAACTAAGATAAATCATATAAAGACATTAGATAAAAGTTAGAGTTGAACTTATTCAAGTGAAGAACAAAATCAAAAACAAGGAAACAAGGTATAATAAAATTAGAAATGAATATGTAATATTAATTGTGCTTCCTATTTAGTTACTTTGATATTTTAAAGACTCACCATGCGTAAATACATCAGTGTTTTAACTCGTTTCATGAGTCTTTTTAATCATCAAGATGAATTAAAGTTTTGATGTCAAACAAAACATCATATTAAGTTTGAGAGTTTGAAGATTTTAGGTGTATTGGTTAACTAATATGGTAAGAAGAGTTTCTTTTCAATCATAGAAAAAATAAGACTATTATAAGAAGGTTCCTTTTCTCCTCGTTGAAAGATAAGACTTAGAAGAATTCCAATAAATGTCTTACATAGTGGACATCAGCAAAGGTTGTTTTCTAAACCGCTATAAATTATTTTATGTTTCTTCTTCCCTAGATTTTTTAGTTATACACACACACACACACACACATAAATAAAAGAAAGAGATAAATGAAAGTTATTATCTGATGTTAATTATGTAGAAAAATTCATCTAGATATATAATAAAATAAATACAAAAATTTGCATGAAAATAATATAATATGGTTAAAGCAAATAATAATGTACCACATTATCAATAATCTTCTCTTATTAATAAAGTTTAAGTCTAAATAAAAATAAAATTTTAGTTAATATTAATGCAATTCACCTAAATGAATATCTTAATTTACTAAATAAGTGGTAATTTCTAAGCTTTATCAATATTGATTTAGGCTATGTTTGGTTGGATATAAGGTTTTTAATAGAATAGAATGGTTTATAATGAAATAAAATATAAATAGATGTAATATTAGAAAATTATTGTTTTGGGAGGGATGGAAGGGTTCAAAATGTAATATAATGAAATGTTGTTTGAAAGATGGATGGAATGGAATGTAATGTAGTATAATAATAATAATAAATGACTATTATACCCTTGATAGAAATAATGAGATGATTGTCTTTGACGCGGAATAATATAAACGGATAATATCCCAACGAAAGCTAATGTCTAGTAGATAGATCGGAAATCTCTAAGATCCAACAAACATGACCTGAGAACCTAAGGTATATGAAAACTTAGATCCTGAAAGATGTTGTTTGAAAAACCCTCGAGAGTTGAATGCCACAAAGAATGATCATGCCTTCAATAAGTTCGGAATTTTTTAAAAATCGAACGTAAGACTTGAAAGCGATAAACTCACAAACTCATAAGAGAATTGTTTTTAATTAATCAAAAGAGAAGTGTCTTCCTTATAATGGAAAAAGGTATTTATAGTATAAGAGTATGCCTAGCCACATAAGGTAAAATATCTAAATTAATTAAGAACATGGTCTAAAGACTAAATAGGAAAATTAATTCAAAGAGCATTATTTAAGATAATTTCCTTTAAAGCTTGATTCTTTTACCAAAATTGTCAAAGGAATAATTATTTGGGATAATTTTCCTTTGGAACTCGATTCTCTGCCAAATTTGTTCCTGTGCTTAGTCCATGCTTGCTATAATGGTTCAACTGACGTAATGGAACGCCTCCTCCTTTAGTTCGACACTCAAACTCTTCATTTGAATCTCTTGAATCAACTTCAACCATCGAATCCTTAATTCTCTTAGTATGAGCTTATTGGTCTAATTGGCATATACAAAGGGTCCCCTTGCCTTATCTTGGCCTTGCTTGTATCATCCTCTCCTTCGTCAAGAGGATTCATCCACGAATCAACACCTGTGTCAAAAGAAGATAAATCACTAACAATGAAAGTGGCCTATACATTTTACTCACTTGGGAGCTCTAATTTGTATGTGTTGTCATTGATCCTTTCAATGAGTTGAAACGACCCATCCCCTCGTGGTTGTAACTTATTTTTCCTCTTCTTTGGGAACATCTGTTTACGCATATGGAGCCACACCCAATCACCTGGTTCAAAGATAACTTTACGTCGTCCCTTGTTGGCTTGGCTGGTTCACAGTTCATTCTTCTTTTCAATTTGAGCTTTCACTTTCTCATGAAGTGACCTCACCAATTCTGCCTTCCTCCTGCCATCTAAACTAGTCCTTTTATCAATAGGCAAAGACATTAAGACTAACGGGGACAAAGGATTAAAGCCATATACAATTTCAAAAGGTGAATAACTAGTAGACGAATGTATAGTTCTATTATATGCAAATTTAGCAAAAGGGAAACACTCTTCCCAACTCTTAAGATTTTTCTTTATAATGGCATAAAGTAATTAAGATAGAGTCCGTTTAACTACCTCGATCTGACTGTCAGTTTGGGGGTGACTTGTGGTAGAAAATAGTAATTTAGTTCCTAACTTCCCCCATAAGACCTTCCAAAAATGATTAAGGAATTTAACATCTCGATCTAACATGATAGTTTTAGGAATCCCATAAAGATGTACTACTTTCCAAAAGAACAAATCTTCTACGTGGGTTGCATCAATAGTTTTACGAAAAAGGAATAAAATGCGCCATTTTACTAAATTGATCGACGACCATAAAAATAGAATCTTTCCCCTTGTTTGTTTTAGGTACAAAGTCCATAGAAATATTTGTCTAAGGCTCATCGAGTACGGGCAAAGGTGTGTACAAACCCAGGGCTGACATTTTAGACTTAGTCTTCTTACAAGTGACACAGTTCGCACAAAATTTTTCTACGTCACGTCTCATCCTAGGCCAATAAAAATGTTCTATAAGCACACATAAAGTCTTTTATAACCTAAAGTGTCCCATTAAACTACCCCTATGGGCTTCCTTAACCAACAATTCCCTAATTGAACAAACAAGTATACACAACTTATTTTCTCTAAACAAGTACCCATCCATCCTATAAAATCAATTAACTGTTCCCTTCTCACACGCGACCAATATACTAGAAAAATTAGGATCCTTCTTATACGAGTCTTTAACAAATACAAATCCCAACAATTTGGCAAATAGTAATTAAGGCATACCTACGAGGTAAGGCATCTGTTACCACATTCTCCTTACCTTGTTTGTATTTGATCATATAGGGAAAGGACTCAATTAGTTCCATCCATTTGGCATGCCTTTTATTCAGCTTGCCTTGTCCCTTCAGGTGTTTTAATGACTTGTGATTAGTGTGAATCACGAACTCCTTTAGCCATAAATAGTGTTGCCATGTCTCCAATGCTCTAATGAGGGCTTAGAGCTCTTTGTCATAGGTAGGATAATTGAGTGGTGCCTCGTTGAATTTCTCATTGAAATACGCAATGGGTCCTATCCCACATTAACACAGCACCAATACCTATTTTTGACGCATCACATTCAATTTCAAAAGTCTTAGAAAAATCAGGTAAAGCTAGAATAGGTGCAGAGCACAATTTTTCTTTAATCAAATTAAAAGTTATTTCTTGCCCTTGTCCCACTTAAATCCTACAATTTCTTAATTACTTCAGTGTGCTAAAATCTTTAATAAACTTGCGATAAAAAACTAGCCATTCCATGAAAACTTCTTACCTCTGTGATGCTTTTAGGTGCGAGCCATTCCTTAATTGCTCTTACCTTTTCCCCATCCACTTCCACTCCACTATGACTCACAACAAATCTAAGGAAAATAACTTTATCCATGCAAAGATGACATTTTTGAATATTGGCGTAAAGTTTTTCCTCTCTAAGTACAGTCAACACCTCTCTTAAATGTCTAATGTGAACCTCTAAGCATGTAATATAAATAAGAATGTCGTCAAAATATACCACAAAAAAATTACAAATAAAGTTACTAAAGACATGATTCATTAACCACATGAAAGTACTAGGTGCATTTGATAAACCAAACGTCATAACTAACCACTCATATAAGCCATATTTTGTTTTGAATGTTGTTTTCCATTCATCCCCTTCTCTTATCCTGATTTGATTATAGCCACTTTTTAAATCTATTTTGCTAAAAATTTTAGCCCCATGAAGTTCATCTAGCATATCATCTAGCCTTGGAATAGGATAGCGATATTTTACCATTATGTTATTAATGGATTTGCAATCAACACACATACTCTAGGTTCCATCTTTTTTGGGTACGAGCAAGACGGGTATAGCACATGATCTCATGCTTTCCCTCACGTACCCTTTTCCCATAAGTTCTTCTACCTACCTTTGAAGTTCCTTTATCTGTTCAAGGTTACTCCTATAAGCTGGTCGGTTTAGAATAGTATCCTCAAGTATAAAGTCTATTTGGTGTTCGATTCGCCTAATAAGTGGTAACCCATTAGGTATCTCCTCGGAGAACACATCCGCAAACTCTTATAACGAAGAAACAACCAAACTAGGGAGGGAATTGTTAGTAAAATTAAGAGCAAGTAGAGACTTCTTCTAAATTAATTACTGGTTTTCTGATAAGGCCCTCATAATCTCACCTTTCTTTGTAAAGAAACTCTTTCCTTTCATACTCTCCTTTTTCTCTTTTTCCTCTCATTTTGTCAGTCAAACTTTCTTCCTCTTTTACACTCACTTTCTCAATATTTTTTCTTTGTAATCGCTCATCTTCCTCCTGTTTCAACTTAACTTGGTCCTTACAGAGCTGCTGAGGTGTTAAAGGCCCTAATATAATTGGCCTTTCGTCCATTTGTAACCATTATGCATGGCTCGTCTGTTAAACTACCAAGGCCTTTTTAATAAAATATGGGTTATTTGCATTGGAACTATGCCACATAACACCGTATCTATATAAGTCCTAAAAGTGAATTCTACTAGCACCTATTTGTTCACCTTGACCTCGCCATTGTCATTGAGCCATTGCAACTTATAAGGTTTGGGGTGTTTGATCAATGGTAACCTCATCTTCTCCATAAAAGCTACACTCGCCATATTAATGCAACTACCTCCATCAATAATTATACTCTGAGTCTTTCCTCCTAGAAGACATCTGGTATGAAAAATATTTTCTCGCTATAAGTCTGCCTTATTCACCTGCGCTCAAGTATTAAGGGCTCTCTTAGACACTAAAATTGTTGGGATAGCCATTAGTCCTAAATCTTTATCATCCTCATAGGCCTCATCATCTACTTTTGGCATCTCGTCTTCATCACTGTGCTCATCTTCTGTCTCAATAACCATATTCTTGTTCACCATTGTCCTCTTGTTGGGGCATTGAGAAGCCATGTGCCCCACCCTTTGACATTTAAAGCACTTAATGTCCCAATTCCTGGAAGATGTGGTTCCCATCTTTTACTTGTGCTTTTATGTGGTCTCTACTTTATCCTTGTACCTTTATGTCAGTTCTTCTTTCCCTCTTGATGACTCCCCTTTACTCTTCCAACTTAACTTATCTGACCCTTCAAAGCCCCAATTGGTTTTTTAGAAACCACTAACTCTAGCTGTGGGTCTGAAAATCACTCCCTGCTTCAATTGTTTCTCCACCTTCATTGCTATGTGCACCAATTCTTCCAACTCCACATAATGTTATAGTTCAACCACATTAGCTATTTCCCTATTTATACCACTTAAAAATCATGCCATAGTCACCTCCTAGTCCTCCTCAATGTTAGTCTGAATCATAGACATCTCTATCTCTTTAAAATAGTCATCCACACTTCGATTTCCTTGAGTCACAGTTTGCAACCTGCGATAAATCTCACTATATTAGTGATTAGGGGCATATCTCCTTCCCATGACAACTTTTAATTCTTCCCACATCTCTATCGGCCTCTCCCGATTTCTCTTCCTACCATTAACTAATTGATCCCACCAAACTAACGCATAGTCTGTAAATTCAGTAACTACCAACTTCACCTTTTTCTCCTTTGAGAACCTATGATAGTCGAGCAAAAGCTCCACCCTCTTTTCCCACTCTAGGTAGGCCTCTGGATCACTCTTACCTGAGAATG
The DNA here is from genome assembly GCA_027478405.1 of Erythroxylum cassinoides. Taxonomy (NCBI): domain Eukaryota; kingdom Viridiplantae; phylum Streptophyta; class Magnoliopsida; order Malpighiales; family Erythroxylaceae; genus Erythroxylum; species Erythroxylum cassinoides. The sequence continues at coordinate 69,404,822 of JANIPM010000232.1, forward strand.
TGGGTAGATTTAATTTAATGCTCCCCAGATCACCATCTAATTCTCCTCGACCTTTACATGCACCCTGGGTCACCTATTTCCTTATCGAGCTCTCCCAGTATCTTTTGTAATCCAATTGTACTCTCTTTCCCACTCATCATAAACATCCCCATCTTCTTCCCATATGCATCCACCCTCGCACCCCTAACTCCCACGTTATTTCTTGCATTGTTTCCCCCACCTTGGGGTGCTACCTTTCCATCCTTAATCTTAGCCAATTGATTATCCTATTCTGTCAATGTCACAGCCAATCCTCTTACCATCTCCTATAACTGTTGTATTTGAGTGAATAGAGCTTGATTTTGCTCCGATGGTTTGGTATTGTTACCTATGTTATTAGCCATATGTGCAAGTGTGCTAGTATCCTCTTATGACAAAAGGAATTTCACTAGTGTTTACGCTCAATGGCTTTCACCCGATACTATTCTCAAATGCTCTGCCTTTTACCTCTTAGTGCCCTCACTTCTCAGTTCGATCTTCGAACTCAACAAACTCAATCAAGCAATGACTGCACTCGTCTAATTCAACAATTGGGGTAATATTGTAAGAATGGATAAGAAGGATTTCAAGAATTAGAGGCTAGGATTTCAATTTGGAAATATAATAAAACGACCAATTTTTTTTTACGGGAGTAATAATGAAGATAATTGGAATAACAAAGGGTAACAAAGAAAGTTAATCAAGAGTAAATATTTTTTGACAACAATTCACAACAAAAGTAATAGAAGATATATGATAATGCTGTAATGGCGAAAGTGAGCAAGAGAAGTCATGAACAAAAATTTTTTCTTCATTTTTTTTCATTTTTTCTACAAATAACAGTTCACGAAATAGCAAAGTAAGGAAAAAAAGGAATAGAAGTTAAAAGGATTTTTTTTAATAACAATTCACAAGGGAATATTAACTATTATGATAGTAAGGGTTACAAGAGAGAAGCAATTGCTATTAACACTGTTAAGATAGCAAAGGGGGAGTAGATGTTGGACCCCGAACTTTTGATGAAAAATGGAAATATTAAAATGAATTTAAATGAGAAAGA
>JANIPM010000232.1:69407103-69431065 GCA_027478405.1 Erythroxylum cassinoides
ACAACCCTGCACTAGCATTCAGTAAGACAGCAAAAGTATAGTCATTTGGTTTAACATCTTCCTGCAGCATTTCTGAAAACAAATTGAATGTTTCTTCAAAGCACCCATTTTGTAAATAAACAGACATGATTGCTGTCCATAATACAACATTTTGACTTTGGAGCCCATCAAAAACTCTCCTAGCGCAAGATATCTTCCCACATTTCCCATACATGTTAATCGTTGTACTGTTAATATACACATCACTTGTTATCATCTTACCATGAACTTGCAAACCTAATTTTAAATCTTTAAGTGAAGCACAAATACCAAAAGCATTGAAAAAAGCAACACTATCCCAGTTCATATACTCACCAAGCCTCCTCTTTAAGATCACCAAGCCTTCCCTTAGATACCCATGTTCCACAAGCCCACTCAAAACTGAATTATAGGCAAAAATATCATTTCCTGGCAATGAATTGCAAACCGACAGTGCATCTTGGATACGGGAATACTTTGCATACATATACACGAGAGCTTTCCTAGCATATTGATGAAACAACAATCCAGACTTCAACACAAACCCCTGCCTACCATCATCAACTCTCCCGCCATCAGAACAAGAAGAAATCACAGTAGCAAAATATACTCATTAGGCCTCACACTACCCTCCAAACGCATATCCTTTAGCAACACAATGACTTCCAACAACAACCCATGATGCAAGTACCCAGCCATCAACGCACCCCAGGACACCACATTCCTTGCACGCACACGACCAAACAGGTTACGGGCATTCCAGACCTCGCTGCACTTTGAGCACAAATTTATCAAAGAGTTGGCTTCATACGTGTTCTCCACGGGAGTTGGATTCGACACAATCAAAAGGGCATGCACCAATTTTCCAATTTTCAGGTTTTTGGTCTCTGCTGATAAATAGTAAGAGTAGTTTCAGATGGTCTTGGACAGAGAAGGCTACTCTCGCTAGCTTTAACATTGCTTTGAGTGATACTCCAAGTCCAAACGCGCCATAAAAGTCCTTTCTTTACATGAAAAAAGCACAATACTGGAATGTGCATATGACTTTTGTATTCCAAAGAACACAGTCCATGAACTCCTACGACACAAGGAGGACATACTAGGACTGGTTACCTAGAATGTAATGCCTCTTAGCTGAGATGGGTAGGAATTATTTAATACAATAACTGCCTCCCAGTCCTAGCTGGTGCAACGTCGTAAGATAACAGACTACGTCCGCCATTATTGGTGACTACAGAGACTCTGTTCGTTCATCAACATGCAATAATTAAGGATGATATTAAAATAAAATTATTTTAGTATAAGTGTATAACTAAAATGATATGATTTGATAATAAAACGACAATGGTAGTTATTAATAATTAATATTGTACTGGATAATCCTAACTCAGTCTAGCAAAATTAGTTTAAGTGCGCTATTTCTCCTGAGATAAGGTCATGAAATGCAATCTAAGATTGTATTTCAGGTTCTCCAATTAATGCCAGAGAAAATCTTCTCCTGAATTCTCTATCAATCCCAATTTGTTGGGAACATTTGGGAGTTATTACTAATCCTTTTACTTGTTGATTAGTGATTACTAATCCATGTACAATTTGGATAAACCATTATCTATAAATATGCATCACCTCTGAAACACACTTACGTGATCTTTTCCAATTCAAAGAAAACAACAATGCAAGGTCTGAAAGTGGAAATCAACAATATGGAGACTTACGCGCCGGGTGTGAGGTTCTTACCCAGTGACATAGAAATGCTTCATTATTACCTCAAAAATAAATTAGAGAAGAAGCCATTACCTACGGCTAATATTAGAGACGTTGATATATACAAGTTTAATCCTGAGGATTTAGCGAGCTTGTATAAGCCTACTTGTGATAAACCTGAAGAATGGTATTTTTTCACTCCAAGAGATAGAAAGCACAGGAATGGCAAGAGACCAAATAGGAAAGCAGGAGATGGGTTTTGGAGAGCTACCGGAGCAGATAAAGAAGTGAAGATGAAAGGTACGGTTATTGGATGGAAGAAAGCTTTGGTGTTTTACTTCGGGAAACCTCCTAATGGCGAGAAAACTAGTTGGATTATGCACGAGTACACGCTCAGAGATGCTCCTCCTTCCTCAACGACCGGTTCTGATGATATGAAGGTATTTAATTGTTGATCATTCTCTAGCCTTTTTTTAATTATTTTTTAGTAATTATTAGGGATTGATCTTCTTCTTGTTATTTTTTTCCTGCAGCTTGATGTTTTTGTCTTATGTAAGATACACAAACACACCCGAAAATCTGATACTAAACGAGAACAAGACACATCCGGAAACAAGTCTCTGTCCAAATTCCAGAATTAGTCGAGTGAAAACAGTTTTTTAGAACAGCAACAGCCAAATTTGATGGCAGAAAGCAGTAGCAATTACACTCAAGTTCATGCTCCTCCTGTACTACTTCCTGGACAGTACGAAGAAGAAAAAACGTTACTTCCTGAATTTTCTGGACAGCTCGAAGAAGATGTTAGAAAGTGATTCAAATATCGGTTAAATTAGTGTTTTCTTATAGTTGAATAAGTCATGATTTAGTTTGGATAGAGTCCAGATTTGTTGGTGAACACCGAGTCAAAAGCAGGGAGTGAGGATATTGCGTTAGTTTGTTGAGTCTGTAGCCTATAAAAGGCACCGTTTCTAAGTTGAATAAAAATATCTCAGTTGCGTATCAGCGTCATAAAGCTAGTCAGTTATTTGCAGTTGTTTCTCATTCTATTTATTGACTGTAAACCAACATTAAACGAAAACTGCTCAGAAATATACAACTACCAGTTTTTACAAAATCTCTGTTTCATAGATTTAATTTGGTATCATAGCAATAGCTTAACAACAAATTCCAACGATTCTGTCATGACCAACACCGATATTTAACACACGTATCTACTGTGTGTCCCTTCTCATGGCAGTGAGTGCAATATTTATCTTCCTTCTTCACATAGCTTCCCTTTCTGTTCATTGAGAACACTTCTTTGGTTTCTGCCTTCCTGTTGCCGATGGGTTTCGCTGCAAGGGCAACAGTCATCGGTCCTGCCTCATTTGTGCATAATCCCGCAACGTTTCTTTGTTTCTCAACTGTAAGAATCATAGAGTATGCTTTGTTCACAGTTGGGAGAGGATCATTTAGCATTACTTGACTCACTACATTGTCGTATTCTTCTCTAAGGCCCATCAAAAATTGAACCAGTTTTGTGTTGTCTTCCACTATGCTGTTGAGTTTTCCGACCTCACGTGGGCAACTTCTATAAGGCAATACGCATCTTAAATCATCCCAAATTCGTTTTAGCTTGGTGAAGTATCTTGTCACTGACTCATTTTCCCTGTCGTAAGTTACCGATTTCTTGCATTAATTGATAGAGTTGAGGTCCATTGCTCTCATCATACCTAGACCTTAACTCTTCCCATAAATCTCTAGCAGTGGTTACAACAAGGAATGATTTTGCTAAATCCTTAACCATAGAATTTAAAAGCCATGATATTACCATATTATCAGCGGTTCTCCATTTTTTTTGTAAGGCGAGGTTGTTCTTCGGCTCCTTGCAGTGGCCATTTACAAATCCTATCTTGTCTTTTGCCTTTAAAGCGATGATCATTGCTCTACAGCAACGCACTCCCACAGACGCAAATAGCACCAATGCACCCCTGCAGTAACCACAGCCGCTAACAGCACCAACGCACCCCTGCAGTAACCAACCGTACATGTTTCTTTTCACTCTGTAAACACTCACGCACCTCTTGCGTCCTCTGTTTTTTACGCTTGTCAGTAATCCGTTGGCAAGTTTGTCTTGTACAGTTTTTGTCCTCTTGTTTCTTTCGTTGTAAACGTTGTATATAAATATTACAACATAAATGAAATCGGCAAGAGAATTAGCCGTCTCTTCCAAAACTACTCGCCCTAATAGTTTTCTACATGGTATCAGAGCAGGACAACTCTTGATACACGATGGCAACTGAAGGAGATTTGAGTACCTTCCAAACACACCCCGATACAGATAATAATGAGAGTGAATCGTATGAGCTCTCTGCCTTAGAAAACCCAGGTGCGATCTTGGTGACGACACTGTTGGATGAAACCAACTACCTCTCATGGTATCAGAGCAGGTTTGGTCCGGATTATGAATTTCCCGGTTGTCTGTCTGTGTTGGACCCCGAACTTTTGATGAAAAATGGAAATATTAAAATGAATTTAAATGAGAAAGAAATTGGTGAGAATGGGAATGAATTTAAGGAAATTTGATGAAATTAAGTCGTTTCGCTCCGGTGATGCGATTTGTATTCCGATTAACGATTTCTCGCTTTTCGATTTTCCGTTTTTCGTTTTTCAGTTGGGATCCGGCTCTCGGATCGGGTCCCAACAGTAGACATGAATCAAGAGAACAAAGGATGTTTTTGTTTTTGTTTTTTCTTTTTTTGAAATCAATGAAAAAAAGAAAAAACAAAAAGATAGCTTATTAGAGGTTAGAAATTAGCTCTGATACCAACTGATGCGGAATAATATAAATGCATAAAATCCCCAAGAAAGCTAATGTCTAGTAGATAGATCGGAAATCTCTAAGACCCAATAGACATGACTTGAGAACCTAAGGTATATGAAACCTTAGACCCGGAAAGATGCGGTTTGAAGAACCCTTGAGAGTTGAATGTGTTCGAACATCGAACGTAAGACTTGAAAGCAATAAACTCACAAACTCATAAGAGAATTGTTTTTAAATAATCAAAAGAGAAGGGTCTTCCTTACAATGGGAAAAGGTATTTATAATATAGGAGTATGCCTAGCCACTTAAGGTAAAATATCTAAATTAATTAACATGGTCTAAAGACTAAATAGGAAAATTAATTCAAAGAGTATTATTTTAGATAATTTCCTTTGAAGCTTGACTCTTTTGCCAAAATTGTCGAAGAAATAATTCTTTGGGATAGTTTTCCTTTGGAACTTGATTCTCTGCCAAATTTATTCCCACTCTTAGTTCACACTTGCTATGATGGTCCAACTGACGTAATGGAACACCTCTTGTTCCAGTTCAACACCCGAACTCTTCATTTAAATCTCCCGAATCAACCCCGCCTCCACTCCTTAATTCTCTTAGCATGTGCTCGGGTTATTGGTCCAATTGGCACATGCAAAGGGTCCCATTGCCTTATCTTGGCCTTGTTCGTATCAGTTCTTGCTATCAGGGTTGAGGGTATAATTGGTATTAAAATTTTTTTACTAAGGGTATATTAGGTAGTATATATTTATCATTTTACATTCCGTCCTAAATCCCTCAAATCGGAGGTAACTCATTTTTACTGTTTAGGATGGAATCAGATATAACATAAAACTCTCCCCTTTTATTCTATTCTATTCTATTCCGTTATAAATTTTTATCTAAAACGATGAAATAATATTACATTATATTCCATTCCATTACTTACCGCCCTACTAAACATAGCATTTGTTATAATATAATAATAATACTTAATTTTTTTGTAAGGAGTTTAATTACAGGTTAATAATTAGTTTGGAAAACAATGATTTTCTTTATTTAATGTTTCTAACATAAAATTTTAGTTATTATTATGTTGAATGTTATAGTTCCTTAATGTGTTGAATTATGAAAGTAATTAAAAATTTTAATATTTTGATTTTAAAGAAATCTCTTTAGATTAAGATTTTAATATGAGTTTTAATTGTTATGACATTCAATGTTAAGAAAACATTTGAGCCAGATTTTTAATTTAAAGACTTTTAACATTTTAATTTTAAAGAAATGTTTCAATCTAAAATTTTGATGTGAGCTTTAATTACCAACACATCAAATCTTACATTTCTTTAATTAATTATCATTTCCATCTCTTTTAATGATTTTTTTTTAGTGAAAATAGCTCTTATATACATGTATAAATATATATATTAGATGATAGATTCTGACAAATACAAGCATTTTCCACGGCTCATTTCCACCTTTACAATTAGAATACCCTGTGCAATAGATAATTCCCATGAAGCGTGACAAAGCCTATATTAGGTAAGATAAATGATATGATATAACAAAGTTCACATATTTTACAACCGCTTTCTTTAATGAATACAAGTAAGGATAAAATTATATATTACTGAACTTCCTTAAATTTTTTGTTGTTAATTGTTATTGTTGTTATTTTTTAATAAATACATTTTCTTATGCGTCTGAGAGTCATGATTAGATAAAAATCAATATAGATGCATAACGGTCACTTTTAAATAACCACATCTCAAAATCCAACGGCTCTTAGATCCGCATTTTCCAACGGTCAAAATCCACGTCCATTCCCAAAACTAGCCGTTACTATTCCCTTTCTCTTTCGGGTGTGATCATATCCTTCAAGATTTCTACACCTTTCAGAAGGATCTCACCAGCAAGCCTCTTGGAGCAGATTCAAAGATTGATTCTTTCCTTTCCTATTCTAAAAGAAACCTTCCATTGCCACTAACGCGCCAAGTCATTTTTCTCACAGAAGCATTTAATGGCGGCTTCTTCGCCTTCAAGCAAGAACCTTTCTTTTTCTTCTTGCCCTCAAGTGTCAAGCCGGCTGACGAACACTAGTGCAAGAAACTCGGAGGCTAGTGACCCCATGAGAAGGAGTTTTAGTGGGACCCCATTTGCTAAACCACCCTCCATTGTAGCCGGTCACAAAGGGGGCTGCTTTAACTCTAATACTCCTGCTAATAGCTCTTCAGGTTTGAACAATTTAAATCCCCAGTTCCTTTTTATATTTTTTCTATTCTTTTCGATATTTTTATTGGCACCATTGGCTTGATTGGTCTAGTCAGATGATTTCTGCTGGGAAAGAGGAAATGTGAAAATTGACAAGACCTTTTTGTGGGATTCTTTGAAATTTAGTCTAGTGATTACTCTGTCAAGAAACTTTCGCGTGATTTAGCTGTTTGTATCAATAGATATAAATGGAACCATGGAGAAATTTGAAGTGATATTTCAGATGTAGGGTTGGATCTTGTTGCTTAGTAGCACAGAAAGGGAAAAGTTGATCAAGAGGGAACGGAAGCATTTCTATACATTTTCTTTAATAAAAAACTATTGCACTAATTTTTTTCGGAAATTAAAATGGTTTTCTTACTGGATAGTGCATATTATGTGTCTTCTTTGTATTTGGTGCAGTTGAAATCTTATTTTCCACAGAATTACAAGTGCCTTTATATGTTAAAATTAGTCAATTTCCTTTCTGGGATTGTAATTTTCCTAAATCAAGTTCTCTTCTGGACATTCATCGTTTTCTGTTTCTACAGCAACTGCATAGTTTGGATTTTATTTATTTTTCTTAACTTCCAATTCTGGCTTTCTGGTTTTTGACCAATTAATCCTGAATTTCAGATTGTACACGGAGACACTCCATTGGAAGAGAAAATACCATCGTCTCTTTGCAAGATCACGATGACAAAGAAAACGGCAAAGACCATAACTGGAAATCGGCTAAAGGTCGTTCGCAAGCTTCTGTAAAGGGTTCCAAGAACTTCATGTCTCCAACAATCTCTGCGGCCTCAAAAATTAATGCATCCCCAAGAAAGAAGGTGTTGACTGAAAGGAATGATTATATTCGCAGCTCTGTGTCATCGTTTGATGGAAAATTCCCTTCAACAGAGGAGTTGGATGCAAAGACTGAAAAGGGTTTGAATCAGAAGAAAGAGGTCTCATTTGATTCAACAATAACTTACTTGGGGGAAGGGGAAGCAAGTATTGAAGACAAAATGGCACTAAAAGACATTGATTTGATGTCGCAGACAAATGCCAAAGATGATTTGTGTTTGTTTTCAGGAGATTTACCGGTGGAAAATGACTGTGTTAATCTTGATCCGAGTTTTATTATCAGTCCCGGAGTTTCGTGTTCTTCACCAATGCCTGCTTTGGCACCTCTTGATGCTGATCCAATAGCGCCTCCTTATGATCCTAAGACAAATTACCTGTCACCAAGGCCTCAGTTTCGTCATTATAAGCCAAACCAACGAATCGATATGTATCTTAATAACGAGACAGACAGCAAGCGACTTGACCAAAGTTTTCTTTCCGACTGTTTGTCAGATACTGAAACCACCGAGGAAGAAACTGACTCTGATGTTTCACAAAAAGAATCTGAAGACCTATATTCAGATGAAACTTCGAAAGAAAAAGAAAAAGAGGAAGAGTTGCCAGTGTCTGGATTCATCTCCATCAGTCCTGATGGGGCTGCTGTAGCAGCAAAGAGACTGTCTAAGCCACAATTCTTTAAAACAAAAAAGTTCTTTGCTTTATTTTCAGTCCTTGCTATTGCTTGCATACTGATGTCGCTGACAAATTCACCGATCATAGATTCCTCTTTGCTTAATAATCTGGACTGCTCTGAGCTCTATGTTCCACATGAGATCTCAGAATTCACCAGAAAAAGTCTAGACGATATAGCTGAAAGGTTCAAGCTGCAGTTATCTAATTTGCTTTCTTATGGCCACAAGATGATTTCCAGCTTCAAAGATCGTCACGACCTGGGAGCCTTGCAGTATGCTAACTTGACCTCTTTGCTGAAGGATAGTTTAAACCATGGCTACCTAACATTTGATCATGGATTTATAGGAGCAAAAATCAAGGATGATAAGAACGTGTTTGGGCATAGGCAGGATATTGAACCATTGGAGGATGACATAGAAATGATTGAAGGGGATTATGACCAGGGATCTGAAGAACACGAAGATACTGAATCAACAACACCAGACGAGGACATTGAAGAAGTTTTAGGGAGTGACTACCAGGGATTTGAAGAACATGAGGATACTGAATCAACAATACCAGATGACTTTGAAGAAGTTTTAGGGGGTGAAGAACAATTACGGTCTGGAGCAGAAGACAACTCTGAGGTTTCAGTGGAATGGAATATTCCTGAAACCGAAAACTTGAATATGGCATCACAAGATGGCATGGCCAGCCCTGGCTCTTCAGTAAGAGTTGTGACAGAAGGCAGAAGCAATGTTGAGCTCAGAAGTGCAGTTCTCCAAGACATTATTACAGGTACTCATCTCAATGAAAATCCGGCAACAGAAGTAACTGAAGACAGAATTGAAGCTGCTTACACTTTTGAGCTTAGCAGCGCAGTTCTCAAAGACGTTAAACCTGAAATGCTTGATGCTAGGCAAGCACAAGGCGAAAATGTCATGAATTCTGCTCAACTTGAATCCATTTTGGCGGAAGAAATCCCTAAAAGCCGGCAATTGGCGGACACTTCACTTACTAATCAGCGAAATTCAGAATCACTGGACTTCGCACTTAACCGATACATTTTCTCACCAAAGATCATAGCAGCAATTTCCTTGCTTGCTTGGAGCCTCGCAACAGCCGCAACAATCATTTACCTGAAGAATCGAAGACCGGCTACAAATACAGATGCTGCATCTGTGATGTTGCCGTCAATGAGTAAGAAACTAAATCAAATGCAGGTGATGGAAGAGGCTGACGTGGTCGGAGAGTCGTGCCCTTCAGAAATGAGCAGTTTCATAAGCAGCTCAAATTACAAGAAGAAAGAACTAGCAGGGACAACTGAAGCTCTAAGCCATGAAAGGAAGCCCAGGAAGCATAATAGCAGAAGGGAATCATTGGCTTCATCAGATTATTCAACCGGATCGCCTTCTTATGGCAGTTTTACTTCATACGAGAAAGTTCCCATCAAACATGTAAGCATATCTTTGTTTTACATTTATTCCACGCATTCTAAAACTTGTTTTGTTTCTCATATTAGTTGTGTCCTTTGCTCTGGGTTTGAAGGGAAACAAAGAAGAGGCGATCACTCCAGTTAGGCGTTCTAGCAGAATCAGAGGCCAAGTCACTTCTACGTGACATAAGAAGGCGAATGATTTCTGTGCAGATGATTCAGATGTGTCTGAATATAGATTCGTTTTTGTCACTGGCGAGACCTGGCATAGTTGATTATTGTAATTGTTTAGCTAATGAACTATAGTTTACTTTGCTGATCTCATTCATGGCTGTATTTCCACTTCTCTCTTATAATATGCGCACAAACCATTTGATTTATGAACAAGTTCTTATGACAATTTCATATGAAAACGTGAGAACTATAGCTTATCAATGACCTACACATGACAATTTCATATGAAAACTTGAGATACACTTTGCTGTATCCCCACCATCCAAAGTAAGAATGTAGTTTTATATATTCATTTAATACATAATTTTTTATAATAAAATCACAATACAAATAAATTGCAAAGTTGTTATTAGCATCTAAATTTTCTTATTCATGGGATAATTGAAAAAAATTATCCCATGCAAATATGTAGACCAAACCATATAAATATGCAAATATGTAGACCAAACTGGTTATTTATTTGGAGAGAGGGGAACAAATTATACAAGTTTGGAGAGAGGGGAACAAATTATACAAGTTTAGTATTACTGAGCATGGTCTATATTTCCAAGCCAACTTGGCTTTGGGGTTACATTTCTTTCTTTTTCTTATATTCTAATGATATTAAAGTTTAAAAAGTTGAAATGAGAAATATAGCCGCTTAATCAGTTCCGGCTTACCTAGGGCTTAGATTTATATGGGACCTACTCATTAAAAGAGTTAAAAATTAAAAAGTTAATAAATCTGTTTATTAAAAGAGTTGAAAATTTTAAAGTTAATATAATCTATTCATTAAAAGAGGTAAACACTAAAATGTTAATAAATCTATTTCAAGATGTTTGTATCACTTTATAAGAAAAAATTTGTGGATGCGTTTCTTATTTTGAATTTCAAGCTTTATATAGAAGAATTCGGTTCTAACCATCAATTAGGTGATCTAATGATTCTGTTTTAATTTTGTTAAAAATAAAAAAAACATTTTTTATTAATATTTCTCTTTTATATTTTTATTTGCATTTGTTTTACATGCACACATTTACGTAAGTTAAATGATGATAAATAGACGCATGAATTTAGATAACATCTTTATTAACAAAGATATATTTTATTAATATAATAATCTTTAATCATAATATATAATTGAAATTTCAGTCTTCGACTTTTAGTTTAAACTCCAGCATTCAATACAAAGTTTGGATGAATGTAAATATTCTATATGTGATCTTTTCTACCAAAAATGAATCTAAGTTAAATTTGGAGGACGCAAATTGGGCTGAGGTCCTGTGGGGTTGATGATTTTTAGAGAGTAAAAATTTTAAAATTTTTTAAACATTTAAATGAATAAGATAAGATCTGATTTAGGATGAACTAAGTTGTAGTGAGTCCCACCAATAATTAAATTAGAATGGATGAACATTTATCTAAAAATATATAGTAAAAATTTGAAAAGAGGTAATTATTGTGACATTTTTCATAATATTTGATATTTCCTTAAAAGAAAGTATACATTAATTGTCATGATTCGGTACCACATTAGACCCATAACAACTACCGTATACTCGGGCTAAGGACACTCACAGTATCCTTACTCTTACTATGCGAGGCTAACTGAATATCTCTCATTTTCTGTTTTTGAAAAATTTAGGCAGCAAAACGACTGTATTTTAAAAATTCCAATACTCAATCAAATACCCGCAAACAATTTTAAACACATTTCTATAATCATATCCAAAAATTTTACCATAACTTCAAGACTTTAAAATCCGCTCAAAGCAATCTTAACAATAGTATCAACAGGTCATACATAAAGTCTTTTACAACAACAAATAGTCAAGAGTTAAATTTATATAATCATAAAGCATATTAACAAAACCAATCTAATAAAAATAATAAAATAGTTCATGAGCCACTATGTAACTTAAGTATAAAATAGAAACTACCTATATGTGGCGATAACCTAAAAATGTCAAATGACACTAAATTAACCTGTATGGGGTTGAGTACACTATGTACTCTGTGAGCAAAAAAAACATATATCGCAAATAGAATTCGATACACACCAAGACGTTATAAATAACTTATGAGGTAAACATACATCACATAGAAACACATAGGCCTACCCTATGACTCAATATATACTGATTAGGAACAACATAGGCTTAGCCTAATAATCACTTATGAACATAGGTTTCAATTCTAATACACATAAATAGAAAGATATCACATGTATAAATCAAATCTCGTCAGAAAACAAATATCAGAATAAGCCAAAACAATTATGTATGTCGCCAGTAGTCGGCCAAATTAGCGTGCACATTCACCGATTCCCAGTGTTGGCTCGACTTTTATCCGTAGTGAGTCCAGACTATAGTCAACAAGAGTGTCATGACCCTAGGTGATGACTTCATCGGTGTCTAGACCCTAGGTATGGAATCACCCGCAAGTTCTATAGAAAGGTATCGATACGGAGACTCGACTTTTATGTACCAGCATCAACGGTAGGGGGTTGTTTAATCTGTTGTGCATAGTACATGATTGACTAATCGTTACCTCACCAATCACAAAAATCATATACAAATATTATGTACAAAAATCAAGTAAAGCATCATGTCTATATTTATCGGTCTAACCGATAAAATGAAACTTTGCCATGACTCTAAGCCAAAAGAGAACAAATACATGCAACATACATGACTCGTACACTATGTTCTCTGTGAGTAAGAAAACATATATCGCAAATAGAACTCGATACACACCAAGACGGTATAAATAACCTATGAGGTGAACATACATCATATAGAAACACACAGACCTACCCTATGACTTAACATATACTGATTAGGAATCACATAGGCCTAGCTTATTAATCATTTATTGGGTGAACATAGGTTACAATTCTAGTACACATAAGTAGAAAGATATCACATGTATAAATCAAATCTCGTCAAAAAATAAATATCAGAATAAGCCAAAACAATCATGTGTATCATCATTAGTCGGCCAAATTAGCGTGCACACTCACCGATTCCCAGTGTTGACTCGACTTTCATCCGTAGTGAGTCTAGACTTCAATCGACAAGAGCATCATGATCCTAGGTAATGACCTTGTCGGTATCTAGACCCTAAGTGTGAAATCACCCGCAAGTTTCATAGAAAGGAATCGATACGAATACTTGAATTTTATGTACCAGCATCAAGGGTAGGGGGTTGCTTAATCTGTTGTGCCTAGCACACGATTAACTAATTGTTACCTCACCAATCACAAAAATCATATACAAATATTATGTACAAAAATCAAGTAAGGCACTATGCCTTTATTTATCGGTCTAATAGATAAAATGAAACTTTTCCATGACTCTAAGCCAAAAGAGAACAAATACATGCAACATACATGACTCGTACATTATGTACTCTGTGAGCAAGAAAAACGTATATCATAAATATAACTCAATATACAATAAGACGGTATAAATAACCTATGAGGTGAACATATATCATATAGAAACACATAGGCCTACTCTATGACTCAACATATGTTGATTAGGAATTACATAGGCCTAGCCTATTAATCACTTATCGGGTGAACATGGGTTCCAATTCTAGTACACATAAGTAGAAAGATATCACATGTATAAATCAAATCTCGTCAGAAAACAAATATCACAATAAACAAATACAATCATGTGTGTCGCCACTAGTCGGCCAAATTAGTGTGCACACTCATCGATTCCCGGTGTTGGTTCGACTTTCATCCATAGTGAGTCCAAACTACAGTCGATAAGAGTGTCATGACCTTAGGTGATGACCTCATCGATGTCTAGACCCTAGGTGTGGAATCACCCGCAAGTCCCATAGAAAGGAATCGATACGGAGACTCGACTTTTATGTGCCATCATCAAGGGTACAGGGGTTGCTTAATCTGTTGTGCCTAACACACGATTGACTAATCGTTACCTCACCAATCACAAAAATCATATACAAATATTATGTACAAAAATCAAGTAAGGCACCATGTCTTTATTTATCAATCTAACCAATAAAATGAAACTTTGCCATGGCTCTAAGTCAAAAGAGAACAAATACATGCAACATACATGACTCGTACACTATGTACTCTATGAACAAGAAAAACATATATCACAAATAGAACTCAATACACACCAAGACGGTATAAATAACTTATGAGGTGAACATACATCACATAAAAACACATAGGCCTACCCTATGAATCAACATTTACTGATTAGGAACCACATAGTCCTAGCCTATTAATCACTTATCAGGGGAACATAGGTTCCAATTCTAGTACATATAAGCAGAAAGATATCACATGTATAAATCAAATCTTGTCAGAAAACAAATATCAAAATAAGCCAAAACAATCATGTGTGTCGCCACTAGTCGGCCAAATTAGTGTGCACACTTACCGATTCTCGGTGTTGGCTCTACTTTCATTCATAGTGAGTCCGTACTACAGTCGACAAGAGCGTCATGACCCTAGGTGATGACCTCGTCAGTGTCCAGACCCTAGGTGTAGAATCACCCACAAGTCCCATAGAGAGGTATCGATATGGAGACTCAACTTTTATGTACCAACATCAAGGGTATGAGGGTTGCTTAATCTGTTGTGCCTAGCACATGATTGACTAATTGTTACCTCACCAATCACAAAAATCATATACAAATATTATGTACAAAAATCAAGTAAGGCACCATGCCTTTATTTATCAGTCCAACCAATAAAATGAAACCTTACCATGGTTCTAAGCCAAAAGAGAACAAATACATACAACATACATGACTCGATTATGCATATATAAATTCCAAAACATTATTTTATGCCATAAAAACTATCTTTTACACTTCAAATGCAAAGTTGTTCGAAAATGTAGTTTCAAAAAATAAAACATTGTCCTTTGCACTTCAAGTGCAGGTTTGCTGAAAAAATATCATTTCTCAAGATACGTAATAAAAATATTAGTTTCAGTTCAAGTGTAAAGAGTTATTAAATATACAAGTATACGAGCATCCATTTGAGATTCAATTATACTATGTATGACCTAGGTTCAAAATTCACATACAAGTCATCATACATGTCTGAGAGTGATCTAATCCCATATGAGAAATATGGTATCCCCTACTTCAACAATCCTCATTATAAGCTCCTTGATTCATAGCTCCCGAACCTTTATACATAAAAAATGCAATGTATTTACTACTCAAACACATATGTCATAGTTATACATCACCACATAAGTGTATAAAACACAATATCGCTCTCTTTAAGCTATAGGATTCAACCATTAAACTTCTCACATGGTTACTTCCTTACTATTCACATTAGCTTTTCTTTTGTCGGGAATGTCACGAACATGCATTGTACTCATTTTAATTGCTACATGTGCATTAATTAATATCTCTAATCGTGCAATTAGTAATGTGTGAATATTTTGAATGTTGTAGAGGCACAGTTGGAACGTCATCCCACGGACGTTGCCGAGACTTCCCGGCATTAGCTCGGAAGCTATTTGTGAGTAACCTAGATGGTTTCTCGATTATTAATTGTTTGTAATTTTGCACTTATAACACTGTGGAGAATAATGGTGGGCTTTGCGTTTGTTTATGCCTGAATTCCGGACCGAAGGTGTCCGATGTACTGGGAGATACTGACATAGGAGTGCCCTACTTGATATATGTGATTTGAATGTGATTGATTGTGAACCATTTGTGTGAATGTGTTAATTTGGGATCAACTATGATGTTGGCTTTGTTTTATTTTGACATATGCATTCCATGCATAAATGTATGATCAGTAACTGACAGTTGTGACCGGAGCAGCCACCGAGAGCTTAAAGCTCAACGTATTTGGGCCTCGAGCCCACAGTGACACAGAGCCTCAGGCTCACCGATTAATGCGCCCTTATTGGGACAGTTTAGGCGCTCGGTCACAACAACGTAATAAATTGGAAAAAGGGTCACATACGCATTACATATGCATTTGATTGAATGTCTTGTTTGAGTGAAAGGCAAAACGCCTTGTATTCATGTGAATAATCGTGTGGTACTTTTGAATAAGCTATTATGATATAACTGTGATCTGTTTGACTATGCATGAATTGGGTGAACTATCGATGATGGTTCCTCACTGAGTTCGTAAACTCACCCAAAATTGCAACTTATTTTTCAGGACCGAGAGAGTAGACTCCTAGCTCCAGAGGGACCTTTCCTGCCGTGTAGATCGCGTTGGCAAGAGAAGTCATGGCTCACAGGTCGGTCAGTTGAGATTTTTGGGGGATGACCTAGTTAGGCTTTTGTATTAGATTTCTTTGGAGTAATGTACCAACAGTGAAAACTGACAGTTATGTAAATTACTGCTTTTGATGATATGAAATGAGGAAATTTTATGGTTTCAAAAATTAGTGATTTTATTATTGATGCTTTATGATTATTGATGCCATGTGAGGTACAGTAGTGATTGTTCGTAGTGAACCCTTATCATAGGATATGTATCGGAATGACCTACGGGTGTCCCGGTGTATACCCTATGGTAAGGGGGTGCTACACATTGACTCCTTTAAAAGAAGAAAAACTGTTTAGGGTGTTAAGGGAGTTAAAAAATACATTAGGATGGTCAATTTTAGACATTAAGGGAATTAGTCCTTTCGTTATAATGCATAAAATTCTTATGGAGGAGTCATTCACCCTAGCATTGAACCCCAAAGAAGATTGAACCCAGCAATGAAGGAAGTGGTTAGAAATGAAATTCAGAAGTGGCTTAAGGCTAGAATCATTTACCCAATTTCTAATAGTTCATGGGTTAGTCCTATTCAGGTTGTTCCTAAAAGAGGTGGATTTACTGTAGATAAAGATGATAACAATGAGACTATTTCCACTAGGATAGTCACCGGATGGAGGGTTTGAATGGATTATAGGAAGTTAAACAAAGCCACTAGGAAGGACCATTTTCCTTTGTCATTCATAGATCAGATGTTGGACATACTTGCTGGCTATGCATTTTACTATTTTTTAGATGGGTACTTGGGATATAACCAAATAGCCATAGCACCTAAAAATCAAGAAAAGACCACATTCACTTGCCCTTTTGGCACATTTGCATTTGGGTGCATGCCTTTTGGACTTTGCAATACTCCTGCTACATTTCAACGTTGTATGATGGCTATCTTTTTTAATATGGTTGAAAATTTCATGGAGGCCTTTATGAATGATTTTTCAATTTTCTGTGATGATCAAGAAAAAGTTGATTTCAACTCCTGTGATGATCACACCTGATTGGCAACAATCGTTTAAAGTCATGTGTGATGTGAGTGTCTTCGCAGTGGGAGCAGCTTTAGACCAAAGGGGAGAGAAAGTGTTCAGGGTTATCTACTACTTTAGCTGGACTTTGGATGATGCCCAGCAAAATTACACTACTGTAAAGAAGGAAATGTTAGCAGTTGTGTTTTCTTTAAACAAGTTTCAGTCGTATATCATTGGGTCCAAGATTGTGGTGTTCACAGATCATGCGGCAATCCGATTTTTGTTTGCAAAGAAAGATGCCAAGCTACGACTCATTTGATAGGTGTTGCTTTTGCAAGATTTTGATGTGGAGATCAAAGACAAAAGGGGACAAAAAATGCAGTTGTCAACCATCTATCTCTATTAGAGCTTAAGGTATCAAAGCCACTAACACCTATCTAAGAGACTTTCGCGAATGAGCAATTATTTAGAGTAAATGAAAAGCTTCCATGGTTTGTCGATGTGGTAAATTATTTAGCTACAAGTTTAACTCCTTCGGATTTAAATCCATCTCAAAAGAAAAAGTTTCTATTTGATGCAAAAAGTTATCTACAGGATGAGCCTTTACTATTCAAGAGAGGCCTCGTTCAAGTGATTCGAAGATGTATCCCAGAAGATGAAGTCCAAGCAAATTTGGAGCATTGTCATTCATCACTATATGGAGGTCACTTTGGCCTAACAAGAACAGCAGCAAAAGTTCTTCAATCTAGTTTCTATTGACCTACGCTTTATAAGGACAACTATGCTTTCACTAAGACGTGTGACCGATGTTAATAAATGGGTAATAATCTACCAGAATGCAGTTTCCTTAAATAATAATTCAGTTAAACATATAGTTCTCAATGTACCTAGAAACTGATAAAACAAACCTATGCAAGAGGGAAGTGAATTGTGTGTAAAAGATTTACTAGGTATTTTAAATCTTTAAAATCCTTCTTAAACAAAATGGGTTTATAAATGGAAATATCCTATATTATACTTTGAAAAGAACCTGTTAGCATTTAAAAAGAAAGAAAAGATCATGTTAGTTATTCAAAACACAAAAGAAGATCATATTTGCACTCAGAAAGAAAGAGGCCTGTCAATCGATAGAAGTTTGTTAGAGCTCCAATAAAAATAAGCCTGTTAATTGATAGGAGCTTGTTGATGCTTAAAGCGAAAAGAACCTCTCGCTTTATAAAACAAAAGGAGCCTATTGAAAAACTAAAAGAGCCTCTTAAAAACACAAACTTATAATGCGAAAATTTAAAAGTTAGGAAGAGAGAAAGAATGACATAGGAGATTTATACTGGTTCAACTAACAACCAAGCCTACGTCTAGTTCCCAAGTATTCAACTTGAGTATTTCATTATACGAATTCAAGTATTAAATTTGATGAGCCTTTCCAAGCTCACAAATACATTTTTGAAATATTATATAGTTATCATTAAAATCGTGAAATATAAACCTTGAGCTAACAATCTTCTCCTTTTTAATGATGACAAGCAATAATAGATATATTTTTCAATATTCAAAGAGATAAAGATGATTTCGAAAGATACATGTGACTTTTATATGTTTAGACATAATTAGAAAGAGTTTGTCTCTTAAAAAAGGAACCTATTGTTTATATATCACAGATTTTCACAACTTCAACAGCAGAACTAATCACATATAAAATCGAAGCAACATTGCAAAATATATCATCATATATGCAAAAATATAAATCAACATAACCTCTCTCCCTCTGTCATTAAGAAAAAGTAATAATAAAAGAGTATAGGGAGGAAGGAAATATCACAAGTTTGAATAAACTAGGCAGAAAAGAATAGCAACAGAGTTAATAAAAGGATTCCAAGATTTTGTTGAGTCAAAATGACTTTACATATATATGATTTTGATGAATAACAAAGAAGTATTAGAAAAAGCAGACGAAGATTTCAAAAACAAACGAAGAAAGAAAAGCAGAGGAAGAAGTAAAAAAGTAGACGCAGAATGAAAAAGCAGACGAAGAAGTAAAAAAGCAGACGAAGAAAGAAAAGCAGACGAAGAAGTAAAAAAGCAGACGCATAATGAAAAAGCAGACGAAGAAGTAAAAAAGCAGACGAAGAAAGAAAAGCAGACAAAGAAGTAAAAAAGCAAACGCAGAATGAAAAAGCAGACGAACAATGAAAAGCAGACGAAGAATTCAAAAGTAGAAAAAGATTTCAAAAGCAGACGAAGAATTCAAAAGCAGACGAAGATTTCAAAAGCAGACAAAGAAAGAAAAGCAGACGCAAGAGTCAGTTCAAGTTAGTTACAGAACTCAACTGATTAACCGTTTCTTTCAAGATTCAAGAAGCAAGAATCAAGAAGCAGTTGTAGACGAAGGCTATAAATATGAGTCGAAGTCGAAGATTGCTAAGTTAGTTGACTTATGTAACATCCCGTCACTGATGAGAAGAGTAAATTGGAAATTGGGAATGGGTTAGAGTTGTTAGTGCATATTTCGGCATGTTCATGCATTACTTAGCCTCTATATATTTAGATGATTGGTAATTGTTGCACATTCATATGAGTGTACATGCATTCATGATATTTTCCGACAAATGAGTATATAAATGAAATTTATGTGTTAAATGTGTTCTTTGCGTTTGAAAATTTAAATTGGAGTGGAAAATGTGATTCAGGGGATTGAATCATTAGATTCGAGTGAAATTTGTGTATTTTATATTTATGGGAATTTTTAGGAATTTTTCTGAAATTTTTGGAGTAATGTGTCCGGACCGAAATATGACCAAATGACTGATAAATTAGATTTTCGGTTCCGAAATTGATTGTCCAATGGCACGAAAAAATTAGAGCCATGATTTTAGGATTTATTATTTAGAGCCATTGAAAATTGGGAGAAAATTAGAATAAGAATTGAATTTTTGGCCCTAAGAAATGGACAAGTGGCAAGTGACCTAAGTCACTTACCAAACATGCCTTAGTCCTTTAATTGGTTTGCTTTAAAACCCTTGCTTCTTTTGATTGCCTCCCACGATGCTTGCTCCTCCTTTGAAAGAAAACTTGCTTTCTTCTCTAGCTTCTTCTCTTCTCCCCTTCGTGGGTCTTCTCCCTTGCTACTTTCCTCTTGCTTCTTCTTGCTTAATTGCTTCCTTCTTCACCTATAATCTATCCCTTAAGCTTTGTGATGGAGAAGATGATGATTGGTGTTGGGATGGGTGATGACCGTGGGAGTTGCTAAAGTTAGGGGATTGGAGTATTTTGAGAAATTTGAAGATTTATCAAGTAAGTTCTTGCTTTTTATGTTCTAGGTAGCTTGTTTTGATGATTAATTAGAGTATAATGATGGTTGAGATATGTATATGCTTCTGATGATATTAATTGATACCTATATCTTGTCTTTGTATTTGGGAGTTGAGGGATAATTGATTATTGTTGGTTCAGAAGTTGATGGATGAGTTTTTGAGTTTATTGAAGTTGTTTTGAAGTGTTTTGAACTAAGTCAGAGGGATTAAAATTTGACAGAAGAGGAAAATCTGGGTTTCGGACGTTTCTGGGATTGCACGTCGCGACGTGCTCATCGCACGCCGCGGCGCGCAATTTTCTTTTCGCTGCGCCGCAACGAGTGCTCATCGCACGCCGAGGCGAGAGTAAGCCGGCACGCCTTGCATACGCCGCGGCGAGCAACCTTCCGCCGCGACGAGGACTTCTTCTTTTGGGAGTGATTTGGTTCCTTAATTATAAGTTTTGATGTATAAGTTCTAATGAATTGGTTCTTGATAGATTTCAATTTAGAGACTAAGAACTACAAATTTATTAGAATGGAGGTTATGAATCAATTTCGAAAGTTCTCGAATTTGGATGGCAATCGAGCAGTAAATATGATTTCGATATAAAGATAGTCCCCATATCTGGGAGTTCAACTTTTGGAGTTCTAAACTAAATTAAATGAGTTATGGTGTCTATGAATTTTTATCATTTAGAGAACAAGGGTTGTGATTGAAAGATTTGGGAATAATGTCGGGAATGTCGCGCATATGCATTGTATGCATTGTAAATTGCCACATGTGCATTATTGAATATTGTTAAGTGTACTTTTGGTAATGTTTTTATATTCTGATTGTTATAGAGGCACAATTGGAGTGTCGATCCACTGACGCTGTTGAAACTTCCTGGCATTAGCGCGGAAGTTATTTGGTGAGTAACCTAGTTGGTTCCTTAATCTTTATGTGTTTAAAATTATGCACTTACAACCTTGTGGAGGAAAATGGAGGGTTTGTGTGTGTTTTGTGTATGATGGGATCTCGAACCAAAGGTGTTCAAAGTAATGGGAACTTTGACATAGAAGTGTTATCTGTTTGTGAATTTGTGACTATTTGTTTCTGATGGGATGTGTTGAATGTGATACGTAAATCAATTGTGATATAGTACTATTAAATTGCGTTATGTGGATGAATTTGGAATGTAATTGCTGTTAAATTGGGACATATTGCATTTCATGCATGATGCATGATCAGATAATGACAGTTGTGACCGGAGCTGCCACCGAGAGCTTAAAGCTCAACGTATCAGGACCTTGAGCCCACCGTATTTCAGAGCCACATGCTCACCGTTCAATGCGCCCATTTTGGGACAGTTCAGGCTCACGGTCACAACACCGTAATAAAATGGGAAAGTGTCACATATGCATTGCACATATATTTGATTGAGTATTGAATTGGATGTTAGGCGAAAAGACTTATACTTGTGCATTGATAATCATGCGGTATTCTGAATGTGTTATTGTGCAATATCTGTAATTTGCTTATCTATGCATGAGTTGGGTGAACCATCGATGATGGTTTCTCGCTGAGTTCGCAAACTCACCCAACATTGCAAATTATTTTTCAGGACTGAGAGAGTAGACTCCTAGCTCCAGAGAGACTTTTCCTGCTGTGTAGATAGTATTGGCAAGAGAAGTTATGGCTCACAGGTCGGTCAGCTGGGATTTTTAGGGATGACCTAGTTAGGCTTTTGTGTTAGATTTCTTTCGGAGTTATGTACAGACAGTGATCAACGACAGTTGTACAATTATGGTTTCAATGAAATGAGAAAGTATTTTGGTTTCTAAGATCAGTGATTGTTTTATATTGATGATTTTAATTTGATGCCATGTGAAGTATTATAGTAGTGTTGCTCGTAGTGCACCCTTGTTGTAGGATATGCATCGGAATGACCTACGGGCGTCCCGGTGTATACCCTACGATGAGGGGGCACTACATACTGATATACAAAAATACTGATCTTGGACTCCTTCACTTGATTTGTGCCTTCACGTGCGATGGATAAAGTGTCCCACATCTCCTTTATAGTTTCGCATCTATGAATATTATCATATTCAGTTATGCTTAAAGCACAACTCAGAAAGAACTTGGCTTTTGAGTTTAATTGAAATCTAGCTTTCTGATCGGTTGACAATCTGATACGAGGAATGATATTTCCTTCATCATATACTGGTATGTATGGTCCATTCTCGATGATATCCCAAAGATCAATATGTGTAGATTCTATAAAGAGGCGCATCATGTTCTTCCAATAATGATAATCCTCACCATTGAATGCAAGAGGTCATATGATTGAGGCACCTTTAGCTATAAAAACATATGATTCAGCCATGGATCTTTGTCCTCACTTTGTAACGGTGATTCTTGGAAACCAAGCTCTAATACCATCTGAAGTAAATCACTTGTTAATATAGAGTTCATGTAAAGTATACGAAATACACAAGAAGGGGGGTTGAATTGTGTAATCTTTTTGAGAATACAAAAACTTTTGATATTTGTTGAAAAAAATTTCAACTATCAAATGAATACCGAAGATATTATACTAAAGTAGCTATATATTTGAATCGCAAATAAATTTTATCTATTCGTCTAACAACAAGAAAATTGAAGTGTAAGGTTAGAGAATAGATCGTGATTTTATACTGATTCACCCTAAACCTTAGGCTATGTCCAGTCCTCAGAGTTCGTCTGAGATTTCAATATACTCTTCAAACTTTACAAGTATTCTTTCTTCCCTTCCAGATCCTCCTCAGATCTCTTACACAAAGTATTCTTTCTGCTATCTTAGCCTTTCCAGGCTCTTAGCCTTTTCTTGCTCTCACTTAGAAAGATATTATGAGCTTTTTGTTACAGTAGTGTTTGCTCTCTTGTATCACACTTTGAATACAGAATTTTTCTAAGTATGTAAAACTTGAAAACTCAAAAACTTGTTCAGTCTTTGACTAGGACTAGTATTTATAGCCTAAGTCTCCAACTACATCTTGAAAACCGCTTCTTGTTTCTTTTAGAAACTATTATTTAGTAATTTTTGTAACTAACTCTGACTAACTAACTGTCTGACATACTGGAGTATCTTCTTCTCTGTATCGTCTGTGTTTTGGTTCTTCTTTGATGATGTGTTGTTTATGTTTTGCTTCTTCTATAATGGCGCGTCGTCTGTGTTTTGCTTCTTATGTGTTTTTCTTCTTTTGTGATGACGTGTCATCTGTGTTTTGCTTCTTCTGAGTTTTGCTTCTTCTGTGATGACGTGTCATCTGTGTTTTGCTTCTTCTATGTTTTGCTTCTTCTGTGATGACATCGTCTATGTTTTGCTTCTTTTGTGTTTTGCTTCTTCTGTGATGACGTGTAGTCTGTATTTTGTTTCTTTTATGTTTTGCTTCTTTTGTGATACTTATATTTTTCTACACACTTAACACACTTATCAAAACAGTTCATTTATTTCTAATATTATTATTATTTGAT
>JANIPM010000232.1:69504634-69532450 GCA_027478405.1 Erythroxylum cassinoides
TGGTAGGAACAGTCGGGGAAGGATCTTTGGCCTAGGCTCATGTGCCAACACATTTTATTCGCACTCCTCTACTATGTTGACAACAACAGCATCTAGTTTAGAGTTGATAACGCGACGTATCAATCAACTTGAGTCAACAGTTTAGATGTTGATGGAGGTAATAAGTAAGTTCCAAAATGACATGGACCAAATGAGATCGAGGGATAGAGACTCACATCAGCCATACTCACTAGGACAATAGGATTGTTGTTGTCATTAATTTGGTATTCATTTATGTACTATTTAATGTTTTAATTATTAGTTAGGAAAATATTTTCTTTTTATGATCATTTAAATTTTTTTAAAACAAATTTCATGGGTTGAAAATTCCAAAAATTATGTAAGGATAATTTATAATTGTTCAAATTGAAATCAAATTTTACGACCAGATTTTTGAAAAATTGTCATTCAACAAGACATTTACAAAGAATTAAAGGTGACTTCAGCGATCTAACAGCTTCCACCTTTGGATTAAGCAATCAAGGGTATATTTGATGAAGAGTTGTAATTACCGACGGCTTGTGTTTTCGTTGGTAATATATTACCGATAGAATACGAAACCATCGGTGATGGTAGAAACATATTCCGACGGTTTCTATCGGTAAATTTCTACCAACTATGTCGACAGTATAAAAACATCGTCGGTAATTATTACCGACGGTTTCCGTCTTATCGTTGGTAACATATACCGATCATGTCAGCACCGACGTCAGCCTCAGTCGCTCTGTTCTGTCAATAAATTTAGTTACCGACGGAATCTTTGAAGTTTCCATCGACAAATTCTGTCAGTAATTCTCCTTCTTCTTGTAGTGGCATTTACACCTTCTCAAACCCTTATCCTAATACATCTCAAAATCACTAACAAAAAAACTTATTACTCTTAATATATCTCTTACTCACCAAATGAGGAGAATTAAGAGTTTTACACTCTAATATTTTCTTTTGCTTGGAATGGGTTAAATGGAAGGGGGAGGGGGTTTATTTATAGTTGTTGACCCCCTCTATCAACAAGATAAATTCTTTCTTCCCCAAAATTAAATGGGGCAAGATAAATAGAAATAATAGTAAAGAATAAATAAAACAAATTTCATCTTCTTTTCTTACATATGGATTGTATAATCTTATCAATGTCCATGAATGATAAATCATAGAACGAACTGCCGAATCAGAAAAATTGGGTGCTATCGTATAACTTTGTACTGGCTAAGTTCACGAGTTGGAGATAAGCGGACTCAAACGACTGACATCCTCCATAGGGTAAACCACCGCCTCTCGACCCCCTCCGATTCTGTTGCTGTCGCGTGTTTTACGCAATCGATCGGATCAGATAGATATCCCTTCAACACAACATAGGTCATCGAAAGGATCTCAGAGACCTACCCAAGCACGAAAGCCAGGATCTTTCAAAAAATGGATTCCTATTCGAAGAGTGCATAATCACATTGATTTTAGACTATGAAAACTTGGACCGTAATTTTTTCCCTAATTGAGAGTGGTTTTCCACATAAATTGTATGTGGGTTGATTTAATTTCTTACATTTATTTCTCTTGTGGTTGTTGTTGTTGTGATTGTGGTAATTTATTCTCAATAGTAAGATTAATAAAAGTATACTTAATAATGAAAAAGAACATGTCTTGAAGTTTTAAAACTAGTTGCTAAGTGCCTTCTCATTTATTCTAGTTCGATTTTGACAAGTGCATTGTATATTTTTCAATCCCTTCATTTTGCATGATCACTGAATGATATATAAAATTAAAATTGTTACATGTAACTGTTATAAGTTTAAAAAGTTAAAAAAAAGTCTTAAATTTTAATAAGATTAAAGAATAATTTATCAAAAGAAATTTATTGAACATCTTAAATGATATATATTAGGTAATCTAATTTTTTTAAGTTAATGATTACCTTTCAACACGGTAGCATCTTAGTTGATCTTGGTCATTCTTTTGAATTTTACAATTCAACAATTTCTTTATTTTATTCTAAGTTGTAGTGTTTGCATTGCCTTTCAGACTTTCATTGGTTCCTTTTAGAACATTGGCTTTTTAGGAAGCAAAAAGTCTTTACCAAGATTGATTTCTTTGTTCCTTAATTTGTGCCTTCAGTTCTAGTTTTCAACATGTATCGAATGTCTTACGCATGTTTAATGATATGTAAAGGGTCTCGTCGCATGCCCTCTGCAGTTTGAGGTACTCCATAGTCCATAGTATTACGATGCCGTTGACAACCACCTCCGTTGGGCGTTATTTGAGAGTAACACATTAAAAATTCGACGAGTAGATCAATATATATATATATAGATATACATATATATGAATATGAAGTCATTAGGCCATGCATGCCCGTATTTTTCACTTAAGACGCTCGTCAGGGCATAAGCTCGATGCATCAATGAAGTATACATAATTAAATTAGCTGTCGTAACAGAGCAAGGAAATTAAAATTGAAGTTATCAGTTATCTTGACCTATCGACCAAGTAGGAGGATGTTTATAATCTCGACCAAAGTGTTTTCTCGTGCAAACTTTGTGCATTTATTTCATGTTTCAACTATTTTGTACTGCTTTTATTATTATTTTTTTAAAATCTTACTTGATCTTCGTCGAAACTTTTGACCTTTCTAACAGATTAATCCAACTTACTAGTTTATCAAAGGCTGTTACCTAAAGGAACAAGCGGGCATTATTATACATAAAGTGGTTATGACAAGTGGCCATCGCGGTAGAGGAATGTGGCTTTGCATTTAAGTTAATGATGGTCAATTCTTTTCATCGACTTCCAATAAACTCGAGACCGAGTAAACACCCTCACAATATTGACAAAGAAAGCTACATAAAAAGGAAATTGTAATCGTTTAGATGATGTTGATTAGGTCTGTTAACAATGTGCATGCTTGACGAAATAACTATGGACTATGTAGTAAGACTAATAAATAAACTTCTCACCTACTGTAATTTTGTTTAAAATAACACTCATCTGGGTGCTTTTTGTTGTCTTTTATAATTGGTGACTCGGTTACAATACGCAGCAATTCTTGTGATGGAGATTAGAAAATGAAACCTCGCGATTTATTGTGCAAGATTAAGGTGTGACGACGAAGTCTCTAAAACGTCGAATAGATGTCTTATATATAACAACATAATGCAACTTTATCTTTTATTCATTATTCTGCTTTGGGCAACCATGCTCTTATTTTAACACATAAGAAGCTTATTAGGCCATAAGCTCCATAAATTGGTGAAGTACACATAATCAGTAAGGACGTTGGTTTTTGTAGTTGCCCCTAGGTTCATAGTTGCAGGAGATGATGGTGCCTCCGTTGCTGCACCTCGCTTTAGCACACCCTAAACGGACTGAGTTACGCCAGACCACCTGAGTATAGTGTCCACACTTTCCACGAAGACATCTATTTAAGTTGTAGCTGTAGTTTGGCTTTTCATCCACCCACATCTTCACGGCCGCCGTGCCTGTCATGTCCGCGCTGTACCATGCAAGGTTCTCGCCATATGGTCCGCCGGAGTGCACCATTCTGCAGTTTCCCTTGAGTTTATTGACGTAAGCTCGGGCATAAGCCGCCACCTTATTATCCCATTTCATGGGTCCAACACCAACTCGTGCACGAGCTGCATTGTGAGCGTTTAGGTAGTCTTGGGGTGTGTTTTGAGCATTTGATTGATGTAAAAAGGCTAAGGTAATGAAGCAAGCAATTGCTAATAAGGAAGTGAAGTTGTAGATCCCCATATATAATGGCTCGTTTTCAGAAGATAGACAAAGGCAAATATGAGAAAACTTAGTTAAGATATTTGGTGAAGAATGGAGGGATGGTTGAGAGGTATATATAGGAATGCCGTGTGGAAAATTCGTCAAGTTTGTATAATATAAAAATCTAAAATTTATTAAGCAAACTGTGGAATAACTAGGAAGACCATTTTCGTCTAAAATTTATAGTTTTTGACTTTTCGTTTCAATGACCACTTTAAATTTTAAGGTTTTTTTTCTTTAGTTATCATTATTTTTTTCTATTGAAAGAAGGTAGAAGTAACTCATCTTTGACATTCACATTTTGATAGCTTTAAGGTGGATAATGTTACAAACCCATTTGGTGATCAACAGTTTTACTAGTCTATCGTTTTTGTTTTTTAAAATCAAATCGACTTGTTGACTAATTAATGGATGACCAATATAATTAATATATTTTTTTTGCAAAACTAAGGATGTAGTCTAATGTACTTCTTATATAAAATTTTTTGATATGTTTAAATTGAATTTAAAGAAAATAAATAATTCCTTATGCTTAAAGAATCCCGCATGCTTAATTCGTAGTGAATAAACAAATGCATTCGCAACGTTGACGAGAACAAGCCAACCCCCTAGGGACAAGCCATGAAAGAATTTCAGCCTTGTAGAGCTATTGGTTTTGTTTGTCTTGAAACACAAACAACCAACAGAGAGTCAAACATAAAGATCTTATTAATTAATCCGTATTTCTTTGTACGATGTTATGTCTGCCAAAAATTGTCATACGTGAACGGAAAACCATGAACTGGTACTTATGAAAACTGTGAATCCATGTACTTATGAAAACTGTGAATTAGTTCACAGTTTCCGTAAGTACCAGTTGCCATACGAGAACCAAAAACCATGAACTGGTACTCATTATTATTCATTGTAGGTTCTCAACTCTATCTCTCTCGTGCAGCTTTTTTTATATTGGAATTTTGGAATTAAATCCCTAAACTTCTAATTTCCTATTGGAAGGGTATAAGTTGTTTCCACATCAAGTTTTTGTGGGCTTCAGAAAAAAAAAAGTCAATTGTCAATGAATGGAATGTGAATTCCTCCACAGAGACGAAAATAAGAAGTTATTCTAAAAATCTACTTTATCTAGCTAGTGTTAAGAAGCGAGGTCCATCAGAGGACACAGAATGATAATACTGTGATATGGTACATGTGGTTAAGTGACCTTAGTTTGCAAGAAGATGATATAACTTCATAAAGAGAGCTTATGAGAGGATGAAAAACATGAGACGGAAGACTTTTGTAGTTCTCATCCTTTGTAAAAAAATGTCTCAGGTAACCTTCCATGATATAATGTTTGGAGAGCAACATATGTTGAGGAAAACAAATTGAAATGACATGTCACTGTCAATAATAAATAGTACTAGTTCAAAGGTTGTAAAAGTGATACTATAGAGTAAATCACTACAAGCAAAATGAAATTTAGTAACGGAAATTATCGAGTAGACATTCTATCTGAAAACTTAGTTAGCAAAGGAATTTACCGATGGACCAAGGCGTCAGAGATACTACCGTAGGTAATAATTTGCGACGAATAACAGAATGTCTATAATTTACCAACAAAAATTTTATATGCCATCGATAAATATACCGATGGTTATTCTGTGTTGTCTTCAGTCAGTAAATTTACCGACAGAGAAGATTGTTTGTTAGAAAATTACCGATGGATTTGGTAGTCATTATTGACGGTTATTTGTTTTCCATTGATAAATCGACAGATTTTACCGACAAACTTTGTCTTTCTGTCGGTAAATTTACTAAAAGCTATTTTTTAATTTCCTTGCATTAAATTTTATTTGATGATGTTATGGTTGATGCATAATTTAAACAGTTATAAGTTATTTATTGATAATATTTTGATTTGTTTCAACATTTAATTTATTAAAATAAAAAGTTGATTGATAATATAAAGTTAAAATTATCTTAATTGATAATAAAAAATTATTTTGTATAAAATAAGTATTTGTAATTCATAAAAAATGACGACAAGTATGCTATTCATTTGGTAACCGTGGATGCTCTGATTGTTGCAATGAAGTGTTACGCCTCTTCTTCAACTCATTCATTTCATTACAGAGCTGAGCTATGTACTCCATCGATTATTGCAACTGAATTGTCAATGTTTGCACCGTGCTTCAAAGACTTCATTAGTTGTCGACCTTAGTGAACAAGAGATGATCGAACTTTAAAAGGGGAGCTTATTGAAGGAAGTAGTATTTGAAGGAAGTAGTATTCACGCTACGAATATGAGAAGGTAAACTTTTGTAAGTTTTGTCTGCTTGGTAAAAAATCTAAGGTAACCTTCAAGGAAGTAGTATTTGAAGAGCAATATATGTTGGAACAAACATATGGAACAGACGTGCTTAGGTCTACAGTGAATAGTACTAGTTCAAAAGTGGCAATAGAATAACTTGAAACAGATATTAAGAGGGTTGAAAATTCTAGGTTAGGAGATAAAACAATTCTAGGAGATATGGTTCGAGAGACTCAGGCATATATGCCCTTACCATTGATGATTGGGATGCAACCATATTTTAGGAGACTAAAGAAAATTAGGAGAAAGATAGGAGAATGAGGGCTATAGTGAAAAATGTAAGGTTTCACAAGATTGGAACATTGATTATATTCAAAGGATGAAGTTGATATTTTGATAAAGTTATTCCTTATGGAGAAGTACAGGTGTAGATTTATTACATGTGGAGAAGTTTAAGTGTATATTGGACTTGGTCAATGCTCACATAGCTTAAAGCCTTTAGGGGCTATTATGGCATAGAGTGATTCTTGGTTGGACATTAGAAAATTCAAGTCAAGATGGAGATTTGTGAGATATGCCTTGAATTATAGTGAAATAGAATTTTAATATCACTAGGACTATATAAAAATAGTGTTTTAGTGTTCTTAAGCTTCTATGGAAATATAATACCAATGACCTTAGGATTTTCTAGTAATAAAGTTTCACTATAATTGGACTCCTTATATATAAATCTATCAATACCTTTTTAAAAGTTGTGTAAGTTATGATAGTTATCATATTTCTCTTTGTATAATCTCTTTTACAATAATTTAAGAACTTTATCTCTTTTCTCATGGACGTAAGTCATGTCAATTGAATGAACTGCATAAATTCTTGAATTTTATGCTTCTTAATTTTCTCTTTTATTGCTTCTTCCTAGTACAATAAGTTGTTCATATACAAAAAGTGATCCATAACCTAAGGATTTAAAGTTTTAGGTTAAGATATGGATTATGTATGTAAATTACTCCTAAATAAGAAAACTCCAAAATTTAACATAATGCAATTAGAAATGAAAGTTCGAAATTTATTTATTGTGAGTAATGAGTTATGTTAGAAGATCACTGGGTATTGAATTTCCTAATTTTTATTTTATAGTTGATAGATGATTTCTTGCCTACTTACATCTATTACATGAAATAGACTATTTAAGTTTTATGCTTCGCTGAAAGTTGCCATGGTGATTGTAATTCAAATTATAATTTTCTTATTGTATTTTAGGTGATGAACTTCTTTTAGATTCATTCACTTATAAGGAAATATAGAATGGGATTTTGAGGGAAGTAAGGGAGGTTGGTTTTTTTGTTTTGTTTAAATTTTTAGTTCATTCTTTTTAATTTTCATATTTTAATATATGCTAATTCTCAATTTATCTTTCTAAAATATTATATTCTTATTTTAAAGAAAAGAGTTTAAGTATTGTCTTTCTATTTTGGCTTTTAAAACAGATTGCTAAAGGAGCATTTGACATGGATGTCGGTGCTCATCCTTTTATAGAAGAGGGTAGGTATCAAGTTTACTAATATTATTGACATAGTTAGATTTCATTTCAGTAAACTATATAATAATTGTCATTTTATTTAAAATATTTCTTGCCATAGTGTATTGAACTGATGCTTATGTACCTCACAAAAGCAAGTTGCTTTTGACAAGAAGTATTTTGTGACTGACATAAAGAGATAACTAATGTAGTAACTGATAATTCTAACGATTATTTAACTTCTACACAAAAATCCACCGGACATCATGGCCTATGCAATTGACCCCAATTTTCTCTGAAACTCCTCCGTTCTTCAATCTTTACCCTGAAACACTACCAAACACATCAATGTATCTCAAAAATATCATATTTAAGCTCAAATGATTGTTCTAACCCATAAAACACTTAAAACACAATTAAATCACAAATTAACATAATCCTACCCTAAATACATACTAAACAATCAAATA
Organism: Erythroxylum cassinoides; assembly: GCA_027478405.1. Classification (NCBI taxonomy): domain Eukaryota; kingdom Viridiplantae; phylum Streptophyta; class Magnoliopsida; order Malpighiales; family Erythroxylaceae; genus Erythroxylum; species Erythroxylum cassinoides. The sequence continues at coordinate 69,512,715 of JANIPM010000232.1, forward strand.
AATGGCTAAATACATATCAAACTATACCCTAAAATATGGTGCATTTCACACTTATCAACATCCCCACTTAAACTTTTGTTTTCCCTCAAGCAAAGAAAACAACAAATAACACAAAGCCCAAAACACACAATGCCACAATTTAGGCAATGGCTCCATCTTCATAAAAAAATTTAACTCTAAACACAATCATTTAAGTTTTTCCAAATTATTAACATGTAAAATCCGCATCTAAGCACCTTGGACTCAATATATAAACTAATCAAAATTTTAATGTTGAGTCTATTCACCCCTATCACTTGTACACACACATTGATAATCATCCAGTCAAAGTAAAAGTGTAGTTATTCCTTAGTAGGTTTTCATGAAAAATCACGCTACTAACAAGTTTGGTAGGTTTTTATTTGAAAACATTCTTTTTTCTTGATTTTTTTAAGGATATAAATCTAATCTTTTACATGGAGGCAAACATTTGTGATGAGTGTTGATCCAATTACTCAAGTAAGTCATGTTGTTATTAAGCTGCTTGGTTGGAATGTCATTATAACCTTTTTACACGAAGACACACATTTTTTATGCATGTCGATCTAATTAATCAGCTACATCATATTCTCAACTGGCTCCTAGCTCTATTCATAACCCGAAGGCTAGCGAAATAGTTATTTTAGTAAAAATTATACAAAAATTTTGCCTACCTTATGCTTTAGCTAATCATTCTTATGAAAATGTATTAATAATGCTACTTATTTGATTATACTAAAATTATAAATGAGTATGGAAAATTCCTAGGGTGAATGGACTAATATCGTATCCTAATTAACCAGTATATTTAGCCCTAAGTAACTTAGATCACTAATTTCACAATCTAATAAATCTTCGCTACCTAAAAGGCTATGTTTAAGGCTAAATCTATCCTGTTAAGTCCTAGCCATTGACGCATTCACACAATTCACATCATACAACATAAATAAACTATTATACAATATGTAAAATTCACACTCAAGGTAAAAATACAAAACCACTTGAACAACACATTGTCCTCAATGTAAGAAGGATACATACAAACACAAAAGGGGGAATGAAACAATATGTGAAAGGAAAAAGAACAAAATATTAGCAAAAATGAAAAAGAAAAGGGTTAGAGCATGAAACCATCATGGTGACTGAGGTGGGATGTGTTGGAGGCAGAGACCAAATACACTTGATGCTCAAGATTATTGCCCTATCTTATAATTGCATTCAAAAAAGTAACAGAGTTAGCACTCCAAAACATTCCAAATCATTAAGAACTTATTTTGAAATTTAAAACAAATCTACCTACGCAACAATTTAAACCTAACTACTAAACATACTAATTTATGGTCATAAGCTTGACCGTGTATCATTAGAAACTCAGCCGAGATCAATTATGAAAGACTTGCTTCCACCTTTTTGGTTCAACTTCAGTTTATAGCTTGTAAGTAATCTATAAATTGCAAAACGATCAGAAAGATAATATTGATAAAATTATGAAAACCAATTAAGCTTAGTAATATCCTTTTTTGAGCGAACTGTTAATGAAATAGAGAACAACAAAACTTCCTGAGTCTTCCATCAAATCTAGTAGTTTGTCCTTTAAGAAGGTGAGTTGCTCTCTTTCTTCCTTAATCACCTTCATCTCCTCTGCTTCTTCCGCTTCACGAACAAAGACTTTCATAGCTTCTTCAAACTCGATGTCTGTTGTCATCTGTTCTTCGTCCTTTTGTTCTTTAGAAGATTTGAACACATCAATTATCTTAAATGAGCTACTCTTCTTAGATTCTTTAATACATCATTCATGTTGAATGTCACTTAGTCATCATTAATCCGAAGGATAAGGTTCTTTTCATGGACATCTACCCAAGATTTTTCAATGTTCAAATATGGTATATCAAGAACTGGTGAATAAAAGGGATGGTTGACATTCTTTTCTTTAATCTCTTTCTTTGTCTTTTTCCCGTCAATAAGGTAGGGTCCAGTTTGATTTTCCACTGGTCCTTCTGGCTCTCCTCCAGTCTTAAATACGATAGTTTCATATTGCTCTCTTTGATATATTTCCATATTACTTAGAAATTCTTCCACACTTCCTTTACAAAATTCACGGGAAAGCAGTCTCACTTGAATCTCTGGGTTGTGAATAGACAAGGCATTATTTTTCATTACTTGCTCTTCTAGTCTCTTCTGACCCTCTTTCATGTCCATGAGCTTACCCAGGATCTTGTCCAATTTAGAATCCGATGAATTGGATTCATCTTACTGAAGTCCTAAAAGGCCTTAACGCCCTAAATGTGTCCTTACATTGTTAGTTGGACTAATAGAAATTTGGGTGGTTCTGCCACTTCGAAGTATACATGTTCTAATAAGAATTGTTACTTCACCAATCATATTGTGCCTCATTGTAATTCGCAAAATTTCTTTGCTCCCTATAATATCTATCTTCCATCATTGTTCTTTTAATTTCTTTTTGGCATCTAGCTCTTCAGATGTCTCATTTCTCATTCTAAGATGTCTTGCTGTGTCTCTACTAAAAACAAAAGATAATGAAAAAGCCTTAAACTAAAGAACTAAACTAATCGCTTCCCCGACAACGACACCAAAAACTTGATCGTGGTTTTCCAATGCGTGTAAGTTTTAATTGCTTAACCTCGATAATCTATAAGCACACGATTTATCCGCGTAGTACCTACAGTGTCAATCTTACGAGAAGGGATAATTTAATCCTAAAATCTAAGGCTAAACAATCGCAAAAATTCAAATGTAACGAAACCAAAACAAGAATGCAATTCAATCAGGCAAAATCAATTCAAGAATCAATTACAAAAGTATTAACAATTTAGCAATTGCAACGTACACTTAAGAATCAACCTAAGGAACTACCAATTGATAGTGAAGGGAATTTTGCCTATCTTTAATGCTAACCTAAGCAATTATGGATTACTGGATTATTGATTCTAGACGGCCCTAGGGTTGATTACTCTCTCTCAAATTATAACTATTAACTCTAATTTATAAACCCTAATCAGATTATGGGAATTGCAATCTCTTGATTAACAATCTATCTAAAACCATAATTAAATATGAAGTTATCTAAAACCCTAACAATCTCTCTTCGCACAATTTATCGATTTAATTTAATTCTTGTTCTATTAAATCACCTAACTATCGTTAGCCTAATTCAATTTTTTCACTCAATTCACCCTCTCAGTTTATCACCGAATTATGCAATTGTAGAAATTAAATCACAATAAATCCAGTAAAAATACAAACAATCAAATTTTATTAAATCAAAGATAAAACTCTCAAAGGTAAGTTTTAGAACATCTTAACATTCAAAAATTCTATCATCATACTGTTATTCCCAATTCTATACAATAATAAAAATGGAAAATAAACAGGAAATATGATCTAAATGAAGATGGGAGGCAGCGACGTCAAAAAACTCCTGATCTAGAAAGTACATCGAGTCGACTTCTTCTCCGCTTCTCTCTTTCTTGTTAACTTTCTCTATCTATTGACAATTCTCTTTGGGGTTTCTTTGAAAGTGGCTATTGCAAAAGCTCCATCTTTTCATTCTTGTTGTTCTATTTATGTTCTTTTGTGTTTAGACGTGGAACTATGATTGTTTCGAGGTTCGAAAGGTCAAAAAAATCTCTCAATATGTGAAGTTTGGAAGGTTGCGCATCTGCCCAACGTAAGCCACGATCGTCGTCTATGTCAGGCCTTTCTATCACAATAATGGCCTATGGGCTATGCAGTTGGCCCCAATTTATTTTGAAAGTCCTCCATTCTTCGATCTTAACCCTAAAACACTACCAAATATGTCAAGGTACCTCAAAAACATCATATTGTTTTAACACATAAAACACAACTAAATCACAAACTAACACAATTATACCCTAAACACATACTAAATAATCTAACAAATGGCTAAACACATATCAAACTATACCTTAAAATATGATGTATTTCACACCTATCACTCATATTTATCACTTTTAGAGTTTTTGAATATCCTATTATTCCTTTCCCTCTAAATGGAATAAGTTGAACAAGTGATAGCCAGACTAATGTCAAGATGATCTCCTCTTTTCTTTTTGTATAACTTATTAGCCCATGTTAATATATCTTACCACTCTTGGTGAAGACAACATAACTCCGTCATATGTAGCATCCTGCTCTAGATAACTTTTTTGTACTCCCATTGAAAAAATAGATGATTGATTGATTTAAAATGTAGATTGCAAAGCATGCTTAAGTGATCAATAACTTAAATCAATCGTTTGCGTCCTATAGTAAGCTAGTAATAAAAGATGCCTTAGGCATCCAAGCTCTTTTCCAAACAATGTTAAACTAGTTAACCTTATGCTGATGTTGTCTTATAGCTTTAAGACAAAATTAGTTAGTAAACTCTCTTCCATTGTTAGGTAACAAATGTCGACTATCACCTTTTGAATAGTTGGGTTGATAATTAGGTATGTAGAGTCTAAAATAGAGATCTTAATTGTTTATTAGTTACCCATATAATTGCTTCAAAACTAATTGGATTATTAAGAAGAGTATTGACATATCAAAAAGTCATAATTCAATTCTTATCTATTTTAACTAGAATTACTTGGTTAGATCTCGAGAGAGGGTAATTATAACTATTAGATATCTAGGTTCAAGTATTATTAAATCTCAAAGGTTAGGTGAAAAAAATAAGCATAAAAGTAATTATTAAGTTGTTATTATTGATTAATCACAAGTTCACTACTACTTTATTGATTGATCAATTGCCAATTTTATCTATTTTAGTTTATTTTCTAGCATTTATTTTATTGTTTACCTTAAACAAAGCATTACAAAACCTGTTAGCTGTCTAATAACAATCCTCATAATAAGAATACTATTTATACTATAAATATACGACTCGTGTACGTACAATATAAATAGATTTAAAAAATTAAACCATCGATTTTGAGTGTAAAACTTGAGGTTATCCATTTTTCTTCCTCCTATTTGTTATTATTGAATATCAGTTGTAATCTTATTGTAATGTTATGTTTATCGTATAAAGATAAAACTAATCAAAACTACCTTATGATAAAACTTATGATTCAATTACTATAAAATTCTGAGAAGAGTAAGAACCCATAAAGGAATCACTTCAAAATGAAAGATCAAACTAATTAAAACTAGCAAGTGATAATAATGACTCAAATGCTTTAAAACCAGGAGAAAAACATGGTTCCACAAGGGAACTATTTCAAAATGAAAGATCAAACCAATTAGAAATGGCATGTGATGTAGCTAATGATTTAAAGGCTTTGAGATAGGCAGAAAAATATGGTTTGATAAGGAGCCACCTCAAACAGTAAGACTAGAAAGTGACAATATGTTGAAGGTTGTGAACACTTGTGAACTAGTAAAACCTTATATTGGAGTTATAAGCTTAATTAGTTAGTTTTATGATGACTCAATAAGCATTTATAAATATCTTGGCTTAAATGTTTGCATAAACAAGTATGAATTACTTCACAATTAGAAATTTCTCTTTGAAGGGTTTTTATTAGTGCTTGAAGGACCTATTAATAGATGAAAAGCGTGTAACCTAACTACAAATTTGCATAAATAATGTCAGCAATATATAAGCACTTTCTTATAAACTACATATACGCTCTCAAAACTCTCCATAATGGAATCAAAATTTCTATCAAGGAAATCAAAGTCTAATTATATTGTCATTAGCTTTATGAAAAATCAAGCCACACAAAAAAAATGTCAATCTCATGGATAACCTTCTTCCTATTCTTCTAGACCTCAAGCGTATATAGCAGAAGGAGAATCAAGCCATCACAAAAATGACTAGGTACTTGCTCTGGCAATACACACTAAATCACTTCTGATCTTTAAAACTTGTCTTTGCACTTAGATTATATTGGTAATAAGGATATTATAGACAATAATGATGGCATATCTTGTTACCACCTTCACACTAGATAACATTTTTCGTGTACCTTTGATTAAAAAAGAACTTAATATCTATCTCTTGGTTTTGTAAACAAAAAAAATTAATTGAATTTTCTTCAAACAATTTTCTTATGAAGGATTTGACAAAAGAGTATGTCTAGCTAATGAGTGGAATAAACACTTGTATGATTGGTTATCCTTAACATTACCTATCAAGTCTTCCAATCTTAATCATTCCACTTTAATGGTTTTATCATTGTAATTATGACATAACATCTTAGTCATCTATTTCTTCGAATTCAAAAGGGAATTATAGTTAGTAATGATATTCCATCTTCAATTACTTTTAGAAATCGAGTGTGTGATTCCTGTCAAAAGTCACAAACCATCCTTCGCAAAGTCCTTTATGTTTGTGATAAATCATTTTAAATTATATATTTAGATGTTTGGGATCATGCACTTGTATCTTCTTTTGAAAGTTTTTAATACTCTATCATTTTCCTTTATTATTTTATAAGATACACTTGATTTTATCTTATAAAGTTGGAATCTGATGTGTGTAAGGTATTTGAGAAATTTTTTAAAACCATTGAAAACTACTTCCACACCAAAATCAAGACCATTTATACTAATGATGGCTGAGAGTATTACACACTTTCATATTTTCAACTAATCATGTTATATAATATACAAACTTTTCACCATATAAACCTGAGCATGTTGGATGTGTCGAACACAAACATCACCATATTGTAGAGACTAGCCTTGCACTCCTACATAATGATTCCATGCATATTCATTTTTGGTTTCATGCATTTTAAAAGTCTACCTACCTTATCAATAGAATGCCCACTCTAGTAATAATTACGATATTATATACCACAAATTCTTTAGATATAATTAATCTTAGATATACCTCACTTAGATTTTTTAGTAGTCTTTGTTACATATGGCTTTGATCCTATAATATTCATAAACTTAAACCTTAATCCCAACCATTGTATATATCTCAATTTTCCTTTCCATATCTCTCTTTCATTTTTTTTAATACTCTCAAAGTCCAAATTATCTCTAGGTAAGTTATTTTTAAAAAGTGCAATACAAAACTAGGTTATTATAATATAAATGAAAACCTTAATTGAGTATGATAATGAAAATCTTAATCGAGTATGAACTCCTACTAGTAATGGCCTTAATCATGTTTTTTGAATCTTTGTATACCTCATTGTAACATTCTTATTCCCAATCCAAGAATTACTTCACAAATTATCTCAACTTCATCCTCATCCAAATTATGGATTATTAAGTGTTTGAGGAAAAATAATAGAGAAATTTATACTAGTGGTAAATTTAATGTATTCTTAAAGTGAGAAGAAATTAAAAAATAGTTCACTATTGCGTATGCTCTTTGAAGTGGAAGAGCAAATAAACAAAAATAATTTTAAAAAGAACAAGGGCAATATTAAGGACTCTAGGCCTAAGTAAGGCCTTCAAGGTAAGAAGCAGTTAATACCTCTTATTATATAATGAATCAGGTTCTACTAAATGCAACTGAGTTGAAGATATCAATAGAGATAGGGATTGAGAAGTCAGTGGATTATTCCAACATAAATTTGTTTCAAAGTCTTATGTACTTGATGTATACACCAAAGAAACCATAAAGTTAAATCCAAAATCTAGGAAATATTTATTTTTATGATACACTAATAGAGCAAGGGGTATCTCTTGTAGGATCTTGCTGCCAAAAAATTATTGCCAGCAGGGATGTCAACTTTGCAAAAAAAAGTTGCGATGTGAAGAAAAGACAATAAGACTTTACAAAAAAGTTTCGGGACTTAAAAAAAGGGATTTCAACAAAAGACTTCTTCTCAAGTAGCTTCAAAGCAAGATGTATCATATAACCAAGGTTAGGTAGTCATTAATTCTACAAGAAAAACTAAATAATCCAGATTCATCTTATTGGCAATGCAGCAGAAATTTGAATTCTTCATTAAAAAATTTGGGAACTTATATTATTACAACAAAGAGGGAAGTTGATTTATAAGAAATTAGTCTTCAAGAGCAGGCAAAATGCAGAAAATTAAATGGAGCGATATCGTTCAAGACTGATAGTGAAATAATATTCTTAAAATGAAATAATATATAGGAATGACTTATATCTAGATAGTTAAATGTGAAAAGTACTTCTCTATATTCTCTAGCCATAAGATTTTGAAGAAAAAGGAAAAAAGAAATATAATTTGCAAATTGAACAAATCATTTTTATGGTCTTAAAATGGTAGTTATGTCTTGGTACAAGAAATTTGATTCTTTCATCATTAATACCAACCTTTGTGGATATTTTAAGATGCTTGATAATAATGATTTTATTATTTTACTATTGTTTATAGAATATATGTTATTTATCAGTCCAAACAAAGATCATATTATATGATTGACGGCATCACTAGCTAAAGAATTTGAAATGACGAACTTGTGACTAACAAATTGGTATGGCACCAAGGTACAAACCCAAGGCATACCTTTATCTTGTGGTTAGCTTTCCTTAATAAGCTACAAACAAGAGATCAACTTCTTTATACCTTTGTCCTTAACCATTGTTCACTCTGCTTTTCGGATAATGAATCTATTAGACACCTTTTCTTTGAATGCTCCTTTTTCAAATCAGTGTGGCTACACTGTCTCAAACATTTTCATATCAACATTCCAAACCTTTTAAATCTACAAGCTATTCAAAATTGGTTCAACCAAAACCCCTAGCCATAGAAACATTGACCTCAACACTTTTATTATCTTACTATCAGTTGTTGTCTATAACATATGATCCGAGAGAAACCTCAGAATCTTCAAAAATAAAGCCATGGAAGTGAGGAGCATCAACACGAAAGTGATCTTCCAAATAATGGAACAGCTTTACTCAAACACCGAGAGTAGGTAATTTGTGATTCTGGTTTGCTTTCTTCTATCTTGTAATTGTAGGTACTGGTTGAGGTAGTCACTTCGGAAGCAAAAGGGAATCTAGTCCCAAGACAAGCCTATGTCTCCAATCAGTAAAGCACGGAATTGGCAGCTAAAAGACCTCACAGAAATAACAAGATGTTTGCTAAGATACTCATAAATCCAAACAGCAGGAAGCTCATTCTTCGGATATTTAACCAAAGACGTGGGACTAAGCTGTTTGGGATAAAGGGCAACAGGGATGTAAGGAGCAAGGACAAGAACTGCACCTTCAATAAAATGCCAATGTAGCAACGAGGCTTAACTCATGCAAGGTGGACGTGAACTTATAGCTTCAAATGTGGAAATGATTGTGATCTTCAGGTTTCTGCTGATTAAATGATAGTGGTTTTAATGTATTTCTTTACTATAGCTTTCTGTAAATGTGTGTGTTGCTGGTAAGATGTGCCTTCCCAAAAGCCATCTTGATTGGCACAGTCGTGTACGCAGAATACTGTGGCTGGTGTGATTCATAGAGTACTATATTTTAGAGTCCTTCATGTTCTTAGGATAGGTTATTTTCTGGTTAGGCAACCCCATGGTTTATACATAAACTTTTTTTTCGATTTATTTAACTTCTGATTTACCAAAAAAAAAAGAGTTACCAAGATTTAAATTTACTTATAAAAACTACTTGAAGGAGGTTTTACAGAACTTTAATTTTCAAAATTGTAAGCCGATATTTACCCATCTTCCCATTAGTTTCCAGTAACGTGTATCATTTTGTACTTGTTTGACTGCTTTCAGGCTTCAATGAACAGGGAGACACTTCATGCGAAGGTGTGATTAAGAAATGCACCGTTGCTAAATATAATTCCAGTTAATGACATGGAGGGAAACTGTCCACCAATTTGTGAAAATGCGACAATGGCATTTGGAACTAACAGGGTTAGTGTTATGAGCTTTTATCACTAGCACGCTAGCGACGATTTGATATCCAATAAGCATACATATTCAGAATAACATCACATATCTATGTTTTGCTCGAGAACTAGTTATAGGTGTTAATTATCCTTGCATTGATAGTTAAAGATAGCAAAACAGTTATCAATCTTTCATCCAGTTATGGGACCCCACTCAAGAAAATTCATCTTCTTTGTATTGAAATTTGCAGAACTAAGGATCAATTACAATGCTTTCACCCTTATGCAGGAGCAGGAAGAAAGGCTACAAATGATATTAAAACGAAAAGACTAATCAATATGGTGGAAAGTAGTACTTGCAAGTCATTCTAGTTATTGATGTAAAAACAAGAGCAAACAGAAACTTTTGGAAAGTACATGTTTATGTTGTTCAGTTGAAAATTTTATGAGAACATAGTTGATGCCTACTAGTCCATAGCTGGCCACTGTCTGAAACAGTATCAAAATTCTTGTCGAAGGTAAAGGGGCTAAAGAGGCAGCAGCATCTAGTCATTTTGCCTAGAAGCAATATGAAAATGGTAAAAGATATAAGAAAGCTAAGCTTGCAGTAAGATTTCTGTTTACATGGTGGTGGCTTGATTAAGAAGATCCTTACCATCCAGCAGTTTTAGAGTTGGGTTAAATGGATGGTTCTTCAATTTCACAGATACACCTAATACCTGCGTGGAACGTCATATGCAATGGATATAGAGCTTCAACATTTACACGGAGCTTCCGTCTTACAGTTGTCACGTACAAGCCCCAGTAGGAAATCCGTAAAGATGCGCTCATAATCTGGAATCTTCCCATATCCTGTGGTGATTTAAAAGTTGGTTATGGACTAACAATGCAAATGTGAATAATCATTGCTATGGGGACCTGTATTTCATAACGAGTTTCGAATGCAGAAACTTTAAAGAATGCCAAGACTTGTCAAATAGAACAAAGCTAGCAGCACGATGAAAAATATCCAAAGTGATAAATGAAGTTGACAACTAGAAAGGTACAGCAATTAGGTTGGGAATTCACGATACAGACTACCTGAAGACATGAGATCATATTTGCCTCCATTCATATAGTTTTCCTAATTCCGCACTTTGGTCTGTGTCCTAACATGGATAATATGAATGCTAGATTTATCTGACTTCGAAGAATTTTGGTAGCATGGAAAATCTTGCCTACCAAGCCTACGTTTTCCAATCACTCACAAATTTTGACACTGTGTGACCAACAGTAACAAATCCTCATCTAGATGATAGATTTATTTTCTTTTCTGTTTTACAACAAAAGATGAAAAGAGACACAATCCCATTTAATCTTTCCAAAGGGTCACCAAGAGAACAGGAGTCCACAACATAAGTGTAAATGAAGAATTAGAGGTTTAAAGAACTAAATAAATGAACATAGTATACTTGCCAGGAAAGTAGTTGATGTCAATGACATAAAATGCATCCTTTGTCCCATGTTCACGAATCATATCTATGTTGAATAATTGGAGACCCTACCAAATGAAGCATGGTATAGCTATCAGTCATATAACCAGGTGTATGGCATAGCCAACATGTACCATAGAAATGGGGGCAGTCTTCAAAAGGACTTACCAATCGGCATCGAAGTTCCTTTGCGAGCCTCTCCAGTAAAGGACGCGGGGGAAGCTCTGTAAGGGAAATGCCATTTTAGATGAAGAAAGCTGTTAAATCTAACAAACAATTGAAGTATGTTCTATCCGTGCCTATCAAATTCTAGGCAACCGCATCAAACATGGCCGTTTTAAAAGGGATGAAGTTTGTTCTCCTACATGTTATACTTCATCATATGCATCGAAAATTGAATGGCTAAATCAACCACTTGGGTATACATGAAACCCTTGAAAGTTGGATGGAATTATATTGTTTTTTATGACAACCAAATGTTACTGCTTGAAAGTTGGATGGAATTATATTGTTTTTTATGACAACCAAATGTTACTGCTTGCATAAAATAAGTGTACTGCAAATGAAAGTTGGGTATGACAGTGAAATAAGGTATTGCGTGCCTTTGATAACAGAAACTGAAGGCATTTCAGCGACTTACCTGCAATAGAGGGGTCCAGATCTGCATCATCAGCCAGAGATTCGGCAGAAGAAACCCTTGGGAAGGGAAACACCCCTGAAACTTTTTCTAGCTCACACTTATTAACATCGGGTAGAGAGAAACGCCGAACAACCTTTATAGCTTCTCCAACAATATAAATCTTAAATAGGATACCACCTAGAATTGAAGAGCAGTGGATAATAAGCTTCCTAGTCTTATATATATGAAAATAATTGATTTTCCCACTACTCACAATCATACCATGATTAACAAACTCCTGCAGTACCATGGGTGGTTCCAGTTCTGAGAGAGAGGAGTAATCATAAGCGAGGAATAATTCATGTGATTTAGCAGTCCCATCCACTACCAGTGGTTTTGCAACTGATATTAACAGTAGATATGCACAAGTTAAAAATGTTCAAGATCAAAATCACTGAGGAAAAAAATGCAAACAATTTGGGAGTATTTATTCATCCTCATTTCAGATCAAGTATTTCCATAACCATAATAAGCGGTCCCATTCAAATGAAATACAGATCTCATATCATTGAGTTTATATTTACCAACCGTAGGCACAAAATAAAGAACACATTACCCTTGGACATTTGAATGAGGTTTCCATGTGATTCACAGTTATTCATCCTACTAGCATCAGGTTTGACTATTCTGTTGCTGGATGTTATGTTACATTGGCACAGATAATAAATTCCTACCTAGTGGCAACTTCAGCCCAGCCTTGGCAACTTGACAGGGGATTGATAATCGATCCTTATCGACAACCATTTGCTTTGGCACACAAACTTTGCCTACACCCATAATATACAAAATAATAATGATCAGCTATTTCATGGTTAGAAGTACAACATGAACTGAGTCAGAGATTCTCCAGCATGCCTTATTATCCTTCACAACTTTTTATCGACAAGGCAGGACACAAGCTTAGACAAGGAAATATGAAAGCAATGGAAAAGTACAATCAAACAGATCACCATGGCAGTCAGACAAGTTAAGATCAGCAACATCCTGAAGCATGGACTGCCGATTGTGTAGATGTTGTATTGCATAAGGAGGATCAAGGATCACTACTTCTGGGTGTTTTTGCCTGTAATCCTTCAAGATGAAAGATAGAACAAGAACTATGGATTATCATTTTTGTCTCTGCAGTTAAATCATCAACCAAAGAAGTTATGGGGAACATCCCATTAGTGACTAAAGACTATTGCAGTTGATCAATATAGCAGTCGTCAAGACACATGTTCGCCTACAGAAAATATGGATGGCCTAACTTTTACCAAAAACAGGCCATATACCAAGTAGCTGTAGTTGATTCAATATGTGACCCACCAAGAATTATAAATACAATAAACACATACATAAAGTAACACTGACCTTATGCAAGATAATGTCAAAGGGGCCTTGATCAGATAAATCGATGGCAACAAACAATAAACCATTATTTCTGCAAGAAGCTCAGAAATTTTTTATCAATATCATTATATGTCTGATATTAGACAGCATCCAGAAATAGGTAATACTAGTGAAACCAATTTTAACATCCAACTCATACAGACTTTTCAAAAGATCTCTGCTTTATTCTCTCCAACAGAAGAGAACCATTAATAGCTTAAGTCACACACACTTTTCTTTACATGCTGATGTGTCCTGCAGTAGTTCCTGTGGAATAGGATGTTTTCACAATATCCTTCTAAGAATGCATAATACAAGATCAAGTATCTAGTTCTGAACCTTCAAGGATATAAGGACCATTACACCAACCAGCTTTTGTGTTACCAACAAAATAGTGCAATTACGCAGATTTGCATCCAAAAGAAACTGCAATGAAATTGATTCCATTTCATATACGTTCCTCAAAACCAGAAATTGATCAACAATCTGAAGAATAAGTTTGGGATCCTGTGTCAAAGTTTTCAATTTTCAGGAAGGATCATGGCAAGATGAGCTACCTAAAACTCAATAAAACATCCAAGAAGAAAGATGATCTACTTAAATAACTTGCTTGTGTAATTAATGGAAGAGAGATTAGCTACTTCAACAGTCTGCTTGTGTAAATCTTGAGAAAGTACCCCTATTCAGCAAGTCTATGCTCCAAGAGAAGGAAAAGGTCAGAGTAATGTTTAAGGAATTCAAGCTAACAGTGACTCTACAATTTCTTAATGTTTATCAACAAAATGCAAAAGGATTAGATAGAATTTCGGCATCCATTACATTATTAAACTATTGAACAAAGCTCCAAACTTTTGACTTTATGCTCCTCATTGCATGTCGTATGCGCAGAAGAATATTCCTACTAAAAGATTACAAATGAGAATGAGATTCCAGATACCCAGAAAAGCATGGCTAATAAATCCAGCAAAAACCAGTAGCTAAAATCTAATCAAGTTGCCCCATGGTACCGAATAATCTAACATTATCAGAAAGGCACCAGATCCCGCAACAAACTGAGAGTCTCGTCCAGAAAGGACTAGATACAATCAAGAAAATTCAACATTTAAAAAAGCAATAACCAACAAAAGAACAATTCTGAAACGAGCCATTTAAGGAAACGAATAGGAAAACCCAATGAAATAGCCTCTCATCCATCACCACTAGCAGACAGATACTTATAAAACGATACATAAACACGGGAAAATATACAATAAAGAGCAACAGCCTCACGGAGCGAGGAGTCAATATCGAGTTGCTAAACCTTCTCATCCATAGTTGATTCTTGAAACCAAAAAATTCAGACGTTGGCAGGTACCAACATAGTAATTAACGAGCAAACAATCAAAGAAACACAAGAAAAGTGACTTTAAGAGTAAAATGCAGGGATGAATGGTTACACCTGGCCAAAGTTTCAAGCTTGGGCTGTAAAAAACTCTTCTTTTTCTTCAATGTCAAAGCATAGCCAACCACCACTAGCTTCTGAGGCTGTTCTACTGACAAAGGCGCCACTGTTACTTGATTCTCTTCTTCTTCGAGCGAGATTTCCCCGTTTAACGTCATTTTCCTCAAAACCCACAAGTCCAATCACAGAATCAATGCTCCTCTGAACTGGGTTACTTTAAATGTTTCCCCATTTCATTTCATGCTTTCTTAATTCAGTTATTTGTTTTTTATTTTCTTGAAAAGATGTGAACCTTTCTTTCTTTCTTTCTTCTGACCAAAGATTGGGTCTTTGAAGATGGTATATAGGTTAGTGACAACGACGCAAGCAACAAAAGACAAGTAAAATCCCAGAATTCTTTTGGAGTATTCTTTAAATCTTTTCTCAACTTTCCGTTCTTCTGTGTTTCTGTTTTCTCTGATGCTGCTCTCTGTTTCTCACGCTAAAGTTGGGAAAGAGAGGAAAAGCAGACAATAACAATCGCTTTAATATACTGGCAGATAACGGGGTGCATGTATACTGGAAAAAGAATGGATTTTGAAGAGAATATTCAACTCAAATTTGCAGGAACAGAGGCACAGAGGGTGCAAAGGAAAGGTTATGGAGATTAGACTTAAACCTCCCGAGGCAGGGTTGTTTTTGTACGAAATTGTGAGACTTGCTCAGATTTTGAGAGCCAGCCCATTTATATACACGGAAGACAGCTCTGAACAGAGCATTGGGTGTAATGTGGAAACTTTATTTACCTGCCAAAATAAAGATATGGAAGCTTCTTTGAAGATAGAAAACATAATTGATAATATTCTTATCTTTATTCCTGTTAATTGCTTTGAACAACTATTCGCATGTAGCAAGAAATTTTTCTTACACAGCCTTAAATTTTCCTATTCTAAATCCTCATAAGATTATAATAAATATTTTCATACCTATTATATGAAAAAAGCGCATGTCAAATTTATATTTTCATATATTTTAATTCAAAAAGTGAATAAATACACGAATTAGTAATACAATGATATAGTAATTATACAAAAACAATAATACTCAGTAAAAATTAAAATAATAGCACTCAATTTAAATTTCGAAGTCACGTGAAATTTAGAGAGATTCAATAATACATAATGTTGACTATTTTTTATAGTAGTTATACACACAAAATCATTCCAAGCAATATAAATATATAATTGATGCAATTTAATATTAGCACAAAAAAATTATCTCCATATCTACCAGATTCTTACGCTTTATATCTCAATTCTTAAAGCAGTCATGCTATAATTTTTTAATGAAGAAGTGCTATTGTTTATATAAACAATGTGAAAATCTTTGATTTGATGGATTCCGAACTCCTAGCATTTGGTACTATTTAATTTGATATAGATCATGATTTTTTGATACCCAATTGGACATGGACGTTGGAGCTAAAATCTCACGATTTGATAAGATAACTAAAACTTTAACAGTGAAAGCATGAGGCAATGGTTTTGAAAAGCATGCATGCACACCAGCCTTCCCTGTAAATTTGTTATTTTGGGATTGCTCATGAATCATGATTTTAATTTATTTTTTGGTAGACAAAAAAATTGGTGTGAGTGGTTCAACACTCTCATCTCTTAATCAGAGATCTCGAGTTCGAGTCCTGATAATGAAGAAATCTATTTGGTCAGCACTTTACTCCTTACGGGTTGACCCAAGCAAAGATTAATCTAGAAATGGATGATTTAAAGGTATCTTCTCATAATTGGAACCCTTCTAAAATACTACGCGGACTAACAAAAAAAATTTCTTGGTACCCAATTGGACATGGACGCTGGAGCTAAAGTCTCACGATTTGATTTGATAACTAAAACTTTGATAGTGAAAGCATGAGTCTGGCAATGGTTTTGAAAAGCATGCATGCACACCAGCCTTCAATGTAAATTTGTTATTTTGGGATTGCTCATGAATTAAGATTTTAATTTATACATTTATATTTTTACTTTTATCTTTACTTATTATGTATAAATCAATGTAGTCATATATAAATTAGATTATTTATATGATTATTGATTATTTTAACTTTAATAATTCAATTAATAAATTCCTTGTTTATAACACTTTTACTCTTTAACAATTCTCACCACCAATTTTTAATAAAATTTAAAACATTTTATTGAATCAAATGAGGTTCTAATTCATAATTTTGATAACAAGAAAAACATGTTAGTAATAATATTAATAAGTTAATATGTGAAATATCAAATTCAGTGGATAGTGAAGTGAACAAAGAATCCAATTAAATCAATTGAACAATCAAAGGATAAATAAAATAGATAAAAATAGAGCACATATGCAATCTAAAGATGATTTTAAAGAGATTCAAGTAAAGAACCAAGAATAATGAGTAATCAAGTATATCAAGATTTATGACTTTCTTGGAACCTTACCTTACTCATTTCAATAAACTTAGGGTTTAATTATCACAAGATCATTCACATATAAGCTATAATGCATTTTTTTTTTCATAATCAAAAGAAGAAAAAAAACTTATCTTTAAAGAAATTGTTTATTTTTATGCAAATTTTTGAAATAGTCTTGAATCAAATTTTTAATGTCTCTTTTTTCTTAGAAAAGCTTTTAAATTTCAAAAAACTATTTTCAATTACATTGATCAACTAATTTAGGTCAGTGGTTGATCGATGTTAGGTTTTTAGGTATATTAATTGACTTATCTTTTGATAACGTATACCATGAGTTCAAGATTATATTAGTAAACCAATGTTGTGTATAAAGTCAACTGTTATTATTATTAGCTATTGTAAAGGCTATTGTTTGTTTCTCAAGACTATTTTAAGCTTTTGAGTATAAATAGACCATATGTGAATTATGGAGATATCTTGGACATATTAGATAGTTATAAATGCCTTAAGAGGTTAGAGAATGTATGTATATATGATCTAAGTTAAGCCTTTACTCATTATTATAAGTAAGAAAGGGATATTTTGAGTTGTTGAAATTATTGAAATTATTTGAGATACACATTGTCCTATTTACATTGAATAAGAATTATAAATGATTACTCTTTGCTCGTGACAACTAAGATATTGTATAAAGGGTTGCTAAGAAAGAAAATGGTAAATTTTTTAAGTAAAACTTTAATAATGAACACAGGCCAATATTTATTTAAATGAATTTTATAAAACAAATTTATATCTTTTTTCTATTATTTTAATTATTATTGTGATTGGTTTCTGATTATCACATATAAATTTAGCATAATCATTCGTTAGAATAAACATTTCGTTTTTATTAACTTCAAATTGAACGAAAAAGTGAATATACATAATTTATTCCTCTCTTATGTGCCATCCAGGACCAACAGTTGTATTATAACTGATTATGAGATTAACATATATATTTATATACAAACAAATTTTAAAGTGATTAAATAATTTTAACAAATTATAATTTGTAGAAATTTAAGAGAAAATATTTTTAAAGTAAAATTCATATTATTTATGGCATCAATTATAACTTTTTTATTAATAATTAATAATTTTCTTATCTTTTTAATTATTATGTATTTACTAATTATTTATGTACTCACTTTAGTAAATACAATAGCTTTATTTTTATTAATTTTAAAATATTCTTATATAATATCAAATAGTTCATTATTTCAAATTATGCTTATATCAAAAAGCACTGATCTATTCATAACATTTGTATTCACAATACTATTTCAACCATATTCCAAATAGAGCACTTGTTATTTTTATGTTTAAGTGTTTAACATGATTAAAAAGAATAGTCAGCCAACTACTTGCCGTGTTTTTTGGGAGGAAAATCTGGCTTCCACTCCTTTCTCTTTGTCCGATTTTATTCTAAAGGAACATTCTGTAACAAAAGTAAACTTGTGATGCCTCACTGTTTTCATTCAAGTCTGATAAGTATGCCATGGAAGATTAATGATTATCCTTATTGAAGAATATACGAATTTTGCAGAGATATGCAAAAGAATATGCTTGGAGATAGGTCCAAGATCGGTGCCATTAATTTCCATATTTGAAACTTAATCAATCCATCATGTAAGCAAATAGACATGTTTCTTATTGATGATCCTCTAGCTCTCTGGACAAAGCTCCTTGATCGGATCAATTACGGACGCCTCGCTTCCAGCGGCAGTGTGGGAGTTGAAGCTGCTAGGGAACCTGAGGGCTGATGAGAACCTGATACTGAGCAGCGGGGAGCCAGTGATCAATCATCAGCTGAACAATCTAGAATGTGTAAAGACTCCTTGTGTGTAGAAGTGTATAGGCTACGTAGGAACCTGAGGGATCTTGGGATTCCAGATTTACATCCTCTAGACTCTTGAGGTGAAATCGTAGGGGCTTAGGATTAATCTGATTAAGCTAGGATACCTAATGTAATTAAAAAAAAGATGATTATACCAATTATAGTGCAAGGTATTTTCTCATTTACCAGTTACCATAATAATGGTCGACACTCAACTCGAAATATGTTGAAATATAAAGTGGAAGTTTGTCCCACATTGAAGAAAAAGAGAAAAGAAGACTATTATATAAGTCTAATGGGCTACTTCACCTATCACTAATTGGTTTTAGGATGGAACCTCACTTAGACTTGTATGTGGTCTAAATTTCCTTCTCATGTGGACCCGTAGCTTCATTGTAAATTCTAACATGATATTATAGCAGGTTGCTCTTATGTTAGTCGTTAACCCCTCGAAATGATAGATTATGTCACGTGTTAGACCCACACGTGAGGGGGGTGTGTTGAAATATAAAGTGAAAGTTTGTCCCACATTGAAAAAGGAGAGGAAAGAAAACTAACATATAAGTCTAGTGGGCTACTCCACCTATTACCAATTAGTTTTAGGATGTGTTAGAGGATTCTAAGGCATGAAATCAATG
>JANIPM010000232.1:69565812-69582964 GCA_027478405.1 Erythroxylum cassinoides
TTTTATTTATAATTTATTAATACATATATAAAATGAAAATAAATTTAATTAATTAAAAATAAGTTATATTTAAATTTTATCTAACATAATTATCGTCAATAATAAAAATATAATTACATTAATACCAACAAAATAAAAACTAAAAACTAAAATATTCAACCTAAATTATTCGTTTCGTTTTACAGGATGATTAAGACCTAATGAATAATCTTGCTTTAAACGTTACGGAGAAGGAAGCACAAGTTCAATTACGTCACTCAACCCAACTCCTAGCCACAAAAACCACAGTTCCCCGTGCACATTAGCATATCATGTCAAATCTCACTAGGATACGCCTATTGTTGCCACCAGCTTCTGGCAGCTACATGTTTCTCTCATTTTCTTTGATACCAAACCGCACCAAATAAACCGACAATGGCCTCCCTTCACATTCTGAAGTCGACCCTTTCTCCGTTTTCTGTGTCGGAACAAAGTTTTCGTGGGCGATCAGATTCCAGGAAAAGTTTTCTCAGGTTGAGAACTCATGGAAAGAGCTCCAGAGTGTACTTGGAAAGGAAAAATCTTAGAGTTTGGTGTTCTGTACAAGACGACGATACTAAAGGAAATGGCAAGTTCCGTAATTTTTAAAGGATTGCTGTACTTGTTTGTGACATAAGTTATAATTTTATGGTGTTCCGTTTCAGTTTATGTATGTTCATGTTAGAAGTGTATGCTAATATTGGTTTTTAATTGGAAATTAGCAGATTAATGACTTTAAAGCTTAGTTCTCTCATGAAAGTTTCAAACTTTGGATGGGATAGGAAAGTAGCGTAACTTACGTACTAGTTAGTGTTTGTGTTGAGGACTCGGAAGTCTTCTGAATTTGATTTCGATTAATTAATTAATTGAATGTTTAACGATGGATTAGTTGTTGATTCCAAGTTACTTAATAGAGCTTCAGTTTTTGTACTTGGGAATTTGATGGGTGATTTCATAAGTGGGTTATGTGCTATGTCAGGTCAGGAGCTTCCAGAATCCTTGTTTATGAAGGAGTTGAAGAGAAGAGGCTTGGATCCCACTTCATTACTTGAGGAAACCACCAGGAGCAATTATGGACTGGAAGATGAAATGAAACTAGGGGAAGAAGACGGAGGCTTTTCGAAAAGAAATGCGGTCTCAACTAATCAAAAAGAAATTGATCAAAATGTATTGAATCAAAGGGAGCGTTCTATGGCGTTGAACAGCGAAGGACTTGAGGTTTTCTTCAGTTGCCTTAATCATTTACTAACTTACCACATAAAACAGATACTTGGACTTTGGTTATGGTAGCAGTTTTAAGAGGATCCTCTGTTTCGGTTATGTTATTTCTATCCTGTTCTATTAAATCTCATCTACATATTTAGATGGGGTCTATATGAATAAGTGGATAAAATTAAATGACATAAGATTGAAACACCGTAACCGAAACAGAGGATTTCATGTGAATTTTAAGTCTTCCGAACTAGTCTTAACTGTCAAAAATATGGTTATTGCCAAATGGTCTTTTGGTTTTTGAAGGGCGCTTACGACATTGAGTTTTAATGTTCAATCTCTTACTCCTAATAGTTCTTTTTGCTCATTGATTACTTTCTTTAACTTTGATCAACTAATAGTAAGTTGTCTATGAATTGTCCCAAACCGGAAGTGGGGTTGTCTTTGTTTTCTATTTACATTTATGCAGATTGTCATGGACTTGCAATTTTCTTCTCTTCAGGGTTTAATTCCTCGAGCTAAACTTTTGCTCTCAATTGGAGGGACATTCTTCTTGGGATTTTGGCCACTGATACTCGTAACAGTGGCATTCTCTTCTGGTCTCTACTTTGAGAGTTATCTTATCATTCTTAAATGCATGGTGTTGCATACATTTGAAGTTTTTCTATTTTTCTTTTTAAGTTTTCCAAGGTTTTCTAAAATTCACAGAGTTAATTGTTTTCCAAGCTTACACACCTGATCATTTTTATGTCGATCCTCATGAAAGCACTTGATATAAAAGATTAACTAGCAACCTTTGTCGATGCTGCTTTGTTTCATTTGAGTTGTTGTAGTTTGTTTCATTTGAGTTGTTGTAGTCTGACACTGCCGTTATTGATGAATACATCACTTTCTGGAGGTGGCCAAACAGTGAAGTGGACTGAAACTTTGAATGTGAAACTTCAACTTGTATATGGTTTTGGAGTTGTTCTGTTGGGGCTCCATTTTGTTGAAGGGTCACAAACATAGTTCTGCAACCAAAAGTAGTAATGCATGGAATTCAGATCAAATTAGTTGATTGTTCGTTGAGTATTTGAGATTTAAACCATAATTGCAGCAGTAATGAGAGGAAATTAAGGTCTTAGATGAAAAATAGGGCAAGGGCAAGGGAGAAGGCTAGTTCTACTTCATCTGTTGTTTTACAGTTTCAGTTTGGATCAACTAATAGCCAATTTTTATTGTCTATAGCATAATAATTGTTGAGGATATAACAAACTTGTTAACTACAGACTTAAACATGGTTTCTTGACTGTTGTAGTTATCCCTGGTAGCTAGTAAAGAACTAGACTTTGTGATCCTTGCTCTGTATTGGTTTCTTGCTTTGTTATCTTTCACCTATGCTAACCAAGTTCCACATGTCCAGTTGCTTCAGTTTTCAAGCAAGTGAATACCTTCAATTCCTGGTTGAAAGTTTGTACTTTAGACAAGCTATAGCTCTGGATCATACTTTCTGTGTTGTGATTCAACTAGATGTTTTTGCAATCTTATTTTGATAGCTTTAAGGTCTGTGTCTGGCAAGTATATATGGAGTTTAATTTGCAGGAGCAATTGAAGATTTATCTGTTTCTAACTGTTGATTTAAATCATCACTTTATTGGATAAGCCTCTACCTCTTTGTGAATTTGATGATTATGAGTGAATGATTTGGCTCTTAAGAACCATATTACAGGCTGATACTTCTGTTTTACCTTGTCTAGAAGAACCTCGATCTTTATGTCCTACCTTTGACTTTTCTGTCCTTGTTTTTGTTTTCAGTATTTTGGATCAGCTTTTGTCCACGATGCTAGCACCAGAAATGTGTCACCACCTCCATATATCGATCCGTATGCACTCCTGGAAGATGAAAGAATAGCATCTCAAGTAGCTCCCACATTGAAGTAAAGGATCAAAACTACCTATACAAAGACTATGTCTAGAAAGTCATTTACATGTATCAGTAACATACTTTCTTTACCCTGCTCATTTTTTTCGTATGTATATACTGTAACACTTATTTTTAGCTGACAACTTATCAAAAATGATAGATATTCGGTTTCTATTTCTTTCTGATGTTGGATTCACGTGATATATTTAGTCATTTAACTAGTAGTGTTGAAGTCTTTCGGAAATCGAAGATTGTTGCTGCAATTTTTAAAGCTGCTAAACCTTGGTTCTGACTTCTGAGAGTTCGTGCAATGCTTGGAAATCAAATGAGGAGCTTCTGGCAATTTTAATGTAGAAAAGGGACTTTAGTTGTTTACTCGTTAGAGGACCGTCTGGCAATTAGTTGTACACAAATCGGACATATCTAATACTCTTCACCATCATCGTCTTCACCCTCATTTGATTCAGTACCAACTTCTTCGTAGTCCTTCTCAAGGGCTGCAAGATCCTCACGAGCCTCAGAGAACTCTCCTTCCTCCATGCCCTCACCAACATACCAGTGCACAAATGCGCGCTTAGCATACATGAGATCAAACTTGTGATCTATACGGGAGAACACCTCAGCAACACTGGTGGAGTTAGAGATCATGCAAACAGCTCTCTGCACCTTGGCCAAGTCACCGCCAGGGACAACGGTTGGTGGTTGGTAGTTGATACCACACTTGAACCCAGTTGGACACCAGTCAACAAACTGAATGGTGCGTTTAGTCTTGATGGTGGCAACGGCAGCATTAACATCTTTTGGCACAACATCACCACGGTACATCAGGCAACACGCCATGTACTTGCCATGTCGAGGATCACACTTGGCCATCATAGACGAGGGCTCAAAGGCGCTGTTGGTAATCTCAGCTACTGAGAGCTGTTCATGGTAGGCTTTCTCTGCGGAGATCACTGGGGCATACGAGGAAAGCATGAAGTGGATTCTCGGATACGGGACCAAGTTGGTCTGGAATTCAGTCACATCCACATTCAGAGCCCCGTCAAACCTCAGTGAGGCCGTCAAGGAGGAAATTACCTGAAAAGTGCAGACGAGCTATTTAAAAATCTGGAATACTAAGAATCAACCACTTAAAAATCCAGAAGGCAGGCATTTACCTGAGAGACAAGCCTGTTAAGGTTGGTGTAGGTAGGCCTCTCAATGGCAAGAGAGCGTCTACAGATATCATAGATGGCCTCGTTGTCAAGAAGCACGGCCACGTCAGTGTGTTCCAGGAGGGAGTGTGTGGAGAGGACACTGTTGTAGGGCTCAACAACAGATGTAGAAACCTGAGGAGAGGGATATACAGTGAAACCCAGCTTGGACTTCTTTCCATAATCAACGGACAAACGCTCTAAGAGAAGGGATCCAAGGCCAGAGCCAGTTCCACCACCAACGGCATTGAACACAAGGAGCCCCTGGAGACCAGTGCAGTTGTCAGCAAGCTTCCTTATGCGATCCAAGCAGAGATCAACAATTTCTTTACCAACTGAGACACCAAAAGCAACCATTATCCGAATGTCAAAATCAAAATTCAATGAACAACGGAAACCCAAAGCAGGTAATTACTGGTATAGTGGCCACGGGCAAAATTGTTGGCAGCATCTTCCTTGCCGCTGATAAGCTGTTCTGGGTGGAACAACTGACGGTAAGCTCCAGACCTGACTTCATCAATGACAGTGGGCTCAAGATCTACAAAGACGGCACGAGGAACGTGCTTCCCTGCACTAGTTTCACTGAAAAAGGTGTTGAAAGCATCATCACCTCCGCCAACAGTCTTGTCACTTGGCATCTGTCCATCAGGCTGAAGAAGCAATAGAAGCAATTTAATAAAAGAAATGAACAAATAGAAATTGAAACTTGGTTCGAAATAAAACTTAAATACATCATATACAGCCCTCAAATCTCCTTTCTTTGAGATAACAGAAGAAACATCTAATACAGATCCAAATAAAAAACACAAAGCAAGGAACAATATTTAAGTTCCAAACTGTCTCACTATAATTAAAATTCCCATATGGGATTTGAAACACAACATCAGAAGCAAACAATCACAAGCACAGAACAACATTGCAAATGAAAGAAAATGAAAATGGACGCTTGCAAACTGGATAAAATCAAAACTAGAGTAAACCCACGTAGGAATGAACAAATCTAACAGAAAAGATGAAAACTTTGAAAGAGAAAGATAGCAAACCCGGATGCCATGCTCGAGGCAATAGAGTTCCCAGCAGGCATTGCCGACCTGGATACCAGCTTGACCAATGTGGATCGAAATGCACTCTCTCATTGTATTTTAAAGAACAGCTAACAATAAAACCCGACAATCAACAACGTTAAAAAGTAATACAAAAGAAAGAGACCTGTGAGGAAAACAGGAAGGCGTTTATCAAGACGCCTCCTTTCTTCTCTCTGGGGGGTGTATGTGTGTGGAGTGACCGAGCCTACCGGGCGCTTTTATAGGCAATGTTTGTTTAACCAGGGTTGGTTCAGACAATGCTTGTTCATGTGTTTGAAGCTCTTGAATACAATTGGTGCTTTGGTAGCAATGATTACTTCTTGGAAAAATTATTGCCGCTCTGGGCCGGCCAGCTGAGGTGGGTGGCCGGTTGTCTTCTGTTTGGTGATTTCATTCATTCACAATCTTAATCTATTAGATTGAATGGGGTCTCATTTCATTTGGTACGATTTTAAGGTTGATTGTGATAGAAATTTAGTCATAGGATTAGGACTAGGAATTTCTTTTCCAATAACGCAAGTATTATGATGCAACTCCTACATTTTAAAAAAAGTCAAAAACTTTCACAGATATGGTAAATAAGAAAGTATCATATGTTCTAAAGAAAACCTTCTTTTACGTCAACACTCTAATGCATTACATTATTGCATGTTTTAATCTCTTCTTCTTAATTTACATAGAAAGTATAGTAACAATTCCTGTGTTCTTAATTTAATCTCTGAAAGCATACCTTATAATTTCTAACAGAAAATAGATAGTTTTTAACAGAACAGGTATATTGATGCTATGTCGAAGAACCAGAACCATATGGAACCATTCAAATTTAATGTGAAATCCAGATCATAAACACTGACCTAGGTAAGCGTAAACCAAGTTTTTAAGCTCAAAACTCACAACCCTTGTGCTCTCCAAGCTACAGTACTGAGTTTGCCTCCTGCATGTTTCTAAATGTTTTCATAATGTTGAGTGTCTAGCGCTATTTTGAGGCTTTCGATGATCGTAAACTCCTTTATGGTTCATAGGGGATGACGAACATGTAAAGACAAGATGAATGAAGCTTTTTTAGGGAGAGACACGATCGTGTAGAGTGCTACATGCCCTACATGCCCATATCCTTGACTTACAGGGTCATATATTTCAACCGTGTAAGAACACATGCCCTTGTAGAGTGACACACTCCCATGTGTTAACTTAGACGGTTGTGTGGATCAACCGTGTAAGTTTCTAGAATTATGTGAAGAAGGATGTGAAGAGCAAATATATGCCCAATCGTGTACACACGTTTGTTCATGACATACACGACTATGTGTGTGATCGTGTATTCACTATGACCGTGTACATTTGCTAGTGACAGTCAAATATACACGATCATAGTGAGACACATTGTATATACTATGGAAAAAACCTATTTTGTGATATAAAAAAGAAAAATGAGTTGATTTTGCATGAGAGTACGACCATAACATCCAAAAATGAGGAAAAATAGAAAGAGGACAATTAGTATTGTATTCTCATCCTTATTTTTAATTGTTTTTGGGATTGGTTTGAGAGTTTGCTGATTGTTGTATTAACTTTGGTTTCAATCTTGAAACTTTGTAAGATAACTTTTGTTGTGGGGTGAGAGATCAATCTTTGTTAATCCTTATTTGAATTTAGTGAATTTGCTTGTTAGGTTGACCTGTGGTTTTTCCTATTTATTGGAGGGTTTTCACGTAAATTTTAATATTTGTTTCATTGTTCAGTTTCTTGTTCTCATACTAGATTTACCAGTTAAAGTTGAAAGGTATTTTTGTTATCGATATTTGGTTGATCTTTTAGAAAGTTTTGTTATTGTCTCCTAACAAGTAGTATCACAAACATCATGATGGAAGGTAGAAATAGCTCTATGGTCAAATTGACATCATTAAATTACTCTATTTGGAGACCTATAGTGGAGGAACTTTTGTATTACAAGGATCGTTTTAATCCTATTGAAGTGAACAAAGGTGTGAGGAATGATGTTCCTTTAAAAACTTAAAAAGATGTCAAATAGAAAATGAGAAAAGATGAAGCAAAAAACTCTAGGCACTAATAGACAATGGATTGATTTCAGCATATTCAATCATGTGTCAAGAAATGTATCCTTTTGAGCTGTGAAAAAAGCTAGTAGGACTTTATGAAAGAAAAACTACCCATAACAAGGTCTCTCCGATTAAAAGGCTTGAGAACTTGAAGATGAAATCTGGAAAATCTGTATAGGAGTTTCTAAGTGATTTATCAGATATAATCAACAAGCTTACTATAATAAAGATAATTCTTGATGACGAGCTTCAAGCCTTATTCTTGTTGAGTGTGTTAGCTAATAGCGAGGAGACGCTAGTGGTGACGATTAGCAACTCAGTTCTTGAAGGTATGTTCTCTTTTGGCGTAATCAAACAGAGTATTTTCAATGAAGAAATCAGAAAAAAAAAAGAGATGGGAGCTGAAAATATGCAAACTTTTGTGACATAAAACAAGAGAAGGAATAAGGCAAGGCTCCCAAAGAGTGTGGTAAGTCTAAGAATTGATTAACGTTTAGATGTGACAAAGACATGAAGAAATGTCAGTATGATAAGCCATGTCACATTAGGAGGTTCTATTATAAGTTTAAGAGGGATAAGAAAGAAGGAAGATCATCAAAATGATGAAGAAGATAAGAATATAACTGCAACAACTTCAAGCATGAATGATGAGGTGTCCTTAGTTTATGCAACAAGTGAATGCTTTCATGTCAGTAATTCTATTTTTGAGTGGTTGATTAACATGGGAGCTTCTTATCATTATGTTCCAAAGGTTGAGTACTTCTCAAATTACAAAAGTAGAGACTTTGGTAGTGTAAAGATGAAAAATCAAAGTTTTCCCAAGATTGTCAATATGGGTGATATTTGAGTTCAGACAAACGTTAAATGCTTACTGACTTTAAAAGATGTACAACAAATCCTCGATCTAAGATAAAATCTATTATCGACTAATGTCTTAGATCAAAAAAAAATTAGCATACTTTCAAGGATAAAAAGTGGAAACATTTTAAAGGAGCAATGACTGTTGCTCAAGGGGAGGAATGTTGTTCATTGTACAAGACACATTTAAAGGTATGTAGTGGTCAAGAAGTACACACGGCCGAACAGAAAACATCTTCAAATTTGTGCTATGTACGATTGGGACACATGAGTGAGAAGGAATTAAAATTGTTGGCTAGTAAATCCCTTATCCCAGTTAAGAACATGCTTAGAGTTTGAAGATTACTATACATTGCATGACATTAGACATGAAAAGACAAACCATGGACTCCACAATATGATGGTCTTGCTGAGAGGATGAATGAAACAATTTTGAAGAAGGTTTGTTGCATACTCAGAATGTCTATGTTGCCAAAGACATTTTTAGGGTGAAGTAGTCCGAATTGCAATCTACCTAATTAATCAAGTTACCTTAGTTCCATTGTATTTTAAGATTCCAAGAGAGTGTGCACCGATATCATCATCTGAGAGTTTTTGACTGCAAGGTATTTAAACACATACTCAAGAATCAGAGAAAGAAGCTTGACTTAAAGGTGATATCTTGCATCTTTGTTGGATATGGTGATGATTGGTTTGGCTTCAGACTCTATGACCCAGAGAAGCAAAAGGTAGTAAGGAGCAGGGATGTGGTATTCCAAGAATACAAGAGAGGTGATGATCTTCTAAGAGCAGATAAGTCATCATATAGCAACTCATCATATGACATTGTTAATTTTTCACCAATTTCTTCCACTATTAAGCAGCTTACAGGTGAAGGAGATGAAGTGTGTGATCAAACACATGTTGATGATAAGTTATATAAGCCACATCCTGATAATGTTGAAGATGAAACATAGAGGATAATGAGCAGAGGGAACAATTGGATATAACAGCTAGTGATATACAACTTCGAGAGTTGACAAGGGAGAAAAGACTTTCTACAAAATATCCAAGTTTAGAATACCTATTGATTATTGCTAAGAGGGAGCTTGAGAATGTTTAAGAGATTGCATCTAGCAAAATCTCTGGCTCGCAACTATGAAGGAAGTGATGAATTCTTTGAAGAAGATTTATATAGATATGAATGGACCTGATATATTAACTAAAATTGTTCTTGGAAGCAAACATGAGTTATGTAGTAAGCTTGCCAGGATTCTCTTAAATAGATGATGGAGAATAACGTGTCTTCCCTATAATTGGGCTGGAGGAGGAGATTATTGAGTGTTCAGCCTTGTTTTGAGGTTCTCGTGATCATGGCCACCTTTATGGTTCTTAAGGATGATGAAGAAGTGAAGTCAAGATGAATGAAGCTCTTTTAGAAAGACATGCAGTTGTGTATGGTGCTACACGAACATGTCCTTAAATTACACGATTATCTGTATCAATCGTGTAAGAGCACACACCCATGTCTTAACTTACACACTTGTGTAGTTTAATTGTGTAAGTATCTGAAACTGTGTGAAGAAAGACGTAAAAAGCAAAGACATACACATTAGTGTACACGTCCGTGTTCATGATATACGTGACTGTGTGTTTCAACCGTATATCTTATTGTGACTGTATATATCTACAAATGAGGTGGTGTTGAAGAAACAAAGTCGCTTACACAATTGTGCATGTAACTATGTACAATATAATAAAAACCTATTTCGTGATATAAAAGAGAAAAATAGATAAGTTTTGCATGAGAGTACCACCGTGAGGTCCAAAAGTGAGAAAAAACAAAAAAAGGGCAAATAGTATTATTCTCATCCATTTTTATTGTTTTTTATATTAGTTTAAGGGTTTGTTAATTGTTTGACTTTAATCTTAAAAATAGACAACTTTTATTGTGGGTGAGAGAACAATCTTTGTAAATCTTAATGTTTAGTAAATTTGCTTGTCAATTTGACTCAATTTTTTCCACTACACTGGAAATTTTTTCACATACAGTGTTTGTTTCAATTTTTTTATTCTCATACTGGTTAAGATAGAGAGTATTTTATCGCAGATAATTGATTGATCTTTTGTATAATTATATTGTTATCTTCCAACACATAAGACTTCATGTAACCTGATTTACAAAAGAATTAGCACGTGTTGTGTTACCACCATTCCAGAACAGATCGCACGTCTGAATAGATATGACATGGGGTAACCTTGTACCCGTACATATGGTTTAAGATTTTCTACTTTCCCTATGAATATCAATTTAGAATTAACTTTGGGGAATTTGAGTGTCTCCTTAGACTTCTGCCTTCGTTATTCCAAATTATTTACCAGTCAGTTCCTCAAGAAACTTCATTGAGGCAATTATATGACAAGGGTGCTTACATTCTTGATTGTGATTGATCAAATCTTCTGCAGAGACACATTTCTTTTTTCTTTTTCCTCGATCTCTTTCCTGAACACTCAAGTTGCTGGCTGTGTGCCATTCCATGCGCGCTGGTCATCTTCGAGTTCATTCATCTTCAGGCTACGGCTTCCTTGCAAATATGTTATCCCAGCCCAAGCACCGCGAACAAGTAATATGCTCACGAATACTACACTTCCAAGGGTACAAACCACCTAAATTTGAAACACAAATGTACCGAGAAATGAGCAATAGCACAAAGTAACCAGAAGTAACCCATCATAGACCACATTACTAAGATTCTGTTTCTTAACGGACAGCAGATGGCAGCAATCATCTGCAATGGAATCTTTGGAATATAATGCCATAAGGCTTATAAATCACAGAACCATGCAACAGCCTACCATAGCAACATCTTAATACACATGATCTTAAACCTTGTTACCATGCACAAGGCGACAACGTTGATTCTTTACTAAACTGTTACAGGGCTTTCTTTGAAAACAATGGTTCTAACCTCTGTATCCTTCCATAAATTAATACACCAAAAGGGCAAAACTAAAATGATGGATTTGTTTTGTTTGAAAGACTTCCAACATTTTATCAGTTTGGGAACAGACAGAAAAGATAACCAACACGATGAGTCAAATTACTTACCATGAGATCCAGGACTAACAAGTTTGGTTACCTTTCCGTCGCTTATTATAAATAGACTAGATGTTCTAATTAAGTGATAATTGATAACTGAATGATGTGTCACTCTCAGACAAATAAGGGAATATCTGCAGAAGACTATTTTTACCTGATAATTATCTTAACCGTGATAGCAGTAATTGGTAACATGATAATAAGATGGTTCAAAAACAAGCAAAATTGAAAACATAATACTGTGGAGCTTTATAGAGAAGATTTAGTCTTGCATACCATAAACAGTACAGAAAATCAACAACACAGACAAACAAGAAGAATCATTGTCCTCTTGGCATTAGCATCAGCATCAGCATCAGCTTTTTTTTGTGTAATAAAAGAACTTTCAACCACTTTGAATGTTGACAAATCACATCATTCATGCGATCAAAGTACACATTTAGTGCTCTTTTTCAAGATATGAAAGGTACGAAAACTAAGTGCAAACAGCACTATTTATTAATGCGTTTACTCTTCTTCTACTCTACTCTTGCTCTCTTGCTTAAGCATAAATTTATTTTTAATGTTAGCTTCATGTTTGTATTGACAACAGCCAACAGTTATTGGAGTAGAGCGATTTCTTCAACCATAAAACTGAGTTCCTATTGCATATGATAACACAGAAAATCTCAAAATCGGCATCTGCATCAGACTTCCAGACTTATTTAATTGCAAGTGATAGAGATCACAATTTGATCCCATAGTGTAGACTACACACAATATCCAGCTACTGCTCCATAATACAATGTCAATAAGTGATTCCCAGTAAATTGATACTCCAACCAAGTTCAGCACATGCTACCCACTCATCTCCAATGACCCATTTGCCTAATTTCCAAAAATCTAGTCAATTGTATCAATCCACAAGTGGTTTACGAGAATTTATAAACCATGAGGGAACACATCAGAAGGCTAGAACCACCAAACCAATGTGGTTGACAGAAGCAAAGGAAATATAGATAGATCATAGATTAGCATTGGACTTCTCAGATCAGACTCGAAAAGGAGTGTTAACTTGAAGATGGACAGGTATAATATTGGAAAATATAGATCAGGTTCCCCCCATCCACAGTTATGATACTAACTCCTAAAGAGAAGCATAAGACAGATTGCTATCTTTATGGGGTTACAGAAAACTGTTACTATAGGTAATTAGAATCCTTTTTACACTGATAGGGAGAATCAAGAATGGCATTTGCCACATAAACAGAACTGAAATAAATTATGAAGCATTACCTCAAGAAATGCTTTCGCAATCCACAACAACGTCAATATGAGTACCCCATTTACCGAAAACCCCACCTACACCGAACAAACACAAAATTTGTGTTTTCAATCAGAATGAAGAAACCCGAAAGGAAAAAGAAATTAACATCCTTTCGGCGATAAAACTACAATAAAGATGAAGTTTACCAGCTTTGTGGAGATGGAAGCGGGAAGAACAGAACGCACGGCCTTTCTGGCTCGTTTAGATATCTTCCTGAACATGTTTTGGACAAATCTAACCAGCAGATCCAAGCTCCTATCTTCCTCTTCGTCTTCTCCATCCTCATCCTCGTCATCCTCGTCATCAACGAAGTGGGAGTTGATCGAACGGCTCCAATTGCGAGGATCATCAACAAAGTCGTTACCTTCAGATGGAAAACCAGATGCCCTTCTTGAAGCTTGAAGAGGAAAGCGATTAAGAGGTGGTTTTAGAGAGTGCAAATTGGCATCCAGTTCAGAACATGAAACAAAATCCCGAAGCGTTATATTGCTGTGATGGAGGCGGCGGTGGGGTTGACAGAAGGAAGAGAAAGAGGGAGGAGAGAGAGTGACACTAAAAAACATGACAGCCACTGTTTTGCAACTGTTACCTGCCAATAACTGATAAAGTTTCGGACTTTCAGGTGATGTGGATGTAATTGCAAGGTATTCCACAAAAAGGGTGACCGGCCGGGAATTTGGTCAAGGCGGCGAATTGGAAGATGGGAAGAACAGACAGGTGGATAGTTAAGCAGTCATACAACTGCTTCTGCTGTTTAATGTTTGTATTGAAGCAGTTGTGGTCACTAGTGTCACTGTGTCAGGTTGAAGATCGACAGATAATCGTCGTTTTCTTAGGCGAAAAACATACTTTTAGTACTCGAATTTATTGATGTTTTCTAAAAATATTATCCCTTTCATTTTAGTTCCGAACATTGTCAATTATTTCAGGTAAGAAATTTTGTTAACATCTTCCAAGTTCTAACAGAAATTTTCAAGGGAATTAAGATTTTTCCAAGTTAAATTAAACAAATGCCTGCCAATAGTTCAATTTTTACATAACCAGCCACCAAGCACTACTCTCGGCAGAATTTGTGCAAAATGGAAGAAAGGGAACTTTAGCTACTACAACAATCGCTAATCTTTTGAAGTAGCTCAGATATTTCACTCGCTGTGAACATGGTTCAACGGGTAGGCAATCTCAGAAGAAACAGACACCAAACCGATTTGAACATTTCCCATCATGTTCAACAATAAGAGCAGAGCAGCTTTTAAAACTCTTTAACCAACCATGCCACATTCATTCTCCAATTAAAGCAGGAAACAGCATAACATGGATATCATAATCACTAGAATTTTTCTATCCATCTTATACTAAATGATTCACAGTATAATATGACTTCTTACAACTACCTGAACATATTTGCTGAAAACTAGTATTACCAGAATACAAGGAGCGCAGAAGCTAAAATATTTTCCAGGTGACACTTACTGATAATCGTCGAACTTGATGAACAACACATAAAAGGGCAAAAGGCTTTATTGTACTATGGGAAATATATGACAAAAGGACATATAAACTTGGTAAACTCGAAACCCACAGAAACATTTAAAGTATTCTCAAACTGGTATTTCGCCCTAGCTGGAAATCTATCGATCACATGCCAACAGTTAGCATGGCTATATAGTCTATAACAAAGTTCTTACAAAAGGTTTCACCTTCAGCGTCCAAGCATGAATAACTTAGACTTGTAGACCCGATTAGGAGTTGAATCCACCCAAGTTACAATTGAGTGAAAAATTCCGGCGAGGTAGTGTCCGGGGAAATACTTGACCAGGCTGTCCAAAAGGAGATGGAAAACTAGCCCCTGGGAAGAGATCATAATCTCCGCCGATCATAGGACCAGGAATACCTAGTGGATAAGGGTCTCTTATGATCGGGAAGTGATAGGGCCTATAAACTGGACGAAACATTTGCCGTGCATTGATATCCCTCTTCCTCTTCTTCTTGCTCTCCCAACATGAAGCAAACCTTTCTTTCCAATCAATCATTCCCTGTGCTCCATTCCCAATACCAAACTCTTCTGCAACTTTCTTCTTCCATAAATCATTATTCGAGGACAAGTACCTCATCTCTGAACAAACACATCCCATCCTAGAAATGTCAATACCAGGAAGTGAATCCAGTATCTTGAGCTTCAGCTCAGTTGGAAGGCGAATCAAACATGCTGGCAGATCCAAACCAGCCTTCTCGCAAAGGTCTATCAACAATGGCAAAGCAAGCCCATCCTTCACAATTTTCCAGAACTCAAAAACTTCACTTTCAGGGTATGTTTTGGACAATACATCACCGTGGTTCACCCTATCTTTCTTATCACAATTTGCCCAAACCAAGTCTATGGTTGGTGCAAACCTGTACTCATTTAAGCAGACCCTATGCAACCCTGAGCTACCATTCGACAAAGATCCGTAGACATTGAGAAACTGTCCCAACTTCTGAAACTTCAAAACAACTGACTCAGAAACATTGTTACCACCTAAAAGTTTAGGGAGTGTATACCAAAGTGTCAACGTAGAAGCCCTAGATGGCCATTCCTCTGGCAGGTGAAACCCCTCAACTTGCGCACCAGACACTGGATCAAACGCAGCGAAACCAGATTCCAAAAACACAGCATGAATTGCAATAACCAAGAGCTTGTGGTCACCGCCATAATTACCTAATTCTTCTCTCAACACCCTCCTCAAGAAATATGGCTCATAGAATCTAAAACCAGACCCAGCATCAATATCCATGCTCTCTACATCATCCAATCCTAGGGTTTCCGGGGTTTCTTCAATCTGGGTATTAGAAACCGTATCAGTAATTTCCGAGCCTTTACCTCCTACACATGAATGCCCAATTGGGGTTTCGTGTTTTTGAACCATATTTCCACCTAAAGAATCAGACTTTTGAAAACCCACGGATTGATCTGAAATGGGTTCTCGGCAATTACCTTCTTGTGCTTGTGCTTGACCAAACGAATTAGAACTCGAACTCACCCCTTCAAGAGAGGACGAAGAAACACCATCAGCGGTAACAGAGAAGTAGATAAGGTCACCGGAGGTGATACCAAGAGACTTCAACGATTCTTCAGGAGATGAAGCAATGAGTTCGTCCTTTCTATTGAGAGAGAAGCGAAGCGATGTTGATAAAGGAAGCGGAGAAGACGAAGCCGACGAGATTGATAGAGCTAGGGTTTCGCCAAGTTGTCGAAGAGTGGCCGTATTCGGTACCTCTATTTTGTGAGTTTCTTTGGTCTCGAGAGATCTCAGTCTCAGCTTCATGGTAATGTGATTTCGCAGAGAACAGAAAGGCTTGGGATGTGATATATTATGACTATCAATAAATTTACAGTGACAAATTCTGGTATGGTTAAGGTTCATTTAAAAATATATATTATGCTACTGGTATGGTTAAGGTTAATTTACAAATATCTGGATTATTTTTGTTTTTTTGATTGCCCACGAGGTATCTTAGGAGGGTTCTAATTATGGGAAGACATTTTTAAGTCATTCACATTCAGACTAATCCCTACTCGAACCGGATAGATCCCTTGCTAGAGGCAAAGTTCTAACCATAAGTTTTAAAAGGCTGCATATATGAGGGGGTTCGAATCCGCGATCTCACTTAAACTAGGAGCGCCCCTTACTAACTCACCTGTACCTTGAGGTTCAAATATCTTAATTACTGATTTATTTTATTCATTTTGGATTTATGCACATTAAATATTCTTCCATAATATGATATCAATATTATAGATTTAGTAAGTCAAAATAGAAAAACAAAGCATTATGTAAAACTAATGCATCGCAATAAAATGTGAAATTAAACAATAAACATATATGAAAAACATTGATTCTTAATGTACTGTCAATCATTTCAAAAGCGGATCTTTTGCTAAAATTTGATACATGACAAATTATATGAAAATAGCTCTAGTTATTTTTCGAAAAATGACATTAATATTAACTTTTAAATGTGATAAATAAAGTATTATGTACTATATATATATATATATATATAATTTTAAATTTTAAAATTCGTGTATATTTTCGTGTATATTGAATATCGTTTTATAAGATAAATTTGAAGTTATACATTTAGTAACTCTAAATATATAAATAAAGCATCATGTAATATTAATTCATACATATATATTTATTAGATGTTAAAAGAGTAAAAAACTTGAACCTCCACTGAAGTTTTAAAAAGCTTATAAAAATCTTATGGTATTTAAAATTTTCGAAAAAAACTCTTTCTAATTTTTAATTTTTTAGAAAAACAACTTCTTTTAAACTTTGAATAAAAAGTAATGACAAAACAAATCCAATATGAACATTAAATATTGATTAATCAAATGTTATTTATGTGAAAATTAACTTTTAAACTCGAAATGAACTAATAAATCTAATTCAAATTA
>JANIPM010000232.1:69635887-69656070 GCA_027478405.1 Erythroxylum cassinoides
ATCTCCAGATTGAGCCCACCCTCAAATCTCCGGCACCTATCTGCCTCTGTAGCAATCAGAACAGTAGCATACCCCATGAGCTCATTGAACCTAACCTCATACTCTGCTACTGACATCGCACCCTGTCTCAGCTCTAGAAACTCCTGCATCTTCATCTCAAGATACACCTTGGGCATATAGTTGTCTCTAAATGCCCTCAGAAACTCCTCCCATGACAATAGGCAAGGCCTGGTGGTACTGCCCGGGACAGTCTTCCACTACTGGTAAGCCGGGCGCTGCAGGAGAGACACTGCATAATCAAATCTCTCCTCAGCATCGCAGTCCATTTGATCAAAGACCCTCTCAGTCCTCTCCAGCCATCCCTCCGCCTCAGCAGGGATTGTGTTGCCATAAAAGTCCACAACCCCCTGCTTGTGCAGTCTATCGTACCTCCTCTCCCATCTCACGAAAACTCTAGGAGGCAACTCCTCAAATCGAGGCACTGAGGACTCCCTACTAGCTCCGACTGATCCATGGCCAGCTGGTTGATCAACTTGATCACCAAAGACGGATGACCTAGAACAACACAATAAATCCGGTCAATTTCTGCATTTCTCGCCATAATTCAAACCTAAATATCTGACTAATCCCAATAGATGCCAAACCATGCTCTGATACCACCAAATGTAGCGCCCCTTACTGTAGGGTACACACTGGGACACCCGTAGGTCGTTTCGACACATAACCCACGATAAGGGTGCACTACTGAGCAACACCAACTACAATCCACATGGCATCAATATAAATATCATAAATTTTTGAAACCCAAAAAATATACTTTTCATTTCATTCTTAGAAACCATAATTTCAAAGATCACTGTCTATACAATGCTCAAAAGAAAATAGCAACTCCTAATTAGGTCATTCCCAAAAGTCCCAGCTGACCCACCTCTGCGCCATCACTTCTTTTGCCGCAACGATCTACGAGGCAGAGAAGGTCACTCTCACGGGAGCTAGGAGCCTACTATCACAGTCCTGAAAATATTGCAATGTTGGGTGAGTTTGCGAACTCAGCGAGAAACTATCATCGATGGTTCACCCAACTCATGCGTATACAAACAACACACAGATAATTACACACAATTGTCTTTTAAAATACGCTGCGTTGAGCTTAAAGCTCTAAAATACGTTGGTTGCTCCGGTCACAATTGTCTTTATCTGATCATGCTTTTATGCATGAAATGCACATGTTCCAATTGCTAAATGACACATGCCCAGATCACATTTAGTTACACACATATAACACTTCAATAACAAATTTTCGATACTTCAGAGACCTATGGTCCGAAACAAATTACAATCAAACACATAAACCCTCCATTACTTCTGCATGGCATACGCACATAATTTAAACACACAAAGATTAAGGAACCAACTAGGTTACTCACCTGTAATTTCCGAGCTAATGTCGGGAAGTCTCAGCCACGTCGGATAATCGACGCTCCACTTGTGCCTCAATAACAATCAGAATACACAGACATTACTAATTGCTCAATTTACAGTAGTCAATTATGCACATGCAATGATTTAATCGCGTACAAAACATGTTTATGACTTCCCCGACAATAATCCGAAATCTTCCTAATTCGATCTTTTGTTCTCTAACGATAGGAATTCTTAACCCTAATAACTCAATTCATGTAATTTAGAACTCCCAATCTTAAAAATCTGTAATTCATAGTCTCTAAATTACCATAAATCAAGAACCAATTAAATTTGAACCAAAACCCTAAAACTTAGAAACAATTCTCGAGAATCTGGCGTGCTCGTCGCGGCGCAAGATCTCTTGCCGCAGCGAGATCCCTTGCGTACGCCGCGGCGTTCGCGTTGCCGCGCACCGCGGCGTGGCCTCTTACGCTCGCCGTGGCGTGCGTCTTCGCTCGTCAAGGCGTGCGAGAGGTAATTTGCTCGCCGCGGCGTGTTCATCACACGTCGAGGCGTGCAACCCTAGAAACATGCCCGAAACCCAGAATTTCACACTTCTGTCAGCTTAGATCTAACAATCCTCTTTCAAAACACTCCCATACAACCTAATAGACTCCAAGCAACTCATCCCTAAACTCAATTCCGTCAAATAACCATTATCCCTCAATTACCAAAACAAAAGCAAGAAAATCATCAATATATATATCATCCAAAACCTAAACATTTTTCAATCATCAATAACTCTAATCATTCAACAATATATTCCAATCAATCCATAAATCAAACTATCTAAAGCAAGAAGGAGTAAGAACTTACTTGTTTTAGACCTTGAAATCCTTCAAAACTCACTTCAAACTCCCAACTCACACACCCACGGTATCACTTAAACCCCACTCAAACAACATCTTCTCTTTACCAAGCTTAAGGAAAAGCTCAAAGACAATGAAGGGAGCAATTTAACAAGAAGAAAATGAGAGAAGCAAGCAAGGAGGAGATCACGAAGAAGGAGAAGGGCAAACTTTCTTCTCTCAAAACCAAGGAGCATCGTGGGAGCAAAAATTCAAAGACTATAGGTTTTATACAAAAATAATTTAAAGCTTAGGGATCGTTTGGCAATTCAATTGCCCCAAGACCAGTCCAAACAGCCTAAATCCAATTTCTTAATCTAATTTCTCCCAAATTCCAATGGCTCTAAGCAATAAATCCTAAAATCATAACGCTAATCTTTCCGTGCCATTGGATAATCAATTTCGGAACCGAAAATTCAATTAATCGGTCATTAGGTCAATTTTTCGGTCCGGACCTATAACTCCGAAAATTCCAGAAAAAATTCATAAAAATCCTCAAAATAATAAAACTCACGATCATACATTTTAATTCTATACTTTGAACTCCTAGATCTCATTTCTCACTCCCCTTAAATTTTCAAAACTCAATTAACACAGTTATCTCCAAATTCCCAATTTACACAATCATAACGGGAATATGTCATACATGCATGTACTCTCATATGCTAGTGCAATAATTACCAATTATCAAAATATACATAAGCTAAATAATGCATGCACATGCCAAATGCGAATACACAGTCACTGTACCCATCCCATCGGTGACGGGATGTTACATTTTTATTCTCTCTCTTCTTTTTTTCTTTTATGTTTCTTCAATGGTTAATATAATAATTCAGAATATCATTCATAAATTTTTGTTCTAAAACTTATATACAAATTTTTCTAATCATCATGGTATGTTGGTTTACAAACCATAATGATGGTTTACCAACCATTATGATGATTTAGTTTTGAAAGAGAGAGGGAAAGGGTCTTTGACCCATTTGAGTTCCATTATTTAATACCCAATAACTATTATCTTGGATGCTTTTTATGGGATTCAAATCTATAAGTCACATGAGACATTAAATAGTCTAACAACAGTGAGTAGTAAGGACCGTTGTGGAAGGATATTCGATTTAGGTTCATTTGCGAATACATGTTATTTACAATCTTCCACGTCTGGTACAACAACATCTAGTAGGTGGTTGACAACTAATGAAATCAATGAGCTTTGGAGCATGGTGCAGACATTGGCAATTTAGTTACAACAATCGATGGAGTACATTGCTCAGCTTCGTAATGAGATGGTTGAGTTGAAGGAAAAGGGTAGCACTTCTTTGCACAATCAGAGCATCTGTGATCACCAAATTGATAGTGTACTTGTAGTCATTTCATTTGAATTACAAATACTTATTATGCACAATTTAATGTCTTTATTATCAATTAAGATAATTTTAACTTTATATCATCAATCAACTTTCTATTTTAAAAAATTAAATATAAAAAATCAAAATATTATGCATAGATAATTCATAACTGCTGAAATTATGCATCAACCATAAGATCATCAAATAAAATTTAATGATGGGATTTTATTTATTTTTTAAATATTTACTTATGAAAAAAGTACGTCGATAAAATCAATTATATTTACCGACGAAACACAACAAACCGTTGGTAATATTGACAAGCTATCGCCAACTTTACCGACAAGATTTGCTATAGAAAAACTGTCGGTAAGATCATCGTCAGAGCAATCATAACCTTCAATAATGCTGTAATAAAATTACCGACTGAATAACCAATACCGTTTGTAAATCTATCGACGGAAAAATCTTGACTGTCGAAATTATCGACGGTCGACTGAATAAACATCACCGACAATTACATGAAACATTTGTCGATAAATTTACCGACAGACATTCTGTTATTCGTCAAAACTTATTACCTACGGCTGTTTTGTAGATGCTTTTATCTGTCGATAAATTTCGTCGCCAATCTGTCTTCCCAATGGAATCCTTAGATTTTCCGTCGGTAATATCTATCGCTAAATGACATTTTTCTTGTAGTAGTCGCCACATCATCTCATTTATGCAAAACAAAAGAAAATCAAAATTTAGAGGTAGCATAAGTCTCTTCCTTTGAAATTGCTATTGCAAATTTAATTATTGTCATCAAAAAGAAAAATTCGTGCCAAGCTGAAAATGACCCCCCAATGTGTTCTTAAGGCAAAGAAGAAAAGATCCAATGGTATCATTTAAAATTATATGACCTGTAACGTGGTGGGAGACTATTGAATGCATTCATTGGTACAATGCAAATTGGCATTGATACGTACACTTGTGGAAGAAATTTCTCGTGAAATGACTAAAGGCTGTCCAAGTTCCTTTCAACGCCAAGAATCATGCTCTTACTTTTTCTCTGTAAACGCTTACGCCACATAACATAAGAGTGACTCTTGCTACGTACCAGAGCGCTTGATCTAATGAAGGATTTATTTGAGAGAAAGGATTTGGGTCGATCCAAACTCGATGATGTTTTTAAATGGCAGAATCTTTTATCATTTGACTTAGCAGAACAAGCATGCTACTTCACCATGATACTGCTCCCCACGGTTGCAACTCAATTATCATTTATGTTATGCCTCTTGTAATGGTCCTGTATGGACTACTGTTATTATGACATAAACAAATCTGTAAATGGATAGTGGTGACTCAATCATGTCTTCTGCCAAGATACTGATCTTATATATACCATATCTCTTTGATCTGTAAGCCATGTCCCATGCCCAGTTGACATGGTTAATCTTAAGTACGACCATAAGGAAAAGGTACACTTGTAATTCATGTTTTCACGGACATCTTCCAACTCCCAAATTTGTTAAATCTATACAAACTTATCACTGGCTATTAACTTACTTCCCAACACTACTGACCACACTTGTGATTTTGAGGCCATAACATTCTTGCATGTGACCTTAGTTAAAAACAGGTAGGTGTTTGGTAGTGTCTAAACTGTCACACTTCCAATTATTTTTTTCTCTAATCAATGTCGGATTTTGTGCTAATTGTGTGGGTATAATTAGTCCATTACTTGGAGAAATTAAATGTAGGTTTGTCCATGTTCGACTTATGGTATATTTACCAAAACAAAAACTTTGTACTATAGCCTGGTGATGATGACTCGAGTAGTATTTAACCATCAAAGCTTATCTAAAACAGTAAAATTAGAAACTTAGAATAGTCATACCTTATAAACAATCATAAAAATTTAGATAGGTAGCTGATCAGCTAAATTGAAGCCCAACAAGCAAAATCCTCCCAGAAGACTTCCTCAGGGGGCGAAGTAAAAGGTATTTTACCAACGAATCAAATCCTACGTTAACAATGTCCAAATCATCATAGCACGTGGAGGCTTCCAATGTCAATTGTCAAAAGGAAGAAAATTTCTTTTATTAAGCAGTAGTTCTAGAACTTGTCAACGAACGAGGACGTCAAACTAATCAACAATGAATTATCAACACATATATGAAAATATTGTGTTCTCTAAACATGTTTTAGGATGTTAGTCACTATATAAGTACATATAACACTTCGTTAGATTAACCTCGTAGAGCTAGTTTCTCCCCTCCAACTCTCCTGTTCCGTTGTCATTTCCAGAGAGCAAAGAACAAATTATGGCTCACAAGATCAGGACATATTGCCTCATGGCCTTCGTCCTCTTCTCCATAACCGTTACCTATGCCATCCGGCCAGTGCCTGCCTTCTCGGAAGCAACTCCGACGGAAATTGAATATGGGGTGAGCTAATTTCGTTAACGTTAAGCAACATCATTAACTCTTTCATGATTATGTCCATTTTGATAATTCAAGCATGTTTGTTCTTTCTTGAAGCATGTTGAGAAAGAAGAGCAGGTTCAA
The DNA here is from genome assembly GCA_027478405.1 of Erythroxylum cassinoides. Lineage (NCBI taxonomy): Eukaryota > Viridiplantae > Streptophyta > Magnoliopsida > Malpighiales > Erythroxylaceae > Erythroxylum > Erythroxylum cassinoides. The sequence goes on from JANIPM010000232.1 coordinate 69,642,104, forward strand.
GTGGAAGAGAGTTGTGTTGGAGCCGGCGAAGATGAATGCTTGCTGAGAAGATCACTTGCAGCTCATCTTGATTATGTCTATACCGAGAAACACCACCCGTGAACTCCGCAGATTTTCTTGCATCATTTTTCTTTCTAGAAGATTTTGATGTAGATGTTATATTAAATTACCTTTTTTTTCTCCTGTAACTAAACAAACTATGTTCATTCAATAGTGTATAAGTAGTTGATCTTAAAGAGCTTAGGTGGATATTGCATTTCCGATGCACGCCAGTGAACTTTTTTTTGGTTGATCGACATTTTGATTTCTTTTTAACTTTGCTCTTTATTCATTGCTTAAGTACATTAGATTACTCAGCTTTTTGGTTGATATTGAATTAGTAAACTGAAAACTTATAAGCCAAGTATAGTCTATGATTTCACGAAGCTACTTGCTTGATCAGATGCCTTTTTTTTTTTAAGGTTAGAAATTGTTCAGATTCTTCAGAAGCATTGATCCAGATATCTTAGTATATCCAATTTAATCATACGTCAAAAGAAATCAAAATGTATGACACAGGCTGAAGTTGATTCTTATATCATCTGAAACCATTTTCTTCTCTGTTGACGCAACAGCCGCTCTACTCTTTCCAGAAATTCAGGACTCCAAGCCTTCAGGCCACGAATAAGATGTTCTTATAAAGTTACATTAAAATAACATATTGATCTTTAGTTTCTGAGTGTTCACCGTTTCTATGTACTAAAACTTGCCAAAAATATTCTTAAAATGTGAAATATTAATGCCATGTAGCGCGTGCATCATTGTTGACTAAAACAATTCTCGTCACCACCAGCTTATATACCATACGAAAAGATATGTATATACAAACACAAATATATCTGCATATGAAAAATCGATACATGAGCTTTTGTTGGAGACATCAGATTATGGAGTCACACCTTGACACTATAATTGGTGAAGCTTAGTTTAGACTCATTCCTATTATTATACTTTTCTCAATTGTCTTTATTATATATATACTTTGTTTAAATCTCAAGGAATGATCGTTCATTTCGTAAAAGTTAATTAAACCAAACCATGTTAGTTATATGCGGTAGACTCTTCTAATATCATAACCACCTTGTGTACTAGCTTGGTAGGGACAAAATTAATTGATTGTTGACATAGTGCATATATATGCTCAGAAGATGCAATGCTGCATTGAACCTTCAAATTCAATGCGTGCTCATGGTAGGGTTTTACTTGGATGATTTAGGATCCACATCTTTCTAGTAGCTCGCATGTCTTGATTACAATTAAGTCAACCTTTCGTACTTTTCTTTAAATAAAAAAGTACAAGAGGCACTGACTTTTACATTAACAAGATTTTGCTAACTCAAATGACATACTTCAATACTTTTATTTTCTTGATTTTGATATCCTTTTTTGACATGGAATTGATTTTTTAAGATTTTTTTATCTTTTAAAATTTTATGGTGAGGTTTTCTTTTTTCTTGATTTAGTTATCTTGATCTGTAGCTCCGATGAAGTGTAACTGATTTATCTATCAATGGTTGGGAAGTTGTGCAGATTTGAGTTTAAGATGGATATTCAGATTGTAAATTTGCGAGTGTGAAAGTAAAAAACCTTCGATTTACAATTTTATAGTGAGAGAGTCATGCTCTTTATTTTCTAAGGTTTTAGGAATCCCTTCGAGTTAAGGTAAAGTAGAGTAAGGAAAGAGTGAAAAGTTGAAAGCTTTGGAAAGGCTTGCTTTCTGTTGTGGTATAATATGACGAAAGAAAAGAAGTTCATTTTCTTGAAAGGTTTGGAAAGGTTTACTTTTTGTTGTGGTATAATACAACGAAAGAAAGAAAGTTCATTTTCTTGATTTTACAGTTTTGTTTTGCTAAATGTGCTTTAATATATGACATACATTTTGGGTTTTCTTTTTCTATTTATGGCATGCGTGTTGGTTTTTTCTTTTCTTTTTGTTCCGTGTTCTTCTCTTTTTTATCACTATTCTTAAGTTTTTGGTTTGAGTCTTGACTTGGTACTGATAAACACGGAAGAGAAATAGAGAGAATGAGATCCTTTATTTTATCCTGTAAATGCAAGTGGGAGTTTTTAGTGTTACCCTTTACCTGCAAACTCTTGTTTGTACTCTATTGCCCCTCTTCCTTCTCTCTCATTCAAGACTTTGAAGTTTTTGGATTCTTGTTCTCTAGTTTTCTTTTCATTTCCAGGTACGCTTCTATACCTCATCCTGCTATTGCTTTTTGATTTAAAAAAATTGTATTATGTGGTATAATGATAATTAGTTGTGTATGATGTGATATATTATACTTAGCCATTTAATTTATCATCTTCATTTTTATTATTATTAGTTCTAGATTTTAATTAGAATGATACAGAGCTGTAAGATTTGCAAGTACAACTCTAGAAATAGTGAGCAGACAATTATAACATATTAGGTATAAGCAGAATTTTACAGCTTATCAAGTATATATGTTGAATTATTTTTTATTAACTTTTTCCTTTTTAAACTGGAATCAACTAATATGAACTTTTTAAATTATTATTATTATTTGTTCATGTTATATTTTGTTTTCAGGTATATCCTTTGGTTATATTTATTTTTTATTTATTTACATATTTATTGTAATTTTATTTACATAATATTTTAGCGTGCCAGTTTTACTTATTTTATCTTTAACCTACATCATTCTTTTATTGTCACATTTACATACGAGTTTACCAAAAATAGCCTCTCTACTATATAGGAATAAAGCTGCGTACTATCAGACCTCCCTAGATCTTATTTTATTACGGGACTTCGAACTGGGTGTAATGATGATGGTGATTAACATGTGAATATGCCAAATATTTTTTTGATAATTTAATGAATTGCATTAATTATAGGAGAAACTAATAAATGGACTAGGCAGTTAGCCTACAATTAATTACAAACAAAGTTGCTGAAAACTGTACAAAAAGAAGATTAACAAAGATATTAACCTATAAGTGCCAACTATTTTTCATATCCGTGAAAGAGTATGTTGGACATTCTTTGACATAATAGTTGCTCTGATCTAATTAATAATCTTGTCTGCTAACTGGTATTTCTCTTCCTCCTTGTGTGCAAAAATCTACAATTATGTTCCTTCCATATATAGTTCATAAATGGTAGTAGTAAAAGCAACTCTAAGAATTGTACCATTGGGCATATTCTTTTTTTAATGACAAATGAACCCTAATGAAATTATGTTGTAAAAAAATAAAATATTCGTCTAGTCAGCTTTATTGATAACTAATTGCCTATATTTATAGGAATGTTTTAGGAATACAGTAGAAGTATCTAGAGGTAATCCGAACTATAACAAATTTGTAACAACGTTTGGACAGCTGAGAATAGTAGATACAGACTACAAATGGGCTTGGATTATTATTTGAGCTTCATATGTGTCTGATGGCTTATGACCTAATAGACCCATATTCTAGAGAATTCTTTTATTGCATGATGTCATTTTTGGTTTAGTTTCTGGAGTGTTCTTTCTGCGCGTCTCTCATCTTCTTTTCTTTTTGTGCATCTCTCATCTTCTTTATATCACCCCCCATAAGCTAGAAGACATTGTGGATTCCAAGCTTAGTGATAAGTGAGTCAAACTGGGGTTTGGGTAAAGCCTTAGTGAAAATATCGGCGCGTTGAGAGTGAGAGGCGACTGGTAAAAGATGAATGAGCCTGGAGTAAAGTTTTTCACAAACGAGTGGCAGTCGATTTCGATGTGCTTCGCTCATTCATGAAAGATAGGGTTTTTGGCAAGATGGATTGCGGATTGATTGTCACAGTAAAGGTAAGCGACAGTTTGTTGGTGAAAGCCAAAGTCTTGCAATAAGTAGAATAACCATTGAAGCTCGCACGAGGTGGTTGCAAGGGCTCAATACTCAGCCTCGGAGGAACTTCTGGACACGGTGGCCTACTTCTTAGATTCCCAAGGGATTAGGGACGAACTCAAGAAAATACAGAAGCCGATGACTGATTTCTGAGAGTCAAGACAAGTGGCCCAGTCCGAATCAGAGAATGCTCACAATTGCATGTTGGAATCACGGCAAAAAAGGATACCTTGTCTGGGAGCTCTTTTAAGGTATCATAAAACTCGTTGAGCCGCTTGCATATGTATCTTTGTGGGTCTGTCTAGAAATTGAGAGAGTTGTTGAATGACGAAGCTAATGTCTAGTCGTGTTATGGTCAGGTATAAGAACTTCCCAATGAGGCGGCGATAACCTGTGATGTCAGTGTAAGGTTCTCCATCGGCCATCAATTTTATATGAGGTACCATCAGCGTAGATAGGGGTTTGCATTCCAAGAAGCCAGCTTCAGTCAATAAGTCCAGAGTGTATTTTCTTTGAGAGAGATTGATGTCGAGAGATGATCTAGCTAGCTCCAAGCTGAGAAAGTACTTGGCAACTCTAAGGTCTTTGATCTGAAAGGTAAGATCTAGAAAACCTTTAGTATTTTTGATGAGATTTAAGTCTTTTCTAGGTAATAGTATATCATCGACATAAATCAGAAATATGATCAAAATATTATTTTCGGTCTTTATGAACATGGAGTGATTTGAGGCAGACTGCTGGAACCCAATCGAAAGTAAAGCAGAGGTGAGTTTTTCATGCCACTATCTACTTTTACTTAACTTAAAGACCAGTTTTGAATCAAGTAAAGGAAGTCCTGAGTGGGGGGGCGTTCATGTAGACTTCTTCGTGGAGATCTCCATAAAAGAAGATGTTGTTGATGTCAAGCTGGTGAAGGTGCTAGTCTTAAGATGCAGTGAGAGCAAGTAGCAAGCGAATAGTAGTATGCTTGACCACAGGAGAAAAGGTCTCGTTAGTCCACACCAGCTTGCTAAGTGAAACCCTTTGCCACAAGTCTACTTTTGCATCGGTGAACTGAACCATCTGGATTGAATTTATACCGATATACCCATTTATAGTCAACTGCTGATTTTCCAAGAGGTAAGTAGGTGAGTTCCCAAGTTTCATTTTGAATTAAAGCCTTTAATTCTGCATTCATTGCTTCTTTCCATTTAGTGTGTTGCATAGCTTCATGATAGGTTGTAGGTTCTATCAAAGTTGCAAGAACTAGAGAAAAATGTTTATATGCTGAGGATCGGTTATTGTAGGAGATGACTGTGGAAATTGAGTGAGGAGAGGTGTGAGACAATGTAGGACATATATAGTCAATTAAATAGGATGGTGGTTGAGATTGTCTAGTAGAACATTGAGGTTGAGGTGTAGGTTCAGATGAGGTAGATGGCTCAGAATTAGTTAGTGCTTGAGGGACATCATAAAAAGGAGAATCACTAGTTGAGGGTAGGATTGGGCTTGGTATGATAGAAATATGGTAGGTAAGGTCCTGAAAGGGAAAAGAATCTTCATAAAAAATGACATCCCTTGACAAGAAGAATTGTTTGGTGTCTAGATCAAAAAGTTTGTAGCCTTTTGTCCCTGTAGAAAAACTAAGAAAAACAACCTTTCTTGCCCTGGTATCTAACTTCCCTCTTTTTGCTTCTTTAGTGGAAGCAAAGCAGAGACAACTGAACACTGTTAAATATGTAAGAGTAGGATTAGTACCTAATATAACCGAATAAGGAGATTTGTTTGATAAAAGAGGGGTAGGAATCCGATTAATAAGAAAAACTGCATGTAAAACACATTTTGACCAAAACTTAGTTGGAAGGTTGGCATAAAATTTGAGAGCTCTTGCCACACTAAGAATGTGTTAATGTTTTCGTTCGACCCTTCCATTTTCTTGAGGTGTCTCAATACAGATGGTTTCATGCAAAACACCATTCTTGGAAAAAAAATCAGTCATTGAAAATTCAACTCCTTGGTCACTTCTTATGCATTTTATGTATTTTGTGAACTGTCGCTCCACATAAACAGAGAAATTTTTGATTAAGTCTCTAGTTTCTGACTTATGTTTCATTTAATATACCCAGATCATACGGCTGTAATCATCAACAATGGTTAGGAAAAATCGATGGCCACGAATGGAAGCTGTGTGGTAAGGCCCCTAAATGTCAACATGCACAATGTCAAATTAAGAGGATGCAATGGAAGAACTTAAAGTAAAAGGTAACCTTTTTTGCTTCGAAAAGTGACAAGTTTCACATTAAACAACATTTTGGAAAAATAACATAATTGTCTATGCTAGATAACAATTTGAGTCTTGCATTTGAAAGATGTCCAAGGTGTTTAAGCCAAAGTTAGTGTGAGTGATGTGTAACAACATGGGCTTGTGGCAGAGGGGTAAGATAGTAGAGTCCATTAGAATGCTTAGCAAAACTAATTGTCTTCAAAATGTTGAGTTCCTGAATAACACATGAATGTTTGGTATAGGTCAGTTTGCAATGTGAGAATGAAGTAAGTTGACTAATGAAAGAAAAGAAAGGAACATAAAGAACATTTGTTAGAACAAGAGAAGAAATATATACTGAGCTAATGTGTGTGACAGGTACATGTTGACCATTGGGGAGTCTTACTATTAGATTATGAGCTGTGGTATATTTAGTGAATAAATGCAAACTGTAGACAATATGAACTGTGCCTCCTAAATTCAAAATCCAAGTATAGGACCATAAGGAAGATTTGGCAGATAGAGATGTACCTTTGATATCTTTCATAGTGTGTTGACCTAAGGTATAATGACTGAGTTGTGTGAGACATCTTTGTCTTTGTTCAGTAAATCCTTCAACTGACAATATTTTTCTAGTGTTAAGTTGAAATTGGATTAAGATGCTTCTCTGTGTGTGTTTGGAGTGGCATTTTTGACAACTATGATAGGTTTAAGGTGAGTTTCTACATGATTGACAGATTTAGATTTAGATTTGAACCCATCTATTGACTGATAAGTATTCATTTTCCATTGCCTCACATAAAGTTGGGTGAAAACCCATATTTTTTGTAACATTTGTCTTATGTGTGTCCCTTATAACCATAAAAGGTACATAGTGGTTTTTTGTTTGATTGAAAGGTTTTTCTGGTGTCTGGTTTAGCAAAAAATGCTTGAGATTCATAATTGGGTTATTGTGATGTTGTTGAAAGAAGTTGTTGTTCATGTTGAGCTACCATGGAAAAAAGCTTTTTGATATCAAGTAATGGTTCAATCAGCATGATTTGTGACCTAACAGTGGAGTAAGATTCATTTAAGCCTTTCAAGAAACGTATAAAACAATCACTATCTTGATAGGATTTAATGATGCTCAGCATATCACAATGGCATTGACGGTAACATTTGCATTTAGACAATGGTCTTAAATTGTGAAATTCATCCCATAACATTTTTAAATGAGTGTAATAATCAGAGATAGATAGACTTCCCTATCTGAATTTATAAATTTCTTCTTGCAGATCTGAAATTTGAAAGGAATATGCTTGTGAGAATCTGTTATGCAAGTCTTTCAGTACATCAGCTGTTGAATCCAACCAAATGACACTTTGAGTGATGGACTCATTGACTGAGCGCATTAGCCAGGATAATACTATAGTATTGCATCTTTCCTAATATACATAAGTAGGATCCTTTTTTGTTTGGCATAACAATACAACCATCTATAAATTTTAGTTTTTTTTGATAATAGGTCCATTCTCATTAACATAGATCATAAATGATAGTTGGGTCTAATCAGAAGAGAAGATACCAGAATAAGAGAGGGGTTTTCATTAGGGTGAATGTAATATGGTGAGGCTGGGTGGTCTTCGGGTCTTTGGATTTGTGCTTGAGTTTGGTTGCCAACTACATTGGCATAAGATAGCCCGGACATGACTGAACAAAATCTATGTCAGGGTAAGGAGAGGTATTGGAGTCGGCTGAGAAGAGGAAAAACAGAAGAAGGTATGCTCCGATACCATGATGAAATTATCTTCTAAAAAAGTAGAATATTCATCTAGCTAGCTTTATTGATGACTAATTGCCTATATTTATAGGCATGTTTTAGGAATACAGTAGAAGTATCTAGAGGTAGTCCGAACTATAACAAATTTGTAACAACTTTTGCACAGCTGAGAATAGTAGATACAGACTATAAATGGGCTTGGGTTATTATTGAGCTTCATATGTATCTGATGGCTTATGACCCAATAAACCCATATTCTAGAGAATTCTTTTGTTGCATGATGTCGTTTTTGGTTTAATTTCTGTAGTGTTCTTTCTGCGCGTCGCTCATCTTCTCTGTATCAAACCCATTCATTGTTTGCTCTTAATCATACAAGAAGTTGCCCATTAATATTAGATGTAGAATCTTGCTTCAGACTGCTTTTGAGTACCCACATAGAAAAAAGGGATGGTTACTATCTTCTCCTTCTAACTTACATAAAACACAAGTAGTATCAATATTGCCATGCCATTGACTTTTGATCTTAAGCTTGTTTCTAATCACCAACCAAGAGATAACAGAGGCCTTTGGATCCAGAGAAGATCAAACCAGGAATACAGGGAAGTCTACTAATAAAAAGTTGATAGCAAGATTTGTTTGAAAATTGACCATTTCAGTTGAGAGTCCAAATGATTCTTCGGGAGTAGATACATTAGTCAACCGGGGAGGGAGTTGCACAAGATTATCAAAACCTCGGATGTGTCCTTTCCTTTCACCAATGGAGATCAGAGACGAGACTTCAAAATTCAGAAGTATACGATTTCTTAAATGATTCAAGTCTGGAGTGAAAATAATGGGGCTAAAACTCAACCAGTTATCAAACTAAAATCATGTTTTTTTTACCATTACCTATCTTATGCTTGATCCAAGGGTAGATAGTATTACGCAGTTTCATCATTTGAATAGGAATCCAAGAGGCCTTCGTTGAAAAAGAGGTTTGTCAAAAGTTCGAGTTCTGAATGTGGTACTCATGTATCCATTTAATTCAAAGTACTTTCTGATCTGTGTACAGTCTCCAACGCCTTTTGCCATTCGTCTTTGGCTCTGCCGAATGAATAATCAGTGAGTCTTCTTTCGTTTTCTCTTAAAACCTCATAGTCCATCTAAAAAATTCATAGATCTCTATACTACATAGGATTCAATAGGGGTTATATCACAAATCACATCTTCCAAATAAGGTGAAACAGATAATATAGCCCGGACGGAGGTATCATTTTCAGATATCTTCCATTATTGTATATTATAGACGTGCATATTAAACACAATAATAATTATGATCTAATTCATATGATATGAAAATTGCATTCTTAATTTAATAACGCATATTTGTTGAAAATTATAATTGATGATATTTACCTTAAAACCGAAAAATATTTTAATCTAATTATTGATAATTTTTATATGGTTATGTTTAATGAAAGCTCGTAATAAAAGATTGTAAAATTTATGAGAGAAAAATAAGAAAAGAGATAAAAATTGCTCATCTAAGTTGATTTTAATATAAGGGGAGATTAGATTAAAAATCAAATACTATTCTTAAAGAAGATAATATATATTTAAGTATGTTCGATATTCTTTGTAAATTCAATTAATTACTTTTTTTAGTGTTTTAAATAAATATTAAACTTTTTTTTACATTAATTTTATTTAATTTTCAATAACAACTTCACGGCTCTCTAAACTACTATTCTTTTCCATTTTCTAATTAGCAATATCGGATTTTGTGCTAAGTTATATGTATTCAATTAATCCATTTGGAGAAATTAAAAATAGGTTGTTCATGTTCGACGTAAGGCATTTACCAAGACAAAAACTTTGTATTGTAGCCTGACGATGATGATTCGGACGTTAATGTTTAACTACTCCATCTATAAGCTTACCTAAAACAGTAAAAAGCTAGAAATTTAGAATAGTCTTTTCCGAGTATTTAGTCCAAATTTTTAATATATATAACTAAAACAATAAAATTTTTTGAGGCAGATAGCTGACAAAGCTAAAATGACGTCCAACAAGCAAAATCCTCCGAGAAGACTCTTTCAGGGGGGCGAAGTAAAAGGTGCATGACCAACGAATCAAATCCTACGGTACCGATGCCGAAATCATCGACTCATCGTGTTACATGGACGCTTCCAATGTCAATTATCAAAAGAAAGACAAAGTTTTGATTGAGCTTTAAGTTAACGCGCAATTCTAGAACATAATAACTTGTCAAGGAACGATGATGTCAAACTAATCAACAATTAATTATCACTAAGTAATTAAAATGGTGATTAACCTCGTAGAGCTATATAAGCACATATAACAGATCGTTAAATTAACCTCGTAGAGCTAGTTTCTCCCCTCCAACTTTCCTGTTTCGTTGTCATTTCCAGAGAGCAAAGAACAAATTATGCCTCACAAGATCAGGACATATTGCCTCATAGCCTTCGTCCTCTTCTCCATAACCGTTACCTATGCCATCCGGCCGGTACCTGCCTTCTCGGAAGCAACTCGGACAGAAATTGAATATGGAGTGAGCTAATTTCATTAAGCAACATCATTAACTCTTTCATGGTTATGCCCATTTCGATAATACAAGAGTGTTTGTTCTTTCTTGAAGGATGTTGAGAAAGAAGAGCAGGTTCAAGTGGAAGAGATTTGTGTCGGAGTCGGCGAAGATGAATGCTTGCTGAGAAGATCGCTTACAGCTCATCTTGATTATGTTTATACCAAGAAATACGACCCGTGAACTCCTCAGATTTTCTCGGATCATTTTGCCTTCTAGCAGATGTTGATGTATATGATATACAAATTTCTAGCAGATGTTGATGTATATGATATACAAATTTCTAGCAGATGTTGATGTATATGATATACAAATACCTTTTTTTCTCCTGTAACTAAATAAATTATGTTAATTTAATACCGTATAATTATCAGAAAAGTTACTTTTCTATTTGTTAAAGATAAAGTTGTATATTATCAAATTGTAGATGTTATACTAATATCCTTTTTTCTCTTGTAACTAAACAAATTATGTTCATTCAATAATAAGGTATAATTATTAAAATAATCCCTCTATTAGTTAAACGTAAAATTGTCTATTACAGACGTTGTGTATTAGTAACGTATCAGTTTAGCTTCCCTATCAGTAGCTGTTCAATCCGTCCCTGAGCTTCTATTGGATGTCATACCGGGCATTCAATCTTTAGGTTCAGAATGCGTCGAAAGAAAACCTTCGCCCGGATAACCTCTTCTTGGTACTCAACTGTTGGGTTTTTTGGTTCCTGCTTGAGCAGTTGTTCAAAAGAGAGAGTCATATTAGCCTCTCGCACAGCCGGACTTTTAGTTTGTTTTATTGATTCGTTCAATAGCGTATAAGTAGTTTATCTTAAGGAGAGTAGGTGGCTAATGCATTTCCTTATTTTTTTGACATTTGAATTTCTTTTTAACTTTACTCTTTGTTGATTGCTTATGTCCATTAGATTACTTAGATTTTTTTGGTTGTATTGAATTAGTAAACCGAAAACTCAAAAGCCAAGTATAGTCTATGATTTCACGAAGCTACTTGCTTGATTAGATTTTTTTTTTTTGGCTTGAAATTGTTCAGATTCTTCGGAAGCATCGATCCAGGTAACTTAGTATATATCCAATTTAAACTTACGACAAAAGAAATCAAAATGTATGACGTAGGCTGAAGTTGATTCTTACATCATCTGAAACCATTTTCTTCTCTGTTGACGCAACTGCCGCTCTAGTCTTTCCAGAAATTCAGGACTCCAAGCCTTCAGGTCAAATAAATCGTAGAGCTTTACTACGGCTACAATTGACCTATCTATGAATAAAATGTTATTATAAAGTTACATAAAAATAACGTAATGATCTTTCATTTCTGAGTGTTCACCGTTTCTACGTGGTGCGTGCATCGTTGTTGACTAAAACAGTTCTCGTCACCACCAGCTTATCTACCATACAAAAAGATATGTATCTACAAACACAGATATGTGCATATGAAAAATGAAGATCAAGTCCACAAGCTTTTGTTGGAGACATCAGATTATGGAGTCACACCTGACCCTATAATTGGTAAAGCTTAGTTTAGACTCATTCCTTTTATTATACTTTTCTCAATGGTCTTTATTGTATTCTTTGTTTAAATCTCAAGGAATGATCGTTCATTTCGTAAGAGTTAATGAAACCAAACCAACTATTATGGTAGACTCTTCTAATACCATAACCACCTTGTGTACTTGTTAGGAACAAAATTAATTGATTGTTTGACTTAGTGCATATATATGATCGGAAGATGCAATGCTGCGTGGAACTTTCAAACTCAACGTCTGGCCATGGTGGAGTTTTATTTGGATGTTTTAGAATCCACGTCTTTCTAGTAGCCCGTATGTCTTAATCACAATCAACTCAACCGTTCGTACTGTTCTTTAAATAGAGTAGTTCAAGAGTTAATGAATTTTGAATTAGGATATTACACGATGTTGAGATATTTATTATATATCTTATTATTTAATTTTGACATTTTTGATTATTAAATCTTTAAGATTTTGCAAATCTTAAAATTCAAATTAAGATGAGGTATAACTATATGATATTTTTTATTTGAATTGAATTTTTAGATAATAGTTCATATGTGAAAGAAGTCTACTGTTATACGTAATTGATGAAAACCTAGAAGTTGAGGTGGCTCACGAAAAACTCTAGAAAGTATGAAGCTCACTTGCTTGATTTATGATAGAAGTTTATTAAAAATATGCAAGTGGAGTGGAAGCGTTGGACAGTGTGCAGCAGCGTGATACGTGCGTGAGTTTTTAAAGGAGGAGGTTTTTATGTGTCTGAAAGAAACTTCTAGATGCTACTAAGGTGAAGATTATCTTTGGTGACGTGGGACTGGTTATTACTTTAAGCAACAACGTGACTTATTCTTGTGAAGAATCTGCTGGGTTATTTTGGGAAGACAAATTCATAAGGAAGTCTTCTTTGTCTCAATTATTTTTTTTATTTAATTTTCAATTGATTAAATACTTGAGCTATTTTATTTATTATTGTTTTTGAGTGAAAGTAGTTAGACAAATCTTCCGATGAGGTTAACACGAGTCGGTTGTATTATTGGGTGTGAATTTTTTTCACAGGAAATGAGATTGAGTGATAGTGTCAAGATTTGAGTGATGTCAACTTAGTAAAACCTTGGGTAAAACTATGGTACTTTGGTGAAAGTGATTAAACTGAGTGAGGGCCTCGCAGACGTAGGCAAAGTGTGTCGAATTATGTTACCAAATTTTTGGTGTTTTTATTATTTCGGTTTTGATTTTTTTTTATTTTGTTGGTGCTAAATAAGTTTGTGGAAAGTTTGCAAAATAATTAACCCCCTTCGGTTTTTCAATTGGTATCAGAGCAAGGTCATCGATTCAGAATTTGGTAGCAAGTTGGTGCAGATCTTAGTTTCGCAAACATGGCTATAAGAGAAAGAGCATCGATTATCAAGCCACCACTGTTGGACGACTTGAACTATCCTACAGGGAAATCACGGATGAGAGTCTTCATCTAAGCTCAGGATAACAAAGCTTGACATTCGGTAGTACGTGGGTGGACGCATCCGACAATTATTGACAATAAAGGAGAGACAGTTCAAAAAGATCCATATGAATGGAAAAGAGCCAAAGAAGAAAGTGCATTTGGAAATTCACAAGCAATGAATGCGATATTCAATGCTGTTAATGAGGGATGTTTCTCAATGATATCATCATGTGAAACAGCTAAAGAAGCGTGGAATGCTTTGCAAACTATTCATAAAGGGTCAAAATTTGTGATAGCATCAAAACTACAGATGTTAGCTATATGGTTTGAAGAGCTGAAGATGGATGAGAATGAGACTATTGGGGACTTTCATGAAAAACTACGAGATATAACGAATTAGGCACATCAACTGGGGAAGAAATACTCTAACGTGAAATTAGTCAAGAAAACATTGAGATCATTGCCTCTAAGATTTATTCCAAAAATTGCAGCAATAGAGGAAGCTCACGACATTGATAATCTGTCATTGGAAAAAGTTATTGGAAT
>JANIPM010000232.1:69830052-69852008 GCA_027478405.1 Erythroxylum cassinoides
TGTCTAATTATTATTATTACCAATGATAATATAATTTGTATTCATTATTATTCAAGTTTATTATTATTAAACATTTTGTAAACTTATTTATGTTTGATTATTATTATTAATGTTATTAAATTAATCATAAAATTATTATTAATGAGCATCGTGAAAAAATTTCAAATTGTTATTATTATTCGACGTTATTTTTTCAACTAATACAAATCATTGATAGCAAAAGTATCAATGAATTACATATTTATGATCATATTAAGGACTATGGGCATATTCGTCATTTACAGAATATTTGTTTACTGTCCCCTGCAACCAAACACATTCTGCCCAGTTGACAGAACAGTTTTTTCTGTTCTGTCAACCACACCCAAACACCACTCTGCCTCCGGTTTCTGTTCCGTTCTGTCCTGTTCTGTTCCGTCTGCAACCACTGGAGTCTGCAACCAAACGCAGCGTTAGTGTTAAATGTAATAAGTTGGAGACGGGACAGAGTCCGACAGAGCATGCAGTGGGAACAAATTTTTAGATATAGACTTTAGTTGGGATAAAATAAATTTTCTCTAAATTTATATCAAATTTTCTTATTAATTTTTTGTTCTCGACTCTTCCCTAGGGCAGAAGTAACTCGGCTCTTAACTACTTTGAGAATTTGCTTTAGACTATAACGTATTTGACCCAACCTACCTATCGGAATAAGATCCTCTGTCTAATATTATGGTATCTTATTCTGTCACATGAATCTCAATCATTTATTTAAGTGAATCACGTGTTCATTTATGTGGGATCCACGCAGGATCTACATAAATAAATGACTGAGATTTATATAGGACAAATAAGATACCATAAAATTGGACAAAAAATATAGACTCTTACCAATAGGTTTGAAGTTTTTGTATATTAGTCCATTGTTTGAGCTAACTTTGTACCGCCTAATTCATAAACGATTGCAACCCGTCACGATTATTCTCTGGCTTGAGTGAAAATCGGTGAATTCTAAAGTTGACTTGTCGTCTTTATCTACTTGCCAGTGTCAAATTTGTCAACCAGTGCTTTAATCCGATATCCAGGACTCATTACATGGTTTTTTACATTTTGGCATATTGACATATCGGCATATTGACATGCAACCATTACATGGTTTTTTACATTTTGGTTATTCAAGTGTCAAGGAAGACAATATCTGGTTACCAGAAATCGTTTCTATTAAGAAATTTGGACTTATGTGGACGAGTCCTTTTAGTTTCTACCAACACAATTAGCTTCTTTCTTAATGTAGAATTTGTAGTCGATCTTCAATTTCGTTTTCAGTTATTTGGCAGCCAATTTTGAACCATCCCCTTTCGTAATCTGTTAGAATGTGAACACAAAAGTTTTCTACTTTAAATAATTCCTCTCTTAAGTCTTTGTCGCCAAATAAAATTAAAGAAAATGAGTCTTCATTTTGTTTGGCTGTGAAAACTGGACTGGACTGGACGGAGTAGGGTGGGAACTACGGAGTGTAAATGAGATTTACTGGGGAAGGTACTTGCCTACGTTCCAACTTTTGCCATATGCACTTGATGTTGCATGTTAGAAAACTAAAGTAGGAATAATTGACTCGCAATCTTATGTCATCAATATCCCTTGCGGGTATCTATTGGTGTTCATATTGACTTTTAGATTCGCAGAAGGTTGGGTTATTTTTCTTAAGGGTGTGAACAGTTGCAGTCGGCTGCTGTTTATAATCTGCATGCTTCCCCAAGATAAGAGCATTTATTTGTTCCACACGATTTCCAAAAGTCCACTCTTATTTATCTGCTCCACATGCTTTCCAAAAGTCTAACCTTTCTTTCGTTGCCATATCTCGAAAGCTTGCCTTAATAAGTGACCCTTATCTTCTTTGGGGGTCCCAAATACTACAGTTTTGTTATCTACTTTATTTCTTGACCAAATTTGATAATCATTCATATATAATAATACCAGAATTCAAGCGTCTTTAGGTGGTGGATGGTATTGTCTTCTGCTCTGATATGCCCATGCATTTAGGTGATATTTGCCTTTTAAATGATATATATATCTGCAAGAAACGGCATCGTAAACGGTCTGTTTAATTTGACCATTTCTAATTGATGGTCATGGCAGGCTGCATCATTTTCTTGAATTTTGAGCGTCTGTCTGGTTATTTCTTTATTTCTGAGAAAATGAAATAAAATAATGGAGGTCTAGGTATTGGACTTTTACGTGGAGTGTGGGTCTATTGCACATGTATTTCTTCTTACAAACAATTCCGGAGATTGCGGACTCGCTCAATCTGATCATAACCAAGACATGTAACATCCCTCTTCCAAATTAATTGTAAAATAGCGAAATGGAAGAAGTTTATATTGACTTTCTCAAGTTTTGCTTTGATGATAAAAAGAAGATCATGTAGAGCCATTGAGCCAGACGAGGGAAATAAAATGAGAATAAGAACTAATAAGCAAATGTATCGCTTGAAATTGGATGCCAAAATTTGAAGGACATGGCATGATTCTTGCCTTCAGATGGTAGCATCAATTCCCATTAGAAACATTTGCTGGGATGGATTTTAATATTTTAAAAAAAATATATGATTGGAACTTGGCCTTGGCCTGCAGTCGGGTTTTAGTATAATTTATATACATAATTTTATCATTTTTCTGAACCAATA
The DNA here is from genome assembly GCA_027478405.1 of Erythroxylum cassinoides. Classification (NCBI taxonomy): domain Eukaryota; kingdom Viridiplantae; phylum Streptophyta; class Magnoliopsida; order Malpighiales; family Erythroxylaceae; genus Erythroxylum; species Erythroxylum cassinoides. The sequence goes on from JANIPM010000232.1 coordinate 69,832,718, forward strand.
TAATCGACCCACAAGTCAAAACAAAAGTCTAGATTTATGTGGAACCAGTAAAAAACACTTGGAAATTATTTTATATTCTTTTCAAGAATTTTGTATGAGTTTATTATCCAATTAAAAACTCCTTTTTTACTCTATATATAATTAGTCATTGTCAACATACAACGATAATGAATCAGAACCTTTAAGTTATGAACTGTAAATCTACTCTTTTATTAACTGAAAACAGACTACAATAGTATCCATTTTCAATTCAAATAATTATTAAAATTTCTCACGCAATGCAAATTCAACCTCCAAGACTTGGAATCATTTGAGAAGTCCCGTTGAATTCAAATTAACTTCCAGGACTTGGAATCATTTGAGAAGTCCACGTTGAATTCAAATCATCATGAACCACTTAAATCACCCTTAGAGAGAATAATATCCGATTATTACTAAGTGTACATTATAATACATAATGGTACCTTACTTATTTATCCCAGATCGAAATACGGAAAACACTTAATTTTAGTCTCCATAACTTCAAACAAGCTTTTCGAAGCTAAAATGAGCTCGAATCTACCGCCGGTTTCGTGAGAACTGCTCTTCGGGACGCAGGTAAGACATTTCTATAGTTTTCTCAAAACGTTAACTTTCTTAACAGGTCAGAGAATCCTTATGTTTACGATTAATATGAGCAACTACAGGAAACCTTAACCTTTATATATAGCTTCCATATCAAGCTCAATATTAGTCCAGTCCAAACTGATTGGGTTGATCTATTGATTTAGATCATTTATTGGGCTACTTTATTATATTTGTCTGGATCAAATTACATAACTTAACTGATAAGTTTTTAAGAACAAAAAAATGCAATGAATAGTTGTCCAATTTTATGAGAAAGGACAAAATTGTCCAACATTCTTCCCCTTTGACAAGCATTAATTGCAGTTTTGACTCTAGTTCAAAAACATTTTAAAAACTCGGTTAAACCACACCACTGAATTAGTCGACTATGTTTAAAAACAAAACATTTGATCTAAAGATAATGAAAGTTCATCATTCTGTCCTGTAAGTCTTTCGATACCAAAAAGTATCAAATGCATGTGTCATGTGTGACACAGATCCAATACAATCACGTATACCTAATATCTTACTAACATGAATGAGAAAATAAAGTGTGACAAACTAAGATGATACATTTATGATCTAAATTATATCATCTTCGTTTGTAGGTCTTGATTTCTCCAACTTTATGCTAAACTGCATTAGAGAAATCCTATTTTCTCTCACCAAATGCTTAACAGCATTAGAGAAAACTTGTTTCCTCTCCTCAAGTGCTAAACTACATTAGAGAAAACCTTTATGTTCTCCAACAAAATGCTAAACTACATTACAGAACCTTTATGAGATTAAAAAACTTATATTATCCTATGTCATGTCAAACTTCATGGATATCAATATAAAACTATATACGTCTAAATGATATAGAAGCAAGTTCAATCTCTATATATGCCCAATGACCTTTACATGCTTAAGATCGACACAAATCTTAAGACTTTTATATGTATTATGATAATATACAATAACACGTATTACCAAGGATAAACGATGATTATCTTTATTAATGAACCATCATACTATCATAATACATCAAATGTATGATGTACATAAAGCAAACATAATGACCCCCTAACTAACAGTGTCTAAGGATGTCAAAACACTCATACTCTATACTTGTGTCACAAACACAAGTGGGCGAAGTCCTTTAGTTAAAAGATCGACTATCATTTCTTCAGTTCTTAAATGCTTCAAACTCTAATGTCGCTTTTCGTATCAACACCTTTATGGCCAAATAATTGACCTTTAAATGCTAAAACCCTGTGATATTCTTTTTTTTATTAAACAACATAAAAAGAAGATTACCACTGTAGAATCGAATAGGTCTAGCTACTAAATCAATCAAAAGTTTCAAAGCTAAACCGACTGTGAAGTAGACCCTTTGCACACTCTGCATGTATGGTCGAGGAAGTCACCCGTGTCTACTCGACACTCTTCCACAATATTATACCATCTCTAAACTTAAAACATGTAACCTGAAGTCAACTTTTGATCATCCGGACATATAGCCAAATTTGAATTTAAATTCCCTACGAGGTTTAGTCTGTTGACTGTACTATATGTCAACATGTAATCTTTAGTTTCTTTAAGTATCTCAATAATAGCTAGACTGCATTCCAATGGTCTACACATGGATCAACTAGATATTGACCAAATAGTCAAACAGTAAATGCAATGTCCCACCTAGTACATAGCTAAGCATACATTAGGCTATCAACTGTACTAGTATATGGAACATTCCTTATAATCTCTCTCTTTACTTTATTCTTTGGATACTGTGCCAAAGATTACTTCTCACTTTGAAAGATAGGTGTTACAATAGGTTTATAATTAACCGTGTTAAACCTTTGTAATAAATACTCAATGTATGCACTCTATGAGAGGCCTGATGAGTGTTGAGATCTGTTTCGATGAATCTAAATACTTAGGACAAAAGATGCTATGCCAAGGCTCTTCATGTTAAAGTTCTTGACCAAAAGTTTCTTAACCTTATACAATATGGTCAAGTAATTTGAAGTAAGCAATATATCAACCACACGCAGTAATGTGAAGATAATTTTGCTCCGCCTAACCTTATAATACAAACAGCTTTTAACTTTATTTTCCATGAAACCGAAAGAGGTCATAACCTCATCAACTGTAAGGTATCACTTTTGGAAGGTTTGATGTAAACCATATATTGATCTGCATAACGTACAAACCATGTCAATTCTATTTGGATCTTGAAATCCTTTAGGTTACCATATAGACCTCTTAATAAAGGTCTTTACTTAGGAAAGTAGTTTTGACAATCATCTGATGTAACTCTATATCATCATGAGCTACAAATGCCTTAATCACTCAAAATGTATTCTACGAGGATGCGAGAGAAATGTTAATATTAAAGTTAACCTTTCTCCATGAGTAAACTATTAGGGTACTAAACTAGCCTACAAACTGTGAACTCTATCATGAAATCTTTTAGGTCTAATCTTCATTTACAACTGATGAGTTGCATTTCCCGTTGTAAATCAACTGGCTCCTAAACCTAACTATGCTTCATGGATTACATCTCGTTATTCATTGCATCCCACCACACATCCACATTGAGTCTAGAAACAGGTTCTATAAAAGTAACTGGATTTGAAACATGTATAATATCATAGTTTTGTACACCTGATAAACTATGTAATCAGATAGAATAGCAGATCATCTCACTCTGATGGATTTACCTAATTGTATTAGATCTTGTACCTCTAGGAACCACTGTGTATACAGGTATGGATTCCTGTTTCTATACAGGCATAGTACAGAGACCTAGATCTACCGAATCTAACTGTTTGAGTAGTGGGTACATGATAACTGTGTATCCACCCTGCTTCCGAAGGGGCAAAGAGCCCACTATCATCATAGATATTATATTCCAGAAACTTAGTTGTTTACGATTTCACTATTCTAGTCCTACCTTCTTTACAGTAAAAGTTATAGCCTTAAAATGGTCGTGATATCTTACTAAATAGCAATAAGCAGAACGAGCATGCAATTTTTCTTTATAAGGATTATACTATCTCAGTAGGGCAGCCCTATATATGAAAGTGTACAAAGTTGGGTTTTCAAAATTTTAGATAATCAAGTATAATAGCCCTGTTCTGTATCAACTTCTTCAAGTCCTTTAGGGTGTAGTTATGCCTTTCGGCAACACATCATTTTGCTCAGAACTACTAAGCATAGTGAATTAAGTCACTATTCTAACTGATTCCAAATATCTGACAAATGAACCTTTTAAAGTCCTAAAACACCATATTTGCCATGATACTCTCCTCCACAGTCAAATCTGATTATCTTGATGAATTTTTCCGATTGGTTCTCAACCTTCATTCTTTAAGCAAGAATACATAATTGTAATGGGAATAACCATTAACAAATGTCATAATACATTTAGAATTACACAATGCAACTATATAAGATCTACCGATGTCTTTATGTATCAGACTCAATAAGTCAAAAGCATGAGTTGACTTTAATGTCCTTATCAGTCAACTTACCACTGCAATAGTCAGCACATCTTCCTAGATCATCATAATCTAGAATTGAGAAATGCTTTCCTTGATCAATCTCTTAACTCTAGTTCTGAAAATGTGGCTTAAATATTTATGTCACACCATGTATGACTTCTCATTCATTAGGGTTCTTCATTTTATAACTTGTTTAGCAAGACATGAAGAAGCATATATCTAATTCGGGGTAAGACACATTCTATACAAACCATATGATAATAAAGTTGTATCATTATGTTTTGCATTAGACAACAACTATACAACAGAAGCATTAAATATAAAACGTCAACCTTGTTTGTCCAAATTGATCAAAAGATCACATATAAAATGTGTCGTGTAAAACCCAAAATGAATCTTACAATAAGGTTCATTAGAAACATTTCTTATAGATATTACTTATACTTCTTCATTGTTGTGAACCATCATTTTCTCCTTCCCTTTATTTGGCTTTATCCTGGATTCAAACCCTTGCATCATAGAAGCACCTTGATCAGATGCTCCATTACATAGCCACCAAATGCTTAATGCAACTATCGCAAATTAGATTCATAAATTAATAAGCCAAGGAGTTACCTGATGGTTTCAGTCTTTCCTTTTAGGCTTTATACTACTGACTTCTTTATGTCATGTGGACGTTTACTAGCACTAGTTTAACCAACATCAACATATGGAGAAGATTTGAAATTTCTATCTTTGAACTTAGCAGGCTTCATCTTTGCCTTCCCTTTAGTTGCTTCGAAAGCCTACTTGATTTTCTCCTCCTTAGCAACGTGGGCTATCAAAATGTTGAAGTCCCATTCCTCATCCAGTGAGTAATATGTCATCACCAGATTACTAAACTTTGGAGGGAGTGTGTTCAGAGTCTAGTGAACAATGAAGACATCAGGAATAGGAATGTTTAGCATCTTCAATCTATTGTGAAGAAGAATTATGTTTGATATGTACTCTGTTACTCCTCTTTCTTCTGTATACCTCGTAGAGAATAATTCTTTTATTAAGGCACTTATCTTAACATTAGGTGAGACTGTGTACCTTTAGAAAATATTATCAAGAAACTCCTTCGTTATATCTGTGTCCAAAATTCCACTAAGCAGATGGTTAGGTATGATCTTTTAATGGTTATAAGACATAATTTGTTAGACCGATCTCAGGCTTCATAGGTTGCTTTATGAACTCTCGAGCTCATGACTGTAGGTGGACTTGGCATATTCATCCGTATGGCTATATCAATCTCAGCTATCTCCATAGCATTCAATACATCATCCGTCCACTTTTTTGTATTGAAACCAGTTAGAGTTTCAATGGTGGCACTGATTTTGTTGACCGAAAAGGTGACTACAAAATAGTGATATTTAAATTAGAAAAAATATAGGACAACGACGATACTCAAAGCCATTAAATAGTATCTTTTCTGAAAATCCAATAACACATATTATGAAACACCTTTAGCCTAAATACATAATATATGCAATTAGATTTTCATATAAAAGCAATCATATTACAAACCATCAACTCTCATGACACTACCACCTTTGGGTAAATAGATCACTTAAGCAACAACTTTCTTCCATCTAATGCCTTTATGCACATATCAAAATGTGATGTAAGGCCAAAAACTTTAGGCAGAATGAACAAACATAAAATTAGAGACATCTCCCAAAATGCAAGTAGAATAATTCAAAATACTGACTTAAAAGGCCACTTTGGTGACTACATCCTCGTCAGCACTCAAAAAGCCCACAAATACAAGAGATACATCTTTATGTTATCTACATTCTTTATGGGCATATGGTATGTGATAATATAATATTAATAAATGCAAAGAATCGAATGCATAGTCTCATTGTCACACATTCGTGCTGAAGGCGTGCTCTGAAAACTTCATTTGAGACTTTTGTAAAGGAAAAATCTCAGTAGAGCGACTATCATGCATCACTGGATACTGAATCGATCACTTGAGACATGGGAATCTCTTGTATCTCTCTTTTGGCAAGTTCATTACACGAAAATTCACTCAAAAAGGGCTTTATAATGTCTTAATAGCTTTTCCAAGTGACTATCATATGATCCCGAACACTAAACATGAGACCTGAGTTATGAAAACTTAAAGTATCTCCCTCAAGTGATGTTCGAAGCATAAAAATTTACTTAAAATCGGATTTAGAATGCCTTAATTCCTTTTCCTATAGTTAAACGTTAATTTATTACTAATGTAATAAATCCAGAAAAATGAAAATTTCACGTTATGAATTTTTTGGACCCAAAAACTAACCCAAATATCCCAGGGCACTCTTACAGGAAATCTTAAATTTTTGTGTTTTTTTTGTCTCGACGTTCTCCGTCATCCTTGCTGGAAAATGACAATTTTCGGCGAGTTTTGTGTCGATCTTTTTGTCCTCCTAGGCTTATTTTCACCTCATTTCTCAAGGCTAAATACAAGTATACTACTTTTATACAATAAAAGGCAAAAAAAAACGAGAAACAAAAGTTTGTTCTCTGAAAACCTTATGGAGAGAAAAACCGAAAAATCTTCGTTTTTAACTACTTGATCACATCACCGCTCTGATATCACGTGTAATACGTAATGGTATCTTAGTTATGTATCTCGGATCGAACGTGAAATGACAAGAAACGAAAAACTGCGGAAAATACCTAATTTCAGTCTCTGTAGCTTCAAATCAGCTTTCGAAGTTGAAATGAGCGCGAATCCACTGTCACCTTCACGAAAACTACTCTCTGGGACGTTGGTAAGATTTTTCTACAGTTTTCTCAAAACGTAAGCTCTCTTAATGAGTCAAAGAATCCTTATGCTTACAGTTGATATGAGTAACTGTAGGAGATCTTAACCTTTATATATAACTTCTATATTGGGTTCCCCATCACAGGCACGATATGAGTCCGGTCTATACTGATTGGAATCCATTTTCATACGAACTTTGACCCATTATTTTAGATCGTTTATTGGATCACTTTATTATTTTTGTTTGGATCAAATTATGTAACTTAACCATAAATTATTTAAAAACTAAAAAATACAATAAATAGTTGTCCAACTTTATATGAAAGGATAAAATTATCCGACATGCATTTGCAATTAGTTTCAGAGTTATTCTAAATGGCGTAGTAATAATCGTAGACTACCCACATATTTTTCTTTTCCATTGGCAATTCTTAAAAAAATTGATCCTGCGTTCTGTATGACGTCCATGAATATATAACTCCCCCTTTACTGTTGCAATTCCATTTACAACCTTTTACATTTTTCTTATCAAGTGAAAGACCAGAACTCACCTTTGGTCCCTTACAAACTTCAATTTATTTATTATTTGAATAAAAACAGTCTTACTCAAGAACGACCAGTCGTTGGTATTTATAGAAATGAGAAAACTGCAAGTAATCACGTAATGAACTTAAAAGGCCACAGGTAGCCTTGGAAACTTGGCCTGGTACCCAAATCCTTACGATAGTTGTACAATCGTAGGACTCTGGAGCGTCATTATTATGTCAGCTTTGTTACAGAGATGTCAGAAATTTGTTAAGATATCAAGTATATAAGCGTGCATTTGTAAACTGTTTTGTACAAGTTCTTGAGACAGAATAGAAAATAAGTTTCGTCTACATTGTTATTTCTTCAAGAAAGTTATTATTATTATTATTATTATTATTATTATATTTTTCTCTTAGTGAAATTATATTTCTTCAAGTTAGCTTAAAATATAAATGCTTATTCAATAGAGCTTTAGCAACTTTGAAGTGATTTTGGAAAATTGTGGAGTATCTTTTATTGCTTATTTTACTGTGTACAATTATGGTAGACTTTTGTATGGTCGGCAATTACAATAATGACGTTTGTGCATATTGCACAAGAAAATGTACACCCTAAGCACCTGATCCTAACTCCAGTAGAAGTCAAAGTGAAGCGGTCGGTGGTAAACCCGTAATAACCGTAAAGAGCAGTCCTCGTTGCCAACCACACGCCAATAAAGAAAATGGAAGGACGCAACATACGAGTCGCATAAAAGCACCCAAAGAAACCAAACCTAAACTTTAAACTGCCACATGAAAAGGTCGAAAGCCGACGCCTTTGTTATTTATCACACCACATTTTGCGAGATTTTTAGGCAAACCCACTTTCATCTAAATCTTCGGTTTTCTTGAATACCCATCTAGGATCAGTTGGTGAGTTTTGGTTTGGAAAGAAGAGACTTTTCAAATGGCGATTCAGTTGGAGAACCTGGTGCAGTCTATCAAATCTAAGGTGAGGGGCTTGAAGAAGTCGAAGAAACCTTATGTGAAGATGGATAAGAGTGCAAGTGTTAAGGTTGAGATTCGTAGCAGAAAAGCGAAGCAAATGATCGAGAAGACCATGAAAGTCGCTGATCGGCCTGGCAAGCGTAGCATTAATTGAATCTGTCTCTCTTCTTTTTCTCTGTCTAGTCAATTAATAAGGAAAAAAAAAGTTTCAAGCTTTGTATAGGTGAGTTACAGATGGGTATATGGTTTGCTTATGAACATGTCCATTCTGTGTTGTAAGTTATGGGTAAGGGGAGCGTTATGGTTTGTTTTGCTTGGAAAATTGCGTAGTTTATGTTGTCCAACCAAACCAAAGCAAAGAAAGAAAAAGCTTAATTGTTCCTGACTACTGGACCGTACTGTTCGTTGTTCTTGTTCCAACTCCTTTTCTCTTCATATTATTGTTTTATCTATTTACTCAATAATGCGCAAACATGGGAAATTTATTAATTTACTGCGTCATTGACCAACATAAAGTTTTTAAGTGGCCAAAACGTATAGCAGGAATCAAAAGCAGCTCAAATTCATTGACGACTATAAACGCCAAAAGGAAGCCAAGTAACCAAAAAAAAAAAAAAGGAAGAAAGAAAACACTCCTCAAACCTGTTGGAAAGGCTGAATTATCTTCTCACAAGGTTAATAGACGTGTTCAAGTATCGTTTCCGTTTTGGCAACACCAACATGCCCATAAGTACGGGACAAAATTCTCTATTTAATTTTATAGTGTCTTATCTGTCCCATAACCATTTAAGTCCTGCCATTGACAGCTCTCTCAAGTCTTGTCCAACTGGGATGTGTCCATACTTTCCGTCTTAGTTTCAAGTTTGTCGCTTAAGAAATGTCGTCTGTAAACTCTTCTGCTTCCCATTTAACCACGTTAAAAGAAAGTATGATGGCCAAACAATTGATGCGTGACTGGTGAGTGGTGACAGTGACACTAAACTTAGGCTGTTACTTTTCAATGAGTTAGGTAATCTCCCTAAATTCTCAAATGGCGAGCATAGAAAGAGGGGTTACGCATTTCATCCTTCCTGTGGTTTTTCTTGTTCTTAAAAAGAAAAGGAAAAGGTTGAGATTCAATGTTGCCCTCAATAAGAAAAGAAATAGCATTTTGTATATGCTTAGACTTGAAAATCCACAATTAGTCGAGGATTAAAATGAATTATATTATTAGGTCTACTCAATGGTGGGGCTAAGAAAAAAATAGTTTATTTATTAATTTTAATATAAACACACTTTTAGCCTCCCATCATTTTCAAAACGCCCTCATATGTTTACCATTACCTCTTTCCTTCTACTTTTTTTTTTCTTCAATTCAAATATCTATTTTATCTTTTAATTAAAAAAATGTTTTTTTGTTATCTTTTTTAAATAACTTTTGTTTATTCATACCCATTTTCAGTTTTCCTTCATTTACTGATGATTGATTGCTGTGTTGTTCCTTTTATGACCAGCATAACTTTCGAGGCAATAAATAATCGGGACTCAGAAAATTTTGATACACGAAAGCTCATAACACAGAGTTGTAACTGACTAAATTTACAGAGGACTCCTCCGTCACTTTGTTCTACTTAACAGCATCTTAATATCTTAGCTGTCTCTCCCTCTCTCTCTTTAGCTCTATTTCTCTCCATCTTAACATCTAAATTTTCTTAATATTTAGTATAAATTTTAAATTGTTGTTATTAATATCTTAACTATCACAAACAGAATGATTATTAAACAGTTCCTTACAATAGATTTATCTCAGAGAAAAAAAAGAAAAGAAAATGTTTATTAAGACCTTTTAAAAACCTAATTATGTAATTTTGGTGGTTGCAACATATTTAAACATAGCCCTTGTAAATCGAGTCATATCCAAAGCTGACAAAATTGTTTTACTTTCAAGACGTTAGACCATTAACATGACAAAGACATTCCAAATTTCCAATCACACAACGCTAAAGCTGACTATAGTTGCGTGACTATCAAAAGATTTGCTTTGCTATAACTGTACGAACATTGAACATATCCTTGAAGTCGTACGCCTAATGCCATACCAGGATGGCTTCAGGAAGCACCAAAAGTCTTTCAAAACGGCACTTGTCATCTAGATAATATATACATTTAGGTGTGATAAATCACATGATTTACCATTGACCTTCACAATCCAATAAGAGAAAAGCTTTAAGATTTACGCTAGTCTAACCCTTGCCTCTATATCATATATTGAGATAACGATTCAAAACTCTAAAAAAACATTTTAAAATTTTTTACTGTAATATTTAAAACTTTAATTAAATATTAAAATTTTAAACTCAAATAATTATATTTAAAACATTATTTTCGTTAATTTTTATTTTAAAAATCTCTTTTTCTTTATCAATATGAAGATAACCTTTATATCAATATTTTGTGTCAATATTTTCCACCTTTTATCTATTTTTCTTTAGTATTAGGCTTTTATAAGTCACTTAGAAGCATTATCATTTTAAAGGACAAAAAGAAGAGCTTGAACACTGTATTGAAGTATTTTTGTTTTTATAATAAAAATGTATCGTCCGTATTTTGCGAATGGACAAGATGCCACCATCAGAGTCATTCCTCTTCTTTTTGCGCTGCCATGGTAGCACTTGACTGTGATGAGAGAAATGTCAGAGAAATAAAGGGAGAGAGAATTCGTAGAATAAGGACAGAATAATTTGTAGGGAAATTGTTATCCTTTCATTCAGTGCTCAAAGGCCGTATATAGGCAAATGTTTTTGACAACTCAACAACGCAAAACAATTCTAACCGTTTAACAAGCAGACAAATAAGTAAAAAGACTAAAATGTCCCGTATAATGAATTGACTCATATCAATACCCTCTCCTCGAAAAGATACTTATCCTCAAGGATCAAACTGAGGAAACTTGTTCTGCAGGTCATAGAAATTCTCCCAACTTGCATCCTCCGGAAATGTATTGCTCCATTGAATCAAAACTTCAGTAACTGCTCGGTTGCTTTTCTTAACCAGTCGGCAGTCAAGGATGGCAACGGGCTCCTTTGCAATTAGGCCATCATCATCAAGTATAGGTAAGGAAGGTGAAACAGGGAGAGAACCAATGTGCTGCTTAAGTTGCGAAACATGAAATGTGGGGTGAATGCAAGCAGTAGGAGGAAGATCCAACTTATATGCCACAGAACCAATCTTAGCCAAGATTTTAAAGGGGCCAAAGTATTTTGCAGCCAGCTTCATGCAAAATCTGTTGGCAAGGGATTTCTATCGGTAAGGTTGGAGTTTAAGATAGACAGAATCACCAATGTGAAAGCTCATTTCCTTGCGGTGCTTATCTGCTTGCTGCGTCATTCGATGCTGTGCTCGTTGCAAGTGAAATTTAAGCAAGTTGTTAGCAGCTTCGCGCATTTGTAAACTCCTATCAATGGATTTCAATGTGGGAGTCACCAGCCAAATAGGGTAAATGTGTTGGAGCTGGCTGACCATAAACAACTTCATAAGGAGTGGTCTTAGAGGCAGAATGGTAGGTGGTGTTATACCAAAATTCAGCTAATGGAATCCATTTGCTCCAATCCTTAGGCCTCTCAGCAGTCATGCACCGAATATAGGTCTCCAAACACCTATTAACCACCTTAGTTTGACCATCGGTCTGAGGGTGATAAGATGTAGACAGCTTCAAATCAGTTCCCAAGAGCCTAAACAGCTCCTTCCAAAACATGCTGAGGAATATCTTATCTCTGTCACTTACGATGCTTGTAGGTGCCCCATGAAGCCTGTATATGTTGTCTAGGAACAACTGAGCAACAGAGATAGCAGTAAAAGGGTGAGACAGTGTTATAAAATGGGCATACTTGCTCAATCTGTCAACTACAACAAGAATTGTATCTTTGCCCTGAGACTTTGGCAAGCCTTCCACAAAATCAAGAGATATTTCAGTCCAAACCCACTCTGGAATGGCTAGAGGTTGCAGCAACCCAGGATATGCTGTAGTCTCATACTTACAAGTTTGACAAGTAGGACAAGATCTGATAAACTGTCGAATGTCCTTCTTAAGTCCCTTCCAGTAAAGAACACTTGCCATTCGTTTCATGGTGGCTTCTATACCAGAGTGACCCCCAGTGGATGAGCTATGAAAATAAGAGAGCAGTTGCTGTTTCAAACCAGCATCATTTCCTACCATGAGCTTGCCGTTCCTTCTCAACTGATCACCAGCCCAAGTGTATTTCATATTCAAATTAGTACCCTGCTGTAACTTGTCAATTAAGGCAATCAACCTCTCATCATTATACCAAGAAGATTTAATCAACGGCAACAAATCAGTATGCAGCAAAGAGATAGCATTACATTCAACTTGGGGAATTCGAGATGAAGCATCAGCAATGATGTTCTGACTACCTTTCCTGAAAGTTAAAGAGAAATCATACCCCATCATTTTTACAACCCAAAGTTGCTGAGCAGGAGTGGTGGTCTTCTGATCCAGCAAAAATCTCAAGCTATCATGATCAGTTTTGATATGAAAATGTCTGCCCAAGAGATAACCATTCCATTTCTTCACTGCTGTCAAGATTGCTAGCATCTCCTTTTCATACACGGAGAGGGCTTGATGCCTTGGGGAAAGACCCTTACTGAAGAAAGCTATTGGTTTACCATTTTGAGTAAGAATGGCACCAATACCTGTAGCAGATGCATCAGATTCAACTACAAATGTTGTATTGAAATCTGGAAGTGAGAGCACAGGGGCAGAAGTAATAGCTTCCTTCAATTTAGTCCAAGAAGCAGTGGCTTCATCATTCCAAGAAAAAGCATTCTTCTTTAAGAGGGATGTTAAAGGTAAAGCCAGGACACCATAACCTTTTATGAATCTCCGATAGTAACCTGTAATCCCTAAGAATCCCCTCAAGTCTTTCAGAGATTGAGGTAATGGCCAAGTAACAATGCTTTCAATCTTATGAGCATCCATGTAAACACCTGTAGGACTAATTATATGCCCTAAATAGTCTATCTTCTGAGCCCCAAATTCACACTTGGAAAATTTGAGGAATAACTGATTCGCAATAAGTAATGTGAAAACCAGTTCCAAGTGCTGCAAATGTTCAGACCAGGTGGCTGAATAGATGAGTATATCATCAAAAAACACCAAAACAAAGTGTCTCAAATAGGGCTGAAAAATTTTATTCATGAGGGATTGAAAGGTAGATGGTGCATTTGTCAAGCCAAATGGCATTACAAGGAATTCAAAGTGGCCATGGTGGGTTCTAAAAGCGGTTTTATGCACATCTAAAGGGTGCATCCTCAGTTGGTGGTAACCTGCCCTCAAGTCCAACTTGGTGAAAAAAAAAAACACCATGTAGCTCATCCAATAGTTCCTCAACTAAAGGAATAGGAAAGTTATCTTTTATAGTCAGCTTGTTAAGCTGTCGATAGTCTACACACATTCTCCATGACCCATCCTTCTTCTTTACTAGTACCACAGGTGAAGCAAAAGGGCTAATGCTGTCTCGTATAACCCCAGATTCCTTTAACTTAGCCACCAACTTTTCAATCTCTTTTTTCTACAGAACAGGGTACCTGTATGGCTTCAGCTTGACTATCTGATTTTCATCCTTGAGTAAGATTCGATGCTCATGTTCCCTGGAAGGAGGTAAACCATGAGGTGTTTGAAAAACCTCAGAAAACTCATCAAGTAGCTGCTGCAACGCCCAAGGAAGAGAAGACAGTCTGTCTAATAGATCTTTCTGCACCACCATGTCCTCACTCATAGTTGTCATGAACAAGGTACAAGCCTTCATAGAGCAACTAGAGATCTTGGTAATCTGTTTATCAGAAGCGTGAGATATTGCTGCCATCTTAAGTCCCTGCAGTGTATAAGAAACATCTCCCAAGGTGAAGGACATAGCTAAAGTAGTGAAATCCCAAGTAATTTTCCCCAAATCCTTTAGCCATTGAATTCCTAAGACTGAATCACAACCCAGCATAGGTAGAACCCAGAAATCAGCCTTCATGGAGTAGCCTTGACAGTTCCATTCAACTCCCCTACAAATTTCCCGTGCCATCATCACATCGCCATTAGCTACAGAGACTTTGACACCGTTAATTTTCTGAGGGGAAAATCCCAATTGCTTGACCAGTGTAGAATCAATGAAATTGTGAGTGGATCCTGTGTCAATCAAGAAGATCACCTTGTGATTCTTTATCCTGCCCATAACTCTCATTGTCTGAGAACCAGATGTGTCAATGAGTGCATGAAGTGAAATAACATGATTGTTATGTGTCTCAGACGCAGCAGAAACTGGACTATCCATAATGTCCATACAATCCAAGAACTCATCAGGTTCAATCAGGGAATCATCACTCTCATCAACCAGAATGTGATAGAGCTGAGATCGCATACATTTGTGACCCACTATATACTTCACTCCACACCACATGCATAATCCTTTCTTTCGCCTTTCATCACGTTCCTCCCTGGTAGGTGTTTTCGTAGGTGTTCTAGGATGATCAGGCTTTTGGTAAGGAGGTGTGGTGGTTGGGGAATAACTGTTTGGTTTAGGGGATGCAGGGTAAGGAAACAGAGTCTTTGGAGTTGGTAAAAGTGGAGGTAAGTCTGTTTTTGGGGGAGGCTGGTGTATAGTGGTGTGCAAGGTAGGAGGTGCTGGATGTCTATAAGGAAAAGTGGAGTGATGTGGTGTTTGAAAAACAAGGGATTCAACTTGTTTTGCTAGGTGATAAGCATGTGTGATAGTTTTGGGATAAAACAGACGCACCGGTCGAGCTACTGCAGGTTTCAAATTGCTAGTAAAGATACTAAGGGCATAATCATCAGGGAGTTGCAATAAGTTCAACAAAAATTCAAATTCATCATAATACTCATCCACAGTAGCTGTATGTTTCAGACTAACAATTTCAAACATGGGATCTGTAAACTCATTCTCAGAGAAACGAGATCTCATTTCAGCTAAGTAATGGGTCCAGTTGACCTCATTAAGGGAGCCCTGATTTTTCATAAAACGTTGGTGCCACTGTAAAGCTTTGCCATCAAGATGCATCATTACGATTCGGACCTTGTCCGAAGCCGGAGTTTGGTTGGCCTCGAAGAACTGTTCTATTTTCAACCACCACCCTTTAAAATCTGTACCGTTAAAACGAGGACACTCCATTTTGGACAACTTAGTCTGGAGACGATTAGAACCCGGTGAAGTGCGGTCTGTCGCAACTCCTCCGATCACCGATACCCCTGACTGAAAAATCTCATCGGAACGTTTCGATGTTTCAGATGTTGGGTTTTCCTGAGTTTTCCCAAAAGCGTGTTGTATTTCCGCTACCAAAGCGTCAAACCCCGCTTTAAACTCCATACGAAGCTCCATTTTTAGCGTTTTAGAAGCTGAACGTGACTCGATGGCAAGTTTTTCCAGATCCTGCTGAAGCGTAGAGACATCCTTCTGTAAACGTGTTGTGATGCCGTCACCCATGGCCGGAATCGATGGTCTCTGATACCAATGGTAGCACTTGGCTGTGATGAGAGAAATGTCAGAGAAATAAAGGGAGAGAGAATTCGTAGAATAAGGACATAATAATTTGTAGGGAAATTGTTATCCTTTCATTCAGTGCTCAAAGGTCGTATATAGGCAAATGTTTCTGACAACTCAACAACGCAAAACAATTCTAACCGTTTAACAAGTAGACAAATAAGTAAAAAGACTAAAATGTCCCGTATAATGAATTGACTCATATCATGCCATGGCTCGCATCCTACCTTCCTCTATGAACGGTTGGACATGGGACTGCTGCTGCTTATCTCAGAGCTTCAATGGAAGTAAATTTTGCCCAAAATATTCATCGGCATTATTTTCTTTCGTTGAAAATTTAAGGAGAGATTCGATACTTCTATGGAAGAAGAAATATAGAAAAATTTTATTATGAAATTTTGAAAATCAATACTACTTTAAGATTAAGGCGTAAATATAATAAACGTAAATGTAAGATGTACTTTATTAGAAATCTTGTTCATTTTTTATAACTCTCTTTGAATCAAATTTGGAAATAAGTTTATCCCTACCACCATAATCGAATACATGTTTTGGTTCATTTCATACAATCAATCAGTCGGTTGTAATTTAATGACACAATTATTTAAAAACATTCTTTATCTTATACATATTTATATGTATATGAAAAAGTTTATGAAATAAATATACACTACAAATTAAATTATGGTAAGATTTATATTACATTAACGTATTACCCCTAAATTGTTCCTAATCATTGTTATATTAAGATTAGATATTAATAAAAACGTAAAAAAAATTAGCATACATTATATTTTTCTTTATGAAGGAAATTGTTAATCTCATATACTAAAGTATGAACATAGTTAAACAAATGTTTTGGTGTTTATTAGAAAATAAGTTCACTTTAGAGAGAATGTTTTATTATTTTCAATTAGTAAACAACAAAAACAACTACTACCCAGTGAATGTCTTGCTAATACATAGGATCTGGAGAGATCCAATAGTACACAGCCTTATCCCTAACTGGTAGAGAGATTATTTTCAAATTGTTCTCGGTTGATATTAATTTGAAAAATCCTTGATCAAGATGAAATGACACTTTGAAGATAATGTTCAAACATTATTAATTGAATTCGTTAATAGTGGAGAACTAATAATATTGAATAAAGTAGACACTAAGTTTATGCTTTATATCTAATTGGAATGATGTATGATGAAATAATTGAATTATATGAACAATCATACATAAAAAAGTTAGTCAAAACTACTTTGACATTCATAAATATTTGAGTAGTCATAATGTGTTGCTAGACGCTAATCTTAATAAATAGATATAAATTATTTAATTAAATCATTCAAAATAAATTAAATAATTTTAATTTATCTAATCATAAATATGATTAGGTTTATAATTTATATCTATTACTAACATACTTGATAATCTAATGGGTCACAGATAAATAATAAGTTTAAAAAGCGGTGTTTTAATCAAGTTGAACTTGAATATAAAGTTTTAAAAATTTTACGATTAAATATAAGGTATTTAATGAATAAGAATCAATATGAGATATTAGATCTTATTTGGCCCTAATTAGTTGTTGGGACCCGATCCGAAGACCGGATCCTAACCGGAAAGCAGAAAGCAAAAGCGAAAACGAAAGGCAGAAATGAAGGCTAAACAGGTACAAATCGAAACGGAAGGCGAAAAACAAACGAAAACGAAAGTAACGAAACTGAATCGAGACAAAGCAAATGGCTCGGAATCGAATGCTAAAGGCATATCGGAAACGAATTGAATTCTTAATGGAATCGAAAGCAAATCGAATCAAAACAACAAACGGTTCGATCGAACGAAAAGCACATTCCGACATCCGTTAGAAACACATAGTATAGTAAAATTATCGCGTTGGAAACCTATACTGAACATCCATCCGAAACCAGTCTAAATTTTTTTCTTTTCTTTCTTATTCATTTCTTTCATCTTTATTCGATCTCATTCAAAATCAAAACAAATAATTCCCACTTTTGGAAATTCAACCTTATACAAAACTCAATCATATTAATCTTCTTAACAATCATACTTATCCCATAATTCATCTTTTAATCAAACTTATTTATCCTTAATCTCATACTAATCTCAAAAATACTTGATTCTTCTTATTCATCATTTTTCAAACTTATTAACAAAAACCTATATCTTATTCTTATTCTTTCTTTTGTCATAGAAATTTCGGCAGCATAACGGCTGCATTTTAACTAACCCAAAATCTACAAAGCGTAAAACTCACTTCTATAAATCAATCACACAATCATCAAAATCCACCGGACCCTTCGTCCGGGATCTCAGTACACACAATCCTATATCTAGTACTTCATATATCACAAATCCTCCATATTCAATTCACCATTTTCAAAAATTTTACAATACATCACAACCATTTATATACACAATTTCATAATCCACATACATCAATAAATTCTTGCTATACATTATGGAAATTCAAGCCATATACAAAACTTAATACCAAAAAACCAATTTACACAAAAATCCAAATGATACGAAATCGAACCAAACATCTTGACATTCTTTCATCCGATCTCCTGCTCGAATACCTGGAGATAGGGATGAAAGGGGGTGAGCACAAAGGTCGTAGATAATATGTTTATCAATTGAAAGATAAGTGAAAACATTTTGCAAAGTCTTTTTTCCCTTTTAATTGTTTTAAGTTTCACGGTAGAAAATTTGGCAAATTTCTTATTTCTCAAACTTTTCAAATCATTGCCAAACAATTTCAATAACTTCTCAGTTGAAAAATCCACAATAGTTTATTTATCAAAATTTTCACATTTTTTTCACATTTCATGAACAAAAATCCATATTTCTCAAACATTTTTCAAAACATGCAATACATCACACTTAGAAACAAAACAAGAACACATAACACAACAAATGGTTTGGTTCGGTCCAAAATAGAACGTACTGCATATTCCCGCATAGCGGTCCTGTGCAGCCGTGAACGGAATGTACTACACCTTCCCGCATCGCGGTTCGGTGTAGCCGTGACTTATGGGAGTCCGAGATCGAAACTCCAGTGCCACTAGCGGGCAGCCGGGAGAAGGGTTTAAAACAGACAAGTGCACACTCGTCCCACATATGGGACCTGACCAAACCCACATAAACACATAATCGAAAACAAAAATTTGGATTGCCCGAAGGCATATTTCGAAAATCTTGTTTTTCAAATTTTGCATATTATATCATGTCAATACTTGACACATTCACAATTCCACATATCACAAAAAGTCATATCGCAAAACATATTCAATCTCAATTCATAAACTTAAACACATATCAATCAAATTCATAACAATGAATGC
>JANIPM010000232.1:70036454-70046455 GCA_027478405.1 Erythroxylum cassinoides
TGCGATGCCATGCAGGTTTTAGTAAGTTGTTTTCGTGTAGTGCACCTTCGTCGTGGGATACGCGTCGGAGTGACCTTCGGGGATCCCGATATGTACCCTACGATGAGAGGGCGCTACATCCTTACTATTGGTATACACAAATATGAAACATATATCGATCTTCCCAGAAATCATATCATAAATCAATAAAGAATTTCTTCTTTTGCTGATAAGGCGGACTTTCTGGCAAGATCTTAGCTACAAGATAATTTCCAATATTTACAAACAAAGGGTCTCAGCTTCACTTACCTCCTCCATATTATAGAAGCAATCTTCTGGGGAAGCAATATTTTGGGAAGGCATCTTCAATGCATTTTTCATTCAGTTCTTCCAAATTTGGATTTTCTAGGTGAGATAGATGGTCTGCTACTAGGTTTTCAATCCCTTTCTTATCTTTTATCTCTAAATCAAATTCCTATAACAATAGAATAGATCTAATTAACTAAGGTTTAGCATTCGATTCTTCAGCAAGTATTTCAATGTCGAGTGGTCAGTATACACATCAACTTTAAAAATAATAAATAAGATGGAAATTTATCAAGCGCAAAAATCTCGGCTAGCAACTCTTTTACCATCATCATATAATTCTCTTAAGCATCTGTCAAAGTCTTACTAGCACAGTAGATTGGTTGAAAATGTTTGTCCTTATACTATCCAAATACTACACTTATTGTAAAGTCAATTGCATCACACATTAGCACAAAATATAAAATCCAATATAGTGCGATAATAACTGAGGCCTTAATCAACTTTTCTTTTAGAATGTTAAAAGCAGCTAAACATTCTTTAGTAAATATGAAAGGTATTTCCTTTTCTAATAACTTGGTTAAAGGCTTGACAATTTTTGAAAAGTCATTAATAAATCTTCTATAAAAGCCCGTGTCACCTAAGAAACTTCTTATTACCTTAACCTAGAAGGGGGGTTGGTAGCTTCTCTATAACTTCAATTTTTGTCTTATCTACCTCAATCCCCTAGTAAGAAATTTTATAGCCTAGAAATACACCTTCTTGCACTACAAAGTGACATTTTTTTCTCAATTTAACACCAAAATTTTCTTCTCTCATCTTTATAACACTTTTTCTAAATTATAGAGGCGCAAATCAAACGAATCACCAAAAATAAAAAATATCTATAAAACCATCCATTATGTTCTCGATTAGATAATCAAATATGTCCATCATGCACCTTTGAAATGTAAAAAGTGCATTATAAAACCCAAACAACATCCTTGTTTAGGCGAACATGCCATAGGGATATGTGAATTTGAGCAATTGGGATATGAAGATAGCTCGAAAGTCCATCCAAGAAGAAGTAGTACTTATTTCCTGCTAGTGGTTCCAACATTTGCTCTATAAAGAGCAAAGGGAAGTGATCCTTTCTAGTTGTATCATTTAACTTTCTGTAGTTGATGCACACTCTCCATCCATTGACCATTCTTATTGGGATCAACTCATTCTTTTCATTAGAGATGTCGTCCTTCCTCCTTTCTTTGGCACAATCTATATGGGACTCATCTAAGGACTATCAGAAATGGGGTAAACCACTCTAACATCTTGGAGTTTAATTAACTCAACTTTTACCACATCCTTTATATTTGGATTCATCCTTCTTTAAGGTTGTACCATAAGTTTAAACTCATTCTCCTTTAAAATTTTGTGTGTGCAAGAATACGGGTTGATCCCTCTAATGTCGGAGATCTTTCATGTAATGTCATTTTTATGTTCCTTAAAGCACATTCAATCGTTTTTCCTTTTATGCCACCT
This sequence comes from Erythroxylum cassinoides, assembly GCA_027478405.1. Taxonomy (NCBI): domain Eukaryota; kingdom Viridiplantae; phylum Streptophyta; class Magnoliopsida; order Malpighiales; family Erythroxylaceae; genus Erythroxylum; species Erythroxylum cassinoides. The sequence continues at coordinate 70,038,258 of JANIPM010000232.1, forward strand.
TTAGAGTTGATGTGATAATTACTATTAATTTTGAGTCCTTTTTAAGAAATGAAAATTCCAGATGATCATGAAGGGTCTTCAACTCTAACTCTGGTTATTCTTCAATAGCGGTTTTAACCTTATCTCTTGGTTTCCGTATAGTTCCTCAACTTCTTTAATCCTCGTGAAGAGTTTATTATCTTTATGTTCATCCTCGTCTTGAGTCATAGAGAATTCGTTCATATCACTAAACATAATATTCTTGCATAATGTCTGAATTTATAGAATCATCAGCATCAATAATGTAAGAGGAATTATCACACTCAAGAGCACGTCTCATAGCATCGGATATCTTAAAAGTTGCCTTTTCTTTGCCCATCCTAAGAACTAGTTTACCATCAGTAACATTGATAATGGCTCTAGCTCTAGCTAGGAAGGGACGTCCTAAAATTAAAGGTATTTCTATGTCTTCATCCATATCAAGTATAACAAAGTCAATTGGGGAAAAAAAACCTGTCAACCTTTACTAATACATCCTTAATGATTCCCCTAGGATATTTAACCGATCTATCAACTTATTAAATGATCATTTTAGTAGGTTTTAGTTTTCCTAATCCAAATTTCTGAAATAACTTATAAAGCATTAAATTAACTAGTTAAAGCTTTCTCAACTGAAAAATTACCAATAGCATAAGGTATAGTAAAACTTCCTAGATCTTTAAGCTTTTCAAGTAACTTGTTTTGTAGAATCGTTGAGCATTCCTCTCTTAACCATATTGTATCCAATTCCTCCAACTTCTTGTAGCTCCTTTAGAAAGTTTGAATATTTAGGCATTTGTAATAGAGCTTCAATAAATGGTAGATTAATATGAAGTTGTTTAAATAACTTGTAGAATTTACCAAATTACTTGTTCGTGTGATCCTTCTTTAACTTTGTTGGGTATGGTATGGTAGGCTGGAATGTCTTTCCTTTAGGAGGAGTCTCTACATCTTTGGTCTTCTCTTGGCTTTTCTCATGATCCTCCTCTTCATTTCAAGGTCTAGCATCTACTTGTAACTCCTTCCCACTTCTAAGTATAACCACCTTCAAGTGCTCATTAGGTTTAGTTTTGTGGTATTTAGCAGATTTCTCGCTTTCCTTTTAGCTAGTATTGTTGTCGGTTAGTCGAATTGTACTTCTAAGTTGCATATAGATGTTTGTTGTCTCTAAATACTTCTACTGGAATCCAATTGGAGGCTTGTTTCTTTATTGTCATTGATTACCATATGAGAAGTTGGGGTGGTTCCTCCATCCAGGATTATACATATTACTGTACATATTGTTTTAAGGTCTTAAAGTGTTCCTTAAATAATCCACATGTTCAGGCTTAACGAATTGACACTCTTATCCTTAATGATGTAAACACGCTTGTCTTCAGTGATCTAACTTGTACACTTCACACTGCATAAACCCTCATTGTAGAAAAATAGTTAATATGTCTATCTTCTTACTTAAGGCCTCCACTTGGCTTACCAACTATGCCACCACATCCATGTTGTAAATTCCTGCTAACTTATTAGTTTGTGCTCTAGTTGAGCTCCATCGATAATTGTTCATGCCTATATCTTCGACTAACTTTGAGGCCTCTTTAGGTGTTTTATTGTTCAGCTCCCTCCAGCTATTGCATCAATTGACTACCTCATACTTTGACTTAGCCCATTATAAAAAGTTTGGATTTACATCCACAATTGTAGTCCATGATGAGAGAATCATCGAAGCATCTCCTTAAATCTCTCTCAGATATCATTCAATGATTCACTTTCAGTTTAGGAGTATGACAAGATGTCATTCCATAGCTTTGTAGTCTTTGTAACGGGAAGTTCTTAAGTAAAAAAAAATTTGCCACTTGATCCTATATAGTAAGTGATGAACGTGGCAAGAGTTCAACCACTGGTTAGCCTTTCCTCTTAAGGAGGATGGAAATAGATGCAAACTAATGGCATCATCATTTGCTTCATTGATCTTAAAAGTATCACAGATGTCTAAAATGTTAGAGTTATGCACATTATGAACTTCAATTTAGAGTCCATCAAACTGGATTGACTGTTGAAAATTTTGGATAATGCTTGGCTTAATCTCAAAATTGTTTGCCTGAATAATGGGTCTCACTATGCTGGAATTTGCACTAGTTATGTCTAGCCTAGTGTAGTCGAACATTGTATGTGATTGGTCCATTATGCTGTAAGATTCCTCTGTATTCACATGACCTTTCAAGCCTTCTATCTGATGATCTAGCTCAAACTCTCGCTAATTAGTCCTACGAAGATTCCTTCATACAGTTCTTTCTATTTCAAGATCTGTGTCTAGTAAGTTCTTAGATGTACTCTGGGCCATAAACTAACGAGGAGTCTAAGTATAAACTAAAAGAACTAAACAAATAAAATAATGAAAAGTGAAAAAAAAGCTAAAGTAAAATAAAAGAAACTAAGGCAATAACTAGATTAATAGAAATAAGGTTTTCTTAATATCACTGTCCCTAAAAATGACATCAAAAACTTAATTAAATTAGATTAAGTTATTCAATTATGAAATAACAATAAGTGAATAGCATAGTTGTAGCTAGTATCGAGAAGTATGGGTTAATCCTACAAAGACAATGATTACTAGTAGTTACCATTATCGTATTATCTAGTCTATGAATTTGATTGTGATTTTTAATTTAAAGAAAATAAAAATTAACCAAATAGGAAAAATAGGCAGTAAATAAAGAAAAAAGAAATAAGAAATTACTTAGAAACCTATCAATATCAGAACTTAATATCTAGGTTTTGAATCCCCCTAAAAACCTTTAATTGATTGATCTTTTATTATGCAATTGTTTTATTGATTTATTAGACTGTGGAGATTCCTACAGTATATTAATATCTCTCTTAAGTTTAATAACAACTAATTCTATGTTTTTCAACTGAATTAGTCAGGTTAAAGATTAGAGGATTGCTTTACTGATTGGTAAATCTCTCTTTTAGGTTTGACCCTAATCTGTAGGACTTATGTTATTCTATCTCTAGGGTTGCAATCAACTCCTTCCAATTACGGGAGATCGATTCAGGATTTCTCAATCTCCATGTTGTGAAATCATGTTATGATTTAATTTTTTGGATCTATTAGAACATATATCAAACACATAATTGAATCATAATATATCAGTCAAACCAATTACATTAATAAAAGAATCAAATCATGTTAAAACATAAACATAGGGTTCATCTAACCTAGATACTAAAGGAATTTAGTTACACATGATAAATAAAAAAAAAAACAAAATCCAACAATAATAAAAAGAAAATGGAATAGAAAATAAAGGTTCATAATTCTAAATCTCCATTTTTATCTCTTATCAATTATTCTTACAAGTAAAGGTTTGATCTTGTATCCTTTTGGATATTTCAATGAATTCTTCATGTTTTCCATTTCTCTATACCAAAATCACCCCTTAAGTCATCTCTAACAGTTTAAGAATGCCTTTGTATGCATATGCCCCCTTTTTGCCTCTAAAAACATCTTTTTATAGAAATTTTAGGATTTTGTGAGATGCATGTATGTTCATCAAATCATGCATAACCAAAATCTCCAGAATTAGCAAATTTGTACGACCTGAGAGAAGTACTTGAGTTGATGCATGGCCATGTATCCCTTCTATGCTTCAAATCTTCACTTTATGTCGCTTTTTCATCTGAATTCTTCTCTTTAAGTCCATAAAGGCAATTATACTCTATAAACACACTTAAAGAAAATTAAGCACCAAATGTATAATAAAAGTATAAAATATCAAGCAAAAATCAATCAAATATGTAGTACAAAAATGGCTAATTATGCATATATCAAGTATGTTATAAGAGAGCAAGGATACAAGAAGATTATTTTTTATCATTATGTACTCTTGTAATCTTTGAGAATGATTTTATCATTTTACTTCCCTATATTGATGATATGCTTATTATTGACCAAAATGCTTACAAGCTTAATAAGTTGAAGCAACATTTCAGTAGGTCTTTTAGTTTAAAATACTTGGGGCCAAAAAAATTTTGGTATGAGGATCGTCTATAATAGAGAAGCCAAAAAGTGATGGTTATCACAAGAGAAGTGCATTGAGAAAGTACTTCAAAGATTCAATATAGCTAAGGCTAAAGTTGTAAGTACTCCACTTGTTGCACACTTTAGATTAAGTAATAAACAAGTTCCTTCAAATGAGAGTGAGAAGAAGATATGTATAAAAAGTTCCTTATTACATCAATAATTAGTATTTTAATGGCCAAAAAGGCATTTTTTAACCTTAACATTTACAACATAATACAACTTGAACCTTAACGTTCAAATAAAACCCTAACTTTTCAAAACATTTAGAACAAACCCTAAATGAATTAAAAATTTGACGGAGTTAAATCCCTGTAATTCAAATGTCATGTCAATTTTTATTTTTTAAATAGAAATTGATTTCCACTGCTACATAATTAATTTTTTAAATTAACCAAAACTGGTTCCCACAACCATGTGGCAGTGGGCCCTATTATTTATACATTTTAAATAGTAGGTTGCACTTACCATATGGTAATGGAGCCCACATTTATACATTTTAGACAATAGGTCCCACTTGCCATGTAGAAGTGGGGCCCTTTATTTAAAAGATAAAAATAATGCCAAATCAACATTGACGTGGCGTTTAACTGATGAAGAGTTAACTATGTTAAATTTTCTATCCACTTAGGATCTGTTTTGAATATTTTGAAAACTTTGGGGTTCAATTTAAACATTTCAAAATGCTAAGGTCTATTGTAGATTTTATTGTAAACGTTAAGGTTCAAAATGCTCTTTTAGCCACATTTTAATATATACATGGCATTCACTAGACTATATATCACTCATATTATTGATACCATTAGCTGGTATCTTTTAAATATATGAAGAAAGCATTAGACAGTAAAGTATATTATAAGGTATCTTTAAAGTACATCTAATTTGAAGCATTTCAATAGAAGCAAGGATCTAGTCTTTATAGATTATTTAGATTTAGATGTGGCAATAGATATTAATTTAAGAAAGTCTACTTTAGGTTAATTAACTTTATATGGGGAGTAGTGGCCAGGCAAACTAAGGTTGTGAACGTGTATTACATTGTCGACTACTACTAAAGCAAGTAAGGAGCTAATTTGGATGACAAATTTTCTACAAGAATTTGTCTTTTCATAAAAGAGATATATATTAAAATGTGATAGATAAAGTATTATTCATCTTGGTAATGAAAATATAACTAGATACACATTGCTTTGGATAAAAAGTTACTAAAACTTCAAAAAGTTCATACTGATAATAGTGGTGCAGATATATTGACAAAATATTTTCTTAGACAGAAATTTGAAACTTATTGATTGATTGCTAGTTTGGAAACTCTTTCCATATAGTTAGGAAGGCGGCATTTGTTGGGTTTTATGATCTCTTCCTATATGGAAAAACACCCAAACTATTGATAGAAGTTCATAATGGTTTTATCAATGTTTTGCATACAAATTTAGGGTTTCTACTTCTTAGAAGAAAAAAGGTAAAACATGAAATATAAAGAGCAAAAATAGTTACAAAAGATAAACACAACGAACTAAGCTTCAAGTGCCATTTGAGGGACCATTTTTCATTTTGGCTTAGATTTCGATAGAAGCTAGAGGAAAACCTATTATTTCTTTCCTTTAGTTAGCTCTTTTAATAGTTAAATTCTACTTTTCTAAAGTTCATCCTCTATTTGGTTTATCTTTTTATGTTTTTCTCTTGTTATTATTAATTTATGATATTATTAGGGTTTTTTGTACCCATTTTTGGTGATTGGAAATAGGTTTTGTAACCTCTGTTTGATTATAGTGAAGTTATGATATAGGCTTTTAAGTCCTGTAGTTTTTAATCTATGATTTAAGGAGATTTTCTATGTAAAATAACATGTCACTTATGCAATTGATTTATGTTTATTTTACATTGTTGTTGTTGGTTCTATGGTTTGTATTTTGTTTTGGGTTTATTTACTTCCTTACAAGTTCATTCAAGTAGGGAGAGTAATACTTTGAAATTGTGTTTTAGTGAGTTTCCAGTTGTTCTCTCCTATCAATTTGGATTTTTCACTTCAATTACTAAATTTTAAAAACTATCATTTTCACCCTAAGTTTTAGTTATTGATTCACCTATTTTCCCTTACATCATTCTCCATTAGAAACATAATAGAGAGAGTTAAAACAACATTTTATGGTGTTATATGGTACAACAACTATGATTGTGCTATATAACAAATAACAACTTGTGGATTGGCCAACCAACATGATTTCATACTTTAACCAAGTCTAAACCTTATTTTTGTTTCATTGGATGCTATCCAAGGGAAAAAGGGTGGGGGAATTTAACTTTAGGGAGACCATTCAACTTTAAATTAATCTCAATTTTAGGGGAAATTATGGAGACAACTTGATGAGAGATGACTGATGTAAAGATCTTTATTTTTAAGCCTTTGTAAGGTAGTTACTTTTGTTTTGTTTTAGAAATATGGCAATAGGGTTAAAGCTTCAATTAGGATTTTCAATTTAGGGGTTTGGATGCACCTGTTAGGAAATTGAAACATCTTTATTCTTTAAGAATTATGACTACAGAAAGCTTTGATATTTAGACTTATATCATAATCTTTTTACCTCTTTCCTTTATTCTTAAGTAACACTCCAATATAGGCAAAGCCTAATGAGTGCAAATGATTTGATAGGTTGGGCTTATAGTGTAGAGTCAATATTATTTTCTACCTTTATGCAATTTTGTAGTATTTTAAAGTTTAATATTGATTTTTATGTTGGTATGATTACAATATATGTTTAATTATACTAAAATTTGTGTAGAAAATATAAACATTTGAACCCAATTCAAACAACATCATTTTAAAAGAAATATAATGGAACTTTAAATCTTATTCCCACTCTTATTTGATCTATGTTTTATATTCAAGTAAAAATGATTAGAATTTTTATGATATTTCAAGTTATGATATGAGACTTTGTTGTCGTCTACTTTTGATTTGAGTTATAGCTTACAAAGCACTCATATAACATCCAACCAAAAAATCAACTAAGGTTAGTGGTAATGAAGTTATATTGCTTCATAATATCTAGATTTCTTAGTTAATCATTCACGTAAGGAAAGCTAAGGTGACATGTTACCAAGTTTAGGCAATGACTGCATACTGGATGCTATCCCACATGATTCCATAAACTTAATATAGATAAGTGAAATTTATTAATTTCATGTATCTTTCAAATAGAATGGCTAAGGTGAGGTATGATTTTCAAATAGAGGAATACATTAGTTTCATAAATAAATATTTCTTAGAATTTTGTGTTTTGGATTCTAAAAATTTATGCTTTGAAGTGATCATATCAAAATTCTAGATTTAATTTACATAACTTGCTAATTTAATGCAACCTTTGTTCTTTTCAACTTGGGTTGTTTGGCGTTCTTATATTTAAGTGCATGCTTATATTTAAATTTGTTTATCCATACTCATTATCAACCTTCTAATAGATTTTGATATAATGTTGTTATAGGTACAAGTTGAGAAATAATAGCTATTTACATCCTAAGAATTTGGTTTCAGTGTTTTATAGATATGTTTCAAGTTCAAACTAAGCATGATATATGAAGGTGGAAAAATATATTATTTTTGTAATAAGGTGGATCAAATAACTTCAGTTAATTTAATACTCAATGTTAAGATGTTAAGGTATGTGAAAGCATGAGATTTTACTTATAAATTTTTATTTGAATAATCTGAAGATGATTTGAGGCCACTACAATAATAATGTAAGGATATTGACGCAAATGATTGAAAATAGAAGAGTGAAGAAAGTTTAGGTGTATTTGAATAGGGAGAAGTATCCCAAATTATATACACTAAATGACCCTAGATTAGAGATTCCTACTAAGGTAATTAAGGATTATCATAGTCTCAAATGCACTAAAGTAAATATTGAAGAAGCCATTATAGTAGCCATTGAAGTAGCTATTAAGGTAGCTACTAAAGCAACCATTAAGGGACCAATTTAGTGCCTGTTTGGTTGAGCTTTTATTAATAGAGTTTTTATCAGTAAAGCTTTTATCAGTAGAGCTTTTCTGAGAAGAGCTTTTTTTAAAAGTCAGTTGACTGTTTGGCTGTCAATTAAAAAAA
>JANIPM010000232.1:70083344-70101750 GCA_027478405.1 Erythroxylum cassinoides
CACAAATACATTATTCTCTAATTCAACAAAACAGATAGAATTGAAATATTGTACTATGAAAGTCTTCTATCAAATCCTAATCCAGGGATATTATATTAACATATGGAAGATCAAAATCATGCTGATGGAACGTCAATTTTATACTGTATCTTAGCTTTTAATCCTTAATGAAAAACAAAGATGCCTATTATGATTTGTTCCTTTAACTAAAATTATGAAATTCATACTAAAAAAGAACTGAAAATAAAAAATTGAAACATTTTTTCAAAGAACAGACATTTCATCAGACACCTTACATGCATCAAAAATTCATCCCAACATCACTACCAAAATCATGTCATGTCCCTTCTATCATTAACATTTATACCTTAAAGTTGTTTACCAATCACAAAATAGACAAATAAATGAAATTAATCAAATACCCAAATATAACTTTCATCCAATATACGAAAATATCTCCACCGAAGGACACGATGTCAAGATCCAGAGAAGACAACACTGACGAGTAGAAGATGCAGCAGGAAGATAATGTGAATGACAGAGACACCAAAGAGAAGACAACGCCGATGAGAGGAGACGTAGCAGGAAGAAGGAAGAAGAAGATGGAACACCAAATGATGTTGTTTTCTTTAACTTTAAACTCACCCGATGTCCTCACCCCTAGTCTTCGTTTGGATTAACTTTAACATGCTAAAGCCAAAGCAGACGACGACATTTAACTTCAAATCTTACCAACGAAATTAATCCAAAACTTTTTAATTCCGCCAACAATTCCTACCTTTTTTACCGATAGGCATTTGATACCGTTGGTAAATTCTGTCACAAATTTTTCCAGGATGATTTCTCTCTGTATTTAGTGACGGATATTAGTACCGCTGCTAAACGAAATTTTCCCCAACAATTTTATCGAAGAAAATTAGACTTTAGTTGGTAATTTGCAACGGTTTCTTTTCCTTTAGTTTCTTTTCCATTAGGTGAGTTTAAAGTTAAAAAAAACAACATCGTTTGGTGTTAAACCAAAAGACGTCGTTTTCATTAACTTTAAAACGTTAAAGCTAAAGCAGACAACGACGTTTAACTTGAAAATTTACCAATGGAATTTACCGATGGAATTTTTCCGTCAATAAACCTAAAACTTTTTAATTCTACCATTGCAAATTTTTTCGGGATGATTTCCCTCAGTATTTAGTAACGGATATTAGTATCGCCACAAAATGAAATTTTTTTTGACAATTTTACTAACTAAAATTAGATTTCTGTCTGTAATTTGCAACGGTTTCTTTTTCATCGGTAATTTTCCGTCGCTAATTCCCATTTTCTTGTAGTGGTGAAGACATCGGGTGAGTTTAAAGTTAAAGAAAACGACGTTGTTTGGTTTACCCCAAACGACTTCTTTTTCATTAACTTTAAAACGCTAAAGCCGAAGCAGATGACAACGTTTAACTTCAAAATTTACAACGAAATTCACTTACGGAAATTTTCCTTCGATAAACCCAACACTTTTTAATTCCCTTAACTATTCTCGCCTTCTTTACGGATGAACATTTGATACCGTCGGTAAAGTTTGTCGCAAATTTTGCTGAGATGATTTCCCTCCGTATTTAGTGACAGGTATTAGTACCGTCGCTAAACAAAAATTTTCCCGACAATTTTATCGACAAAAATTGGATTTCCATTGGTATTTTGCAACGATTTCTTTTCTGTCAGTTTCTTTTCCATCGGGTGAGTTTAAATTTAAAGAAAACGATGTCGTTTTCATTAACTTTAAAACGCTAAAGCTGAAGCAGATGATGACGTTTAACTGGAAAATTTCCGTAAATTTTCCATCAATAAACCAAAAGCTTTTTAATTCTACCAACAATTTCCACTTTCTTTACCAACGAGCACTTGGTACCGTACGTAAAGTCCGTCGCAAATTCTTCCAGGATGATTTCCCTTTGTATTTAGCGACCGATATTACACTACAAGAAAATTGTGGATTAGCGACGAAAACTTAGCGACAGAAAAGAAACTGTTGGAAATTAACGACGGAACGCATATTTTTGTCACTAAAATTGATTAATTTAGTGACGGTACTACTACCGTAGCTAAATATGGATGAAAATCGTCGCGACAAAATTTGCGATGAACGTTAGCGACGGGAAATATAGACGTTAGTAATTAACTACAAGAAAAGCGAGAATTAGCGACGATACTAATATCTGTTGCTAAATATGGAGAAAAATTAACCCGATAAATTATGCAATAGATTTTAGCAGGAATTATTGGCGGAATAAAACAATTTTGAGTTTACCTACGAAAATTTTCGTCGGTAAATTCCGTCAGTAAAAGATTTAGCGACGCTATAAGAGGTCCGTCGGTAAAAAGGTGTAAAACATTGGCAGAATAAAAAAATTTGAGTTTACCTACAGAAATTTCCGTCGGTAAATTCTTTATTTAAACTCACCCGACATCTCCCCTCCACCTACGTCTTCTTCTTCCTTCTTCCTATGTCTCCTCTTTGGTTTTCTTCTCTTCGGTTTCTTTATTATGGACTCCTTTTTTAGCGTTGTCTTCTCCGAACATTGTCATGGTGTCCTTCGGTAGAGGTATTTTTGCAACTACTGTCATATGTTTTTTCGTATAACATAAAGACAACTTTGTCCTTATCAAGCTCAAGTAAGTATTTAAACCTACTCTAGTTTTACAAACAAAATTCTACATATGTTGATCCTCAATACTGTTACAAGATTAGCATAAAATTCTTCTTATTTCTGTGGATGCTTAAAGAAGCTAAACAGTTCAGAACATTGTTTCTAGCTCCCATCAAAATTGCTGGTAGTAGAACAAAGAAGTTGTCAAGTCTTCTACATAAGTCACAGCCTGTAAAAATCTTCATTCCAGAGCATTTGAATAGGTAAAGCCATATTGGTATGCAGAAGCATAGCAGACCGCTTATATTTAATGCCGGGTTTTTTAAAAAAATTAAAATTATTTACCGACAGAAAATAGAATTACGTCGGTAAATTCCATTATATTTACCGACATAACACTGAAAACCGTTGGTAAAATGTAAGATATTTACTGACAGATAAAGATTAATCGTTAGTAAAATTACCTACAGAATACCAACGGAAATCCAATTTCCATCGGTAAATTTATCGACAGCCATTTTTTCGACGTCTTTTGTCCGTCGGAATATTTCGTCGCAAATTTTTATTGCCGATGAAATCCAAACATTTTTCGTTGATAATTTCTGTCGCTAAATGACATTTTTCTTGTAGTGTTAGTACTGCCGCTAAACGAAATTGTTCCTGACAATTTTATAGATGGAAATTAGATTTCCATCAGTAATTTGCAACGGTTTCTTTTCCTTCGCTAATTCTCATTTTCTTGTAGTGGTGAAGACATCGGGTGAGTTTAAACAAAGAAAACGACATCATTTTTATTAACTTTAAAACGCTAAGGCCGAAGCAAACAACGACGTTCATCTTCAAAATTTATCGACGGTATTTACGGACAAAAATTTTCCGTCGATAAACCCAAAACTATTTAATTCCACCAACAATTCACACCTTCTTTACTGACAGGCATTTGATACCGTCAGTAAAGTCCATCGCAAATTTTGTTGGGATGATTTCCCTCTGTATTTAGAGGATATTAGTACCACCGCTAAACAAAAAAATTTTCGACAATCTTACCGAAGAAAATTGGATTTCTATTGGTAATTTGCAACGGTTTCTTTTCTGTCGAGTGAGTTTAAAGTTAAAGAAAACGACGTTGTTTGGTGTACGACGTCGTTTGGTGTTAAACCAAACAACGTCATTTTCATTAACTTTAAAATGCTAAAGCCGAAGTAGACGACGACATCTAACTTGAAAATTTACCGACGGAAATTTCCCGTCGGCAATCCCAAAACTTTTTAATTCTGTCAACAATTCCCGCTTTTTTTACAGACGAGCGTTTGATGCAGTCGGTAAAGTCCATTGCAAATTTTGTCAAGATAATTAAAATTTTCATATTTAGCGATGGATATTAGTACCATTGCTAAATAAAAAAAATTACAATTTTACCGACAGAAATTAGATTTCGTTCGGTAATTTGCAATAGTTTCTTTTCCATTGCTAATTCCCGTTTTGTTGTAGTAGTTATAAATGATTTTAATACTTGTATCTCACTAGTTATTTTTATTAAAAAATTATTATCATGACATAGTTAAATATCTTCATTATTAAAACTGAACAATTAAATTATTATGTTTGGATAGTTATATCATTTTTATTTTTGATAATTTATTTAAAAATTAATTATGCTAATTTTTTATTTTTTAGCTTTATTTTAATATCTATGTTTTAATTTATCATTTACTTGTATCTAATATTTTTAACTTATATTATTAAATAGCATAGATTATTGGTTACGTTGTATGTATAGAAAAGAGAATGAGAAGTCGTGTTAAGTATGCTGTCTGTGCCCGTGAGAACATGTTGAAAAGAGGGTTGCACTTTTCGTGGCAGTCCTCTGTTTTCACTTAGGTTGATTAAAATAAATTTGCTACATAAGCATATAACGTGGCAATAAGTCCTCGGGTGTTATCAGGCACTTTCCATAAGAGATTGAGAGTTGGAATCTTCTCAACGTCTGAAGTTGATAAATTAGCTTGCTAAATATGTCGCTAGAGTACCACAATCAGTATTGGTCAGACTTAATAACAATGTCAGTAAAACTTTAATTTTCTTTTTACTCTATGGCTTTAGCACTTTACATGTATTTATAAACTAGTTGCCTCAGTTGCAAGACCATACTTTTGATGTGCTTGAGAATTAACATGAACTTATTTACATTGTGGACCTGGCTATGGAAAAAGGTCCATATTATATGATATTTGCGGGAACGTCTCTGACACTAGAAAAGGATATTTGGACACAAGTGAAAAGAGGATAGGTCCGTAAAACTCCATTATCCACAAACCTGAAGAGACCGGTGGCTGTGGTTGTAAGAGAACTAGAGAGGAACTGTGTACTGTGTGACTAATGGTAACAGATGAGTTCGATATCTCAAAGTGTGTTGATGGCATTGACTGTTACAGTGAACAAGTATAATTCGTCCAATGTTCATGCAGTTCATAGAAGAGAAGGCAATAGACCCTCTACAGCTTCTTCAAAAACGGCCACCGAAATTGGAAGAAGAGGTATTCTCCTAGCTGCTATGGTTGGTGCTTATCCAATCAGTGACTCCAAGACTGAGCTTCTCAAAAGTAACAGTTCATTTTTTCTTCTTCTTATTGCTCTTAAAATCACACTAGTAGTTGGTAGTGCTGTTGGAAGTTGCCGTTTTTAATTTTGCCCATGCTAGTATGATACACACTTGTGTTTACTTACCAATTCATGACTGACGACTAAACCTTATTTTCCGGTCATCAGAATATCTGAAGAAATCAGAGGAAAACAAGGCCAAAAATGACAAGGAGGTATGACATACAATATGGTGTGAAATGGCTGTGTTTTGGAACATCACTGCCCACCAATGATTCGGCTTCCCCAATTAACAGTTGATGTTTTGTTGTTTTCAGAGATTGGATAGCTATTACAAGCGGAACTACAAGGATTACTTTGACTATGTGGAGGGAGCTTTGAAAGGGAAGAAGGAGCAGGATCTAACTGAATCAGAAAAGGGCATTATAGATTGGCTAAAGAATAATAGATAAAAGCAGATTATTATATTCTCAAGAAACAGCGATGGTTTCTCTTTTGTTATCAACCAATATTGCCAAGCTCTCTCATCTGCAAATTACATCTTTTCTTCACTGTTCCTTTTCCGCCCATTGCTCCTTTTCTCAACTTCTCTGATACGATCGAACACATGCAATCCTTAGAATTAATGTATTATTAGCACCGAGCCATGTGATTCTATCTTACTACATCTTGCCCATGTGTGCAAGTCCTTTATTGTATAAACAAGGACCTGGAATTCCTTCTTCCATTGTTCATTACTTTTATGCGACTGTTTGAATATTTATGCAGTTGATAAAGGAACTTGGGCGATGTTATGGTTACAAATATGCATTCTTCTTTTTAAGCTTCAAGAAAATTGTATTATTTCGGGGTTATGATCTAAAAGCTCATACAATGATGTAGGTGATTACCGGTGAAGTCAGTTATAACCTAGTTTAATGGTAGTATAACGTTCTTTGAGAGTAGGAGAAAAAGAAATGAAAGTTGCAAGTATATTCTTAAACTGGGGGCACTGACTTAAATTCATTGAAATGCAAATCTTACATTTATAAATAGGCAGTAACAAACCACTAATAGATCACTTCCCCGTGATCTTAGAAATATGACATAATCTAAACCACTATCAACATAATCAACAACTTAAAAACAAGAAAATAACGGTCCTAAAAAGTAGGAACTAACTCCTAGTTTTACTAGAAACCTAAAACATGTTTCAACACTCCTCTTGCCTTAAGACTTGCAGACTCTAGGTCTTGCTCCAGCTTATCAAACTTACTTACAGGCAAAGGCTTGGTAAAAACTTTCCTAATTTGATCTTTAGTTTTGCAATGAACCAAAACAACTTCACCATCTTTCTGAACATCCCTTAAAAAGAACAACTTAATGTTGAAGTGCTTGGTTTTGCTATGGAACAATGGATTGTTTAAAATGGCAATGGCAGCTTGATTAGCTACTTTCGTCTTTGTGCCTTCTTTCTACTCCAATTTCAAATAAAATAAAATTTTCCTCATACATAAAACTTGATTGATAGCTACAGTAGCAGCAATAAACTCTACCTAAGTAGTGGAATGAGCAACAATCTCTTGCTTCTTTGAACTCCAACAAAAAAATCCTGAACCAAGTGTAAACTAGTAACTTGATGTGCTCTTCATATCATCAATGCAACCACTCCAGTCACTGTTTGAAAATCCAACAAGCTTGAAGACCTTGCTACTTGTGAACTTAACACCATAATCATAAGTTCCTTTGACATATCTGAGCACTCTTTTAGCAGCCTTGAGATGATTTTCACTTAGACACTGCATAAAATGAGATAAAGCATATACAACATTTAAGATATCAGGTCTAGTTGCATATAACAGACAACCAATCATGCTTCTAAAGTAGGCTTCATTAACTTTGGTAGCTCCATCTTCCTTGATGAGTTTCTTCTTTTGATTCATAAGAGTACTATTTTCTTTGCAATCTTCAACCTTGAATTTTTTTCATAATCTCTTTGGTATATTTCTGTTGACATATAAAGATTTCATATTCTTCTTGTCTGATTTCCATTCCAAGAGAGAAATTCATAAGTCTAAGATCAGTCATTTCAAAAGATTCAATCATTTCTTGTTTGAATTTTTTCACAAGTTTCGTGTTATTCCTTGTCACTAATAAATCATCCACATAAAGAGAGACAATAAGAATATAAGCTCCTTTCTTCTTGATGTACAGAGTTGATTTAGAAAGGCTCTTCTCAAAGCTCAAGTTCAGCACGTATTTATCTATTCTACTATACCAGGCTCTTGGAGCTTACTTTAGGCTATAAAGTTCTTTTTTAAGGAGATAAACTTTGGCCTCTTCCCCCTTCTTTGCATAAACTTTAGGCTGCTCTACATAAATCTCCTCCTGTATAAAACCATTCAAGAATGTAGACTTAACATCATGTTGAAAAACCTTCCAATTTTTCTACATTGCAATAGCTAAGAGAAGTCTGATGGTATCAATTCTTGCAACTAGTGCACACGTGTATGAGTAGTCCACATCAAGAGTTTGAACATATCCTTTTACTACGAGCCTAGTCTTGTACTTGTTGATAGCTCTATTAGCATTCAACTTTGTTCTAAACACCCACTTGCCCCTTA
The DNA here is from genome assembly GCA_027478405.1 of Erythroxylum cassinoides. Classification (NCBI taxonomy): domain Eukaryota; kingdom Viridiplantae; phylum Streptophyta; class Magnoliopsida; order Malpighiales; family Erythroxylaceae; genus Erythroxylum; species Erythroxylum cassinoides. Next base: position 70,091,182 of record JANIPM010000232.1, read on the forward strand.
TAATATTTCTATTTGAAGTCTATCCACCAGCTCCTAAGTGTTGTTTTTCTCGATCATAGATAGATCTTCCTGCACTGAAACTATCTAATTCTGGTCTAGCTTGGCTTCACCATGGCCTACAGGTTCACATTAGGCAATATTGCACCTCTAGTAAACATCCTCAAGTGATCTAGTATTTCTAATATGAACATCATCCACAAGTTCATCTTGAAGTAGCTCAAATTGCGGCTCTCTTATTAGAGACAAACTCTTCTGACCATGCCAACGCCATTCTTTCTCGTCCACAAAATACACATCTCTACTTATAATAATCTTTCCAATTTGAGGCTGGTATATTTTATAGGTTTTTGAAAAAGTACTATAGCCTATAAAAATTCCTAGCAACACCTTCTTATCAAGCTTATCTCTCTTTATCTGTGGAACATAAGTAAAATATAGACATCCAAACACTTTAAGAAAGCTCATAGATGGTTTGTAACTATACCATGCCTCAAATGGAGTTTGATCTTGTAGTGCTCTTATGAATAATCTATTTTGTAAGAAAACTACGATATTTTTTGCTTCTACAAAGAACTTCATTGGCAGATTCTTGTCATGGAGCAGACTTCCTGTTATCTTGCATCAAATGCTTATCAATTCTACTGTATCAAGCTCTAGGTGCTTGTTTTAAGCCATATAAGGCTTTCTTAAGCAAATACACATTATCTTCATGCCCTTTGATTGCAAATCCATTAGGCTGCTCAATGCATATCTCCTCCTTAAGAAAGCTATTTAGAAAGGCTAATTTAATATCAAGTTGATAGACTTTCCAACTCTTTTGTGTACCCATTGCAAGCAACAACCTAATTGTATCTAGTCTAGAATTAGAAGCAAAAGTGTTAGAAAATCAAAACTAAAAATTTGAGCATACCCTTTCACAATAAGCCTGCCTTTATGCTTGTTAAGTGAGCCATCAGGACTTAACTTGATTTTAAATAGCCACTTTACTCTAATCACCTTTCTTTCTACAAGTCTTTTTACCAACTTCTAGGTCTTATTTTTTTCAATCATCTTGAGCTCTTCCCTCATTGTAGTAACCCATTTTGGATCCTTCTCATCTTTCCAAAAATCTGCAGGTTCAAGTATAGCCATATTACATCTCTGATAAATATCAGAAATGGTCTCATACCTCTAACAGGAATTCATTAAACATCTCTTCTTCTTGGATTTGCAATTTTGGAGCTTGGTTAAGAATCAAAGTTAATTGCTTTCCTTCCCAATCCCACTCATCATTCTCCATGAAATGCACTTCTATGCTTATCAAAATTTTCCTAATGTTTTGATGGAAAATTATATAAGCCTTAAAGATTGTGCTATAACCAACAAAGATGAATGCTTTTGCCTTTTATCTAATTTATCCCTTTTGATTTGAGGAGCGTAAACAAAGCACAAGCATCCAAACACTTTGAGATTTTTTATAGAAGGTTTAAAATCATACCAGGCTTCATATGGAGTCTTTCCTACATTAGCTTTTATAGGAAGCCTATTGATAAGGAAGATTGCAGTGTTTGCTACTTCAGCCCAATATTCCTTTAGCAAATTCTTCTCAAACATCAAACATCTAGCCATCTCCATTATGGTATGATTCTTTCTCTCACTAACTCCATTTGGTTGTAGAGTGTATGGAGCAGTGAGTTGATGTTCAATAACAACTGCTTCACAAAAAAAGATTGAACTGATCAGAGGTGTACTCTTTGCCATTATCAAATCTCAAAGCTTGGATTTTATGCCCACTTTGTGCTTCAATCCATTGCTTAAATTTCCAAAACACACCAGCAACTTTTGACTTGAATCTAAGAAAATAGATCAACATATTCTAGAATAGTCATCAATGAGATTAAGAAATACCTGCTCCAATTGAGAGATGGAGTTTTGTAAGGTCCAACCAAATTAGTATGTATCAATTGTAGTTTTTCAATAGCACTCGAAGTTGCTTACTTGAAGGGAAGTCTCGATTGCTTTCCTTATTGATAGGCTTTACAATTTGGATTTCCAAATTCAAGGTGAGGCAAACCTTAAGCCAGTTCATCTCTCTAGAAATTCACCACAGTTGTATAATTGAAATTTCCAAGCCCTTTGTGCTAAACTTTTTTATAGATTTTTTCTTTAGAAAATGTTGCTTACTTCTTATCTAATGGATCAAGTACAAAGTTCTTCTCTTTCATTTTTACTTTGAACACATCTTTGTCTTCTATGTCCTTGATTAAACATTGATTTATTTCAAAGATAACTTTGAAACCTTTTTTAATCAACTGACCAACTTTCAACAAATTTTGACTAATATTAGGTACAAATAACACATTTTGATAAGCTTTGTACCTGAAGTGTTTTCAATTGCTATTGTTCCTTTTCCCTTGAATGCAATGCACTCTCCATTGCCAATCTTCGCTTCGAAATCTATGAAATGTCTAACTCTTTGAAGAGATCACAATTAAAGTTCATATGGTTGGTACAACCACTATTAATGAGTCACTTCTCACACGACAGGTTGCAAAGTAAGAAGCTACAAAGAGTTGCTTCTCCTTTTCTAGATCAGTAACATAAGCAACATTCTTCTTCTATAAATTCACTTGTGTCACTGTCTTCTATTGATTATTGCTCTTGTAAATTCGCTGGTGATGTCCCATCTTCTGTCCCTTCTCATATTGTTGGTCTAACTTTCTCCAGTATTTGAAAGGTGGATGACCCTTCCTTCCACAATGTTTATAATTAGGGAAATCAGATTTCGTTCCCTTACTAGCATTAGGAGAATCAGCACCTAAGTTTCCCTTCTTGTTCTTCTCATTCTTCTTCCCTTTTCCTCCTTGACTAGAATGATATCTTATAGTTAATGCATCTTTAACAAACCCTTTAAACCTTATGAGCCTTCTTTGTTCTTATACATGGAAAGCATACATGAATTCTGCCAAACTGACCTTTGACTGGTTTTTAAAGTTTTCTAGCAAGGAAACGATTGCTTCAAACCTTTCAGGAATAGTTACAAGAATTTTTTGAACTAATTTGGAATTAGGAAATTTAGAACCAAGTAACCTTACTTTGTTAGCAATTCTAAGCAATCTGTTAGAGCACTCCACTATCTCAAAATCCTTCATCTTTTGAAGCTCAAATCTCTGATTAGGTTTGCATTCCCTTAATCCTCCCACCTCCTTCATACTCCTCCTTTAGGAAATTCCAAACTTCAAAAGTTGATTTCAATATCATGATTATGACAAATATTTCAGGGGAGACCTTAGCAAATAACGTAGTTTTTGCCTTCGACTTTTTTTATTTCTTATTCTTATTATTTTTTATTTGTGTCATAGTTGGATTTGTTGGTAATGGTGGAACTTCATAGTCCTCATCCACAACTTCCTATAGATCCTTTACTCCAAATGAACCTCTATCCTTATTGCCCAGACATGATAACCTTCACCATTGAAGACTGGTGGTGCCAGAGCAGTGAAAGGAGCTTCTCAGTCAATAGAAGAAGAAAACAAAGATATAGGGGAAAAAAGGCTTCTCTCAATCACAGATCCCTCAAGAAGAGTGCTTAGAGAATGAGATAGATTGAGATGATAAAAAATGATCAATAATAAGAGCAAAGAACAACGAATTTCTTATGTAAAGTTTGTTCTTTTATTAATCAGATAATGAGTTTAAATACAACAAAAGATAGTAATAGAGGAAACAAAAGCCAAGGAACTACATGGAATACATTCCTATAATCAACAACTTCCTAAATTTGAACCAGTCAAACAACTAAGAAATTGAAAATAACAAAAGACATGTAAAATTCCAGCTTGGATAATGTTACAACAGCTGAACCACAAGTTCAATACAAGATATCTTCAAGTGAGTCAAACTATAATCATAGACTTGTAACATATTCTTCATGAGAAAAATCCTAAGGCAAATCAATTTTCTAAATGGGGAGCCTAAGGGGAATAAAAGATTGGTATCTTCTATAAAGAAAGTCTGAGTCTATATATTATAATTCCAAGTAGTTCGAACAATAGAAAAATGAGAGAACAATAAAGATCTAAGAATATGTGCAACATAAGGAACTATCAGATGATGCTAAGATAAGGAGCCTTAAATGCAAAGCCACAGGGTTATGCTGATAAACAAAAAACTTTATCGTATTTCTTTTACTTTACCTTATATTGTTACGAGCGATCAATCACAAAGAACAAGTACGAAAATCACAAACACACATATTGACGTGTTTCACCAAGATTTGACCTATAAATAGCTCATACAAAGATATTACTAACCAATAGTAAGGAAGGATACACAAAATTATGTGAAGATATGTGACATATATCAATGACACTTAAACATATACCATAAGTTTATGGCCAATTACATGCCCATGTTTACCCTGATATCATTTTCTCACTAGAAGATGGACATCATATAAACCTTTTTCTCTTATAATGCATTAGAATGAATGTATCATAATGGCGATCGAATACTTCACTAAATGGGTACAAGTTTAATCTCTATATGGTTCCTTTGCTATTATTATAGATAACAACCTACATATTAGTAACAAAGGATTCTTTCAATTATACAAATAAATGAAAGTCATGTAAAGCTTTGCATCTGTTGCTCATCCACCAACAAATGGCCTAGTTGAAGTTATAAACATAACCATTCTTTCAGGCCTAAATACCAAAGTGGAGATGTCTAAAGAAACTTTGGTAGACCAAATCCACTCCATCCTCTAAGATATTGCATCACATCTAGAACTTTTGTAAGAGAATCACCCTTCAGTTTGGTCTTTGAGATAGAGGCCCTAGTTTTAGTAAAGCTAAATATTGAAATCCTAAGAGTGACCAATACCAGTAAGAAGCTAATAGAAAAGGCATAAGAAATGAGCTCGACTTACTAAAAGAAATAGAAGACAGTGCCTTTATAAAAAAAAAATTGAGTACTAACAAAAGGTAAAGGATTACAACATAAAGAGAATCAACACACAAGATCTAAAGAAAGGACACGTGATCTTGAGAAGAACTTATGTGATAGATATAGGTAAGGAAAAGGGAAAGCTTACAAGAAAGTAACATGACTCATTTATTATTAAAGTTGTAAGATCATAAACTTGTAAGTTATCTTATTTCAACGGGTGATAAATTCCATAACTATGGAATAGGAAACATTTACATCCATACTATCAAAAAAAACTTATCTTTTTAATGCTCAATTTTTTATCTTCCAAAACATCATGATTTATACCCAGTTTACACACCTAAGACGTTTTTGCTTTAAGACAAATTGTGCATTCATAAGACACAAATTTATTAAGTGATCGTGCATATAAAATATTTTCACTTTAAGAAAAAATGTATTCATAAAATGAAAATTTGTTAAGTTGTTGCATACCTAAGACATTATTAGTATTGAGGAAAAATGTGTTTTTAAGATGTAGATCTAATAAGTAATCTTGTACCTAAGACATTTTCCTTGTAAGGCAAAAAGTATTTTTAAGACAAAGATTTGTCAAGTTGTTGTGCTCTTAAAACGTTCTTATCTTGAGATAAAATACATTTATAATACATAAATTTATTAAATGATTGCACACCTAAGACATTTTTGCTTGAATTAAGGCATAATATATCCATAAGATGTAGATCTACTAAACCAAAGACATTTTCTTTGTAAGGAAACATAAAATTTTAAGACTTAGATCTGCTATGCAATTGCCCAACTAAGATATTTTTGTTGTAAATAAAAAAAACACGTTCATCAAAATAATAGATATTTGACAATAGTGATCATAAACACATTTTTGTTTTATGCTTTCGTTTAGGTACATATTTGTCAAACTATAGATGGACACTTAAGACATTTTTACAACTAATTTGCAACTCAAACCCTCACAAAGGAAGTAAATAAATTTTCCTAAATTAGGTAAGGAGAAAGAGTCAACATAATATAAGGAAGAAGGTGTATATTAATAGTCAACCTCAAAAGGCCAAAAAATATACTAAAAAATAGAAAATAATAATGCATATCTAATTAGAGAGATTTATAGACTCAAAAATATTCGTGAAATTTGTAGAAGTTACACTCCTTAAATACACACTACTAGCTCTAAACATCATCTAGTGAGTCAATCCTCTTGACCTTTATTGATCCAAGAACTTATTACCAACCTATTAAAGAGCACTAGATGATCGACATTAGTAAGAGGGCAATGACCCTCAAGTTCTTTTTCTTATGATTTTCTCAACCAAGTTCTTTAAAGATCAGTAAAATCATTACGAGGAGACTTAGGCAAAGACTCAACCTCGAGGACAGATTCATACTTGGGGACAATTCAGACTTGGATACAGGCTTAGACTTGGGGGCAAGTTTGGAAGTAAAAAAGTCGCTAATTCTTAAGTAGTTAATGGACAATTCTGTATACTTGAACTTTAAAAACTTTTTATGTTTGTGTAAGCCCTTAATAAAGAGAACTTCATGACATTATCATAATTCCAAGTCACAAAAGACTTGCTCTAAAAATTGACAACATATATATGTTGTATACTCCTTCCCCATAAGATACCAAGTTTGATTTTAGTACTCAGTGTGAGATCCCACATCGGTTGGAGAGGAGAACGAAATATCTTTATAAAGGTATAGATATCTCTTCCATTTACGAGCGTTTTCTCAGGTGTCGGAAGAGCAAAACTCCGAGGGCCTTGGCCTGAGGGGCAACCTAAAGTGGACAATATCTGTGGGCGAGTAGTTTGGGCTGTTATAAATTAATCAGAGCTAGTTCACAACCAGTTGTGCCAGTTAGGACAATGGGCCCTAAGGGGGTGGATTATGAGATCTCATATCAGCTAGAGAGGAGAACGAAGTACGCCTTATAAGGGTATGAATACCTCTTCCCTATATATGCATTTTCTTAGGGGTGGGAAGAGCAAAACCGTGAGAGCCTTGGCCCGAGGGGTAACCCAAAGCTGACAATATCTGTGGGCGGATGGTCTGGGCTGTTATAAATGGTATCAGAGCGAGTTTTTGACCGTTGTGCTAATGAGGACACTGGGTCCTAAAGGGGTGGATTGTAGGATCACACATCAACTGGAGAGGAGTACGAAGTACGTCTTATAAGGATACGAATATCTCTTCCCTATAAATGCATTTTTTCGAGGGTGGGAAGAGCAAAATCGTGAGGACCTTAGCTCGAGGGACAATCTAAAGCAGACAATTTCTATGGGCAGGTGGTCTAGGCTGTTACAAATGGTATCAAAGTTAGTTCTCTACCTGTTGTGCTAGTGAGGACACTGGGCCCTAAAGGGGTGGATTATGAGATCCCACATCGACCAGAGAGGAGAACGAAGTATACATTATAAGGGTACGGATACCTCTTCCCCAAAAATGCATTTTCTCAGGGGTGGGAAGAGCAAAACTGTGAGGGCCTTGGCTCGAAGGGCAACCAAAAGTGAACAATATCTGTGGGCGAGTGGTCTAGGCTATTATACTCAGGCTCCAAATTCTCATAGTTTGTTATCAAATTATTAACTTCTTTATTGAGAGTCCTTATTTCCTCATTTTAGCCTTCCAACTCCTGCTTCAGATCTTTCATAGTTTTTTGTGAGCATTGACTGTCTCTAATTATCTAAAGAAGCATTTGCCTCTCCCTCTCTAATTCCTTATTATAGATATTCATGGACATATAGACAAACACTAAAAATTATCAACTTCAACTAAAGGGTTTTGAGGGTTCTTGGGGAGAAATTAGACGTGATCCAAGTGAGTTCATATATAATTAGGACATCATATCTCAACCGAAAACCTTAAGGCAATAGGTTATGAGTCCTATCTTTGTATATAACTCACTTCATCCTTATGTCTCTTTCTGTTATGGGATTACTTCATTTGTGAATTTTAACATCTCCCACTCATAAGTGGATCCATCTATATTAGACTAGCTCCCCCTTAACCCATAGCTTACATGAAGCCATTTGAGTCATTTTATGAATCACTCATTCTTAGGACCCAAATCCATGAATCTCTATTTATCGAGCTTTGCCAACCTAGCTCTGATACCAATAAAGTGTTTTGAGGGGCCTTAGGGAGAAATTGGGTGAGATCCAAGTGAGCCTATATACTATCAGAACATTATATCTCAACTCAAAACCTTAAGGCTATAGGTTATAAGTCCTATCTTTATATATAACTAACTTCATCCTTATGTCAACGGGTTCTACTTAACTAAATTTGTGTGATTTGAATGAGTAAACTCATATTATATGAATTTAGAGGCAGGGTTAGGAATAACATATAAGATATGTTTTGGCAAGAGTTGTCACCTAATAGTTCTGAAAGTCACATGAAATGTGATTGATGAAGTTGTTATCTACCTAATTTAAGTTTAATTCGTTTGTTGAACAAACTCAAGATCAACTAAATTTGAATGGAATCCTAACCCACTAGAGAGATTAGAGTAATCTTTTTAAATAGTATTTAGGGCTATTATTTCGAATAAAAAGTGGGAGAAATCAAATACATTATTAAATTCCTAATATTATTTGATCTCCTTGGTATATAATCGATTACTTGTTTTTTCTTATATTCATATTATTGTTATGAGTGGAATTTACCTTATTTAGTATAGTTGATACTAAGTAAGTGAACCAAATTTCTTGGACATAGGTTATATTTGAGAAGATTTCTCACAATTAGATAGAAAAGTTGTATGCAATTTTGCTATAATCCCTATTGAGGATTCGATGAGAAAATTTTAAAGACATGTCAAAATCATATAGATGACAAAATTTATTAATATTTTGAGCTAAATAATGTCTTATAAACTTTGATGACAATATGTAAGACGTATGTCAACACCATGATAGCAAGATGCAAGAGGTTACATAAAGTATAGCTAAAAGGTTAATCAAATTGTTTCGTTTAATTTTCTTTACTAAAAGTATCACTGTGGAATACAATTATAGTCAATTTTTATAGTATGATAATTGTTGTCATCAGAAGAAAAATGATTACATGACTTTGGATGCGTATACATGATATGATAAAGATTGTATATATTTTTAGTTCATGCTTATGAGTGTACAACACTAAATTTAGATCCAACATCACTATAATGTTCAAAGCATTAAAAGAAATAGATTATTGAGCAAAAATAGTTAATCCAATTTTTTACAAATAGTTTATATATATTGGATTGAAGGAGACTTATGCTTAACCTAAGTGCCAAAAATGCAAATTTGGATAACTGAGACCATCCTTTTATGCCATGTTGGTTAAATCAACATGAGAGAATCATAGAGTTACATATAAGGATATATGTATCTTTTTTATTTTGAATTGTATGAAACTTGTGTAGTTGATGAATAATCAAATCAATCTTTAGTGAAAGGATGATCATGGTATTGAATTGTTACATTTATACATGTGATGTATTAGATAGAACAATAATTCACAAAAGTATGATACCTATATTTTAGTGAATTATTATTGACTTTATATGATATAGTCATATGTGTTAAATGAAATAATGATTTGACATTTTGAAAAGTTCAGATTGTTTAAACCATTAAGAATGTCAAAGCACTTCAATGAGATTGATGTGGAGAGTTTTAAATTTTCGTTATCTATAGGATATTAGATTCTTTATTGAATACCTTCACAATAACAATTCTAACTTTTATTTGTATCTATAGGTAAACAGAGACATATTGCCCATAGAAAACAATAATTATAATTTTCAATTGTTGAAAATATAATCTTCCAAGAACAACTCTTATTGGATATGAAAAAGTAACAACCAAATTCTAGGAATAAGATCTATAGAGATAGATTGGAAGTTGTTAAATGTTCTACCTCCAAGGATATAGATAATGTACTAAAGATGTGTAGTATTTTAGATTTTTTATACTTGTGAAATATTAAAGATATTCATTATTCTATGTATGAGTTTTTATTTAAGTTTAAGGTGATAAGGATATTAACTTTAGAAGTAAATCCTGATTAAGGTATAAGTTACTTAGAACAACATTATTTAGAAATTGGAAAAGTTCCAATATAGCAATGGTTATTAATTAAGCCATAATACATTTTTCATTTAGTAAAAATGATTAATTGGATTAATAGGTTCTTTAATAAACTTGATATAATTCTTTGCATTTTTTTCAAGATAGTAATGTACTGTAGAACATTAGAGCCATTGTGTGTGTAAACGGAGCTAAGGTCTTATCAAAGATATTGGGCAATTTTTCTTAATTATAATGATAGTTAAGATGAAAGTTGTAAGATTTAAGCAAGTGCTTACATAGAAATCTTATAGAATTATATCATTAAGCCACTATCTCAATAATATAATAATCCTCATATGGTGATATGGTATAAGATACTTAAATGATTGGCTTAGTGCAAGTGGCAGATTGTTAGTTTATGCTCTACAGCCAATTTGTTGGTTATAATTTAGTGAAAAAATAATTTAAAGGCATTTGTTATCTTTTACATATTTAGATGTATATGATAAAGTTCATGGGATAATTATACATTACAAATGAAATTATGATAAGATTATAATTA
>JANIPM010000232.1:70101850-70115561 GCA_027478405.1 Erythroxylum cassinoides
AAAATCATCCCATTTGGAGCACTACATCAAAAGTTATGCTCAAAACATTTCAGATATGTCTTATGCTAAATCATTTTCTAGTACGATTATTTCTATCCAAAAATTGACATTATAAAACACAAAATTGAAATTCGATTTCTTCATAACAATTGTATACCTATTTCCGTAGTTTAATCTAAATCAAGAATCACCTCATTTGGATTACCAGAGCAAAAGTTATGGCCAAAATACGTTCAGATGTTCCTAATCCAAGACTGCTCACTAATCTGAACTTCAATTCAGAAATTGAAAGTCTTAGGGGCTAAATTAAAATTTCATTTCTTCATATGACTTGTAGCCCCATGTCTCAATTTTATTTTACCTTAAGAATCAAATCAATCGGATTACCACAGATCTCGAATTTCTCAAAAGGCTGAACCATGTTCAGAATATTTCCTAACTCATTTGATTAAATTAATCATCCTCAATTTAATCTCATAAAAATACAAATTTCTCCTGAAGATGTAATTAATTGTCTTAGGAATCCAACTCTTTGAAAACCAAATCAATCGGATGTCAGACGGAAAAGATATAAGCAAAAAGTTGGAGAAATCTTTGGTCAAGGTAGAATTATGTTTTGTAAATAATTTACAAATGTTATCAATCGACTTAATAACTAATGGTGAAGAACTAATATGATTAGAATTAAAATATAGTAGACATTAATTTCATGTTCTATGTCTAATCAGAATATTATATGATGAAATGAATGAATTATACAAAAAAATCACGATAGAAAGGTTAGTCAAAACTACTTTAACATTCCTAAATATTTGAGAGGTCGTAATATATTGCTAGACGTCAATCTTAATCTATAGATTAAATTTTAATTAAAAATTTAAAGATAAATTAAAGGAGTTTAATTTAGCTGATTCAAAATATAATGTAGAGTTATAATTTATATCCATTTCCTACATATTTAGGAACCTAATAGGTTATACATAAAAAACAGCTCAAAGAAAGTAAATATATTTTAATCAAATTGGACTTGATTGACTTTATGATTAACAATAAGATATCTAATAAATAAGGATTAATGCTAAATATTAGATCTTATTTGGATATAATTGGTATTTAATTACAATTATTCGTAATTCTAATTAAACTTTCATTTTAATTAAATTACTAAAATATCCAAAACTTATTATAAGTAGGCTTAAGCTCTAATAGAGCTAGCACTCCTTGCCTAACCCTCTCTACAACAGTTGCAGAGTTTTTTTAACTCATTCTATAAATACTATTAGAGGTCAAACACTTGTGCAACTATGATAGTTAAGATGAGTCAATTTCAAAAACAATTTGAGGGATATAATAAAAACATGATCAAGCTTTAGAATAAGATATGAATTAAGATTTATATTTTCTTATCATTTATGTGTTAATCATTTTATAGAATTTTAGTGATCTTGACTTTTGAGAAATCAAACAAAAAGTTTTGTATTTCTTCCACTTTGCGCAGGATTGGATTCTATCTTGATTTCCCAACAACAACAACATTAACCTTATGATCAAGTTAAGAGAAAAACTAATCTCTTTAGTGATGTTAAACTTAATTTACTTGTATAGTACATATATAAAGACAAGCTTCTATACAATTATATGCCAATTATGACATAAAAAAATTGAACTATTGGACTTCATATCCTATTTGAGGACAAAGACATCAGATTCAAGTTTCTTACATTTATTGTTGATAATTATGCTTATTGAAGTCGTTATCCTACCACAGTTCTGTGCAAGACAAGGGCTTCCTCAATTATTTCATCGTTAGCATCAATTTTGATGATAAGGTTGGCTTAAGTAACCCTTTGAGTTTGGCAACTCTTTATGGAATTGTCCTCTTTCTTTTCTTAAAGGCATCATCTTCTTAGTGAGCTATAAACATAATCTTACGCAGATCAATTCCTAAAAAATATAGGAGTTGATAATAATGACTAAGAAAAAAATAACAAACATTTGGAAAATGACCTAGAAACTTGTTAATTATTAATGCTAACATTGAAACAACTGTTGACATTATTTTGTAGAAGCCTAATGATAAATATAAATAGATTTATAAGCTACATAAGACAAAATGTAGACAACATGTCATTATAATATCATAACACTTGCTAATCGAAGAAGATGAAAATTGTAACATATCTTAAGCTAAATTTTTATGTCTAACTGAGAAAATAAAGAAAAAATTATAAGCTTTGTTATCACTTATTTAGGCTCTAAGAAATAACACTCACAAGAACTTAGAGATTAGTCAACTAACAATAAACTATTCACATATTAAAGATTATTGAAAATTATGAACATAGGATTTTAATATGAAAAACCCTCTAATGTAGAGGTAAAAAAAATACAGGACATACTAATAATAAAATTCCTTAAATTAAATAGCATGATACAAATGATAAAGTTTTCGAGCTCTCTCACTCAAGATACTTTGCAAGACAACTAGAGCTAATTTAGTTATTTCTGCTTTCTGTAAAGCTTTCTCAAAAGACTTATGCTAACAACCTCAAAATTTGAGTACAAATTCACACACGCACACGCTCACGCACACACAAACACACACAAACCCACACACACACACACACACACACACACATACACACACACACACACACACACACACACACACACACACACATACATACACGCACGCACGCATATATACCAATACTACTTCTAAACAAATTCTAAAAATCAAACTTTAATAAAACTGTAGTTGATGAAAGCTATTTGGGCTCTAAAACTCTTCTATCATCATATGTTTTTGTCACATACAACTTTTGTCTCTCAAACTTATTTAAATCTCAAAAGGATAAGAATTTATATTGTGCCACAACTTCATTCCTTTTCATCCATGAAGACAACTAATACTTTCGAAGTTCATATTTAGTATAACTAAACAAATAAATGTCTATAGAATGGGAATGGCCCACAATAATCTCTCCCTTAAGCCCATTTTAGAGGAAAAATCAACTACCCTATTGTCACTTAAAAGCCATCTTGGTGAGCTCGCTACAAAGCTCAAGCATACTTTTAAGAAATACCTTTGTTAACATATCGACATCATTCTTGTTCATGTTAATCTTCTTCAACTTTATTAGTTATTCCTTAACCACATACTGTAACCAATGATGCGTCACATCAATATGCTTAGTATGAGAATGATATATGGAATTTTTGCTCAAATTCGTAGCAAAAATTCTTGGAGAAAATTATGTGCTCATGTTGTTTCACATCCAATTCTTAGATAAATCATTTTAACTAAAGCATCTCCTTTGCAGCTTTAATGACTACAACATATTTCTCTTTAATAGTAGACAAAGCTATACACTTATACAACTTAGATTGCCAAGAAATAGCCCCCTCCCCTAACCACCCCTTGTAAATTTGAACAAACATCCTAAGATTTATATTATTGAAATCACCATCCATGTCTACATCTGTGTGCCCTTCTGCAATTTGCTTACCACCTCTAAAACTCAAACACAATCTGAAAGAGCTTCATAACTATTTGAAGATCCACTTTACGATTTCCTAATATATCTTTCCTGAATTGGATAAGAACCTACTTACCAATCTAAAAGTGTGTGCATTGTCTAGTTTAATGCACACATGATATACATTAATGAGCATATAATAGAGGAGTACGAAATAGAGGACATATACTCTTTCTCCTTTTCGATGGTAGGACAAGCTCTCTTGCTCAACTTGAAATGAACAGCTAAAGATGTATTCACTAGCTTGGCATTCTTCAAGTTGGACCTTTAAGCACTTGTTCAAAATATTTTTCTTATAAAACCCATATATTTTCAACCTTTTTGCCCCAAGTAATCTCCATACTGAAAATATGTTTTGTAGTACCAAAGTGTTTCATTTAAAAAGACTTGAATAAGTCATCCTTAAACCTACAAATCATGCCAGCATCTTGTCCACTGATCAACATATCATCCATATAAGAGAAGGATGATAAAGTTACTACTAAGGAATTTTCTAAAATTGACACAAGGAGTAGCTAATGTTCATTTGTAACCACTACTCGTCATAAAAAAATGAAACTTCTTGTACTACTACCTTGGTGCCTATTTAAGCCTATAAAGACTCTTATTTAATTTGCATATAAAGTTCTATTTCTCTTTTTCATTGAACCTTTTTAATTGCTCCATATAAGTCTCCTTATCCAAATTGATATGTAAGAAAGTAATCTTTATATTAAGTTGCTTAAAGTTCACACTAGCAATAAAGCCCAATACAATGCTTATCAATGTTATCTTGACCACTGGTGAAAAAATATTGTTGAAATCAATACTTTTCTTTTAATTATAACCATTTACCATTAGTCTTGCCATATGCTTCAACATCTTGTCACCATCTTTCTTAATCTTAAACAACCATTTATTATTCAAAGGTTTCTTACTTTTTAGACACTTCATTAATTCATTGGTCTCATTCTTCTTCAATGATTCTATCTCATCTTGCATTTTCTTGAGCTAAGAATCTTTATCTTTTAACAACTTTACTTCTTGGAAACTCTCTGGTTCCCTTTTAGTAGTGACGAGGAGATATTTCAAGCTAGGGTATCTTCTTGAAGGCTTATTCTCTCTTGTTGACCTTCAAAGTTAGACATCTTTCAACACATGTATAAGTTGCTCCTCCTACTAGTGATGTTAGTGGACCTCTCCTTCATCATCCACCAAATGTGTCTCATTTAAATCATTATAATCAAGTTGCATTTGATCGTTATCACCTTATCCTAGCTTATGTTTGCCTACTTCACTCATATGTTGATCAACGAAAGTGGGAACAAGGGAGAATCTTCATTACCGAGAGATGAATTGTTGGATGTAATCTTGTCTTTATTGATGAGAACTGTACCCATCTCATACTCATAGAAGTCTAAGCCCTTGCCTCAAATAGCCTTATATTTTTTGGGTTGTAAAGCCTATAGTCAAACTCTTGACCACCTTATCCAATGAACATACCAGAAGTAGTCTCTGAATCTAATTTTGATCTCTACTCCTTTTCCATGTGCTTAAAAGCCTTGCATCTAAACACCCTCATACGCGAATAGGTTAGATCTTTCCCTTTCCATACTCTTTTGGGCATGTTAAGATCTAAAACGATAAAAGGAGTCCTGTTGAACATGTATACAACAGTTTTGAATACCTCACCTTAAAATAAATTTGGTAGTTTTAACATTCAGAGCATACATTGAACCTTCTCCATAATTATTTTGTTCATCATCTCGATAACACCATTATTTATAGGTGATCAAGTTTTGTCTTCTTATATCTTATACCATGTTTTGCATATTACTCTTTGAACTTGTTAGAGATATAATCACCTTCATTCTCAATTTGAAGACATTTTAGCTTCCTCTCTATCTCCCTTTCCACCAGGGCATGAAATCTCATAAAGGTCTCTAGTGCCTAGCTTTGTGATTTCAGTTTAAAGAACTAAGTCTTACATGTACCATCAATGATAAACATAACAAAGTACTTGTTACCACCTAAGGATGCCCCCCCTATGGGACCATACACAACAAAGTCCACCAACCCACTCTTTACCTTCCTCTTTGTAGACTTCTTATAGAAAGACATTTGATGTTGCTTTCTAGCCACGTAATGATCATAAAGGTTTAAGAGAAACCGTAGTCTTCATAAGGATATATGTTTGCTAGCTAGCAACTTAATCCCTTTCTTACTAACATGTCCTAATCTTTAATGCCCCAAATCTCGTTAAGTATTTTCTTAAACGACATGCAATTCTCCAACATATACCTTTAAGCATGTCTTTTACAAAGTATAGCACTACTTACTATGAGCAACAATCAGCATTCCTTTAGACAGCTTCCACTTGTAATTATTAAACTTGTGTCAGTATCCCTCTTAGTCAAGCATATTCACAGATAGTAAATTGAGTCATAAGTCTAGAATGTTTCATACACCTCTCAAGGTAAACGTGCACCCAACGTCAATTTGAAGTCGAGTGTCTCCCATATCGATGACACTAACAAAGCTTTGATTTTCCATGTTCACACTTCCAAAATCACCACTCCTATAGTTGGTGAAGTACTCTCTTCCTGGAACACAATGATAAGATGCCCTGTATCAACAAGCTACTATGAATCTAAGTGAATAATATGGAGATACTTTTTGGTTGCATAAATCAATGACACTTCATCATCTGTACTTGATGTGGTTGTTGTAATGTTGTTGTCATCTCCATCCTTCTGTTTGTCTTGCTTTTCTGGTCTCTTTTTCACTTATAGCATAACTTTTTCTCTCGACTTCAACCTATTCTTCAACTTAACTTACACTTTGGAACGTCTGTTTTTGCTTCTTCCTCTGTTTTCTACCACAAGAGCCTGCACGTTGTCAATACTGATCTCCTTTCTCTTAATCTCTTCTTTGAACATGCTCTCTTTGATTATGGCTAAAGAAAGCACACCATTTATAGCGAAATTGATGATAGTCATAGCCAAAGTTTCTCAACTATCCTACAAAGAACTCAATAGGGATTATGCTTTTAATTCATCATCAAAGACAATATTCATAGTAGTCAACTTATTGATGATGTCTTAAAAATTGATGGGATGCACCAATATTATTTTTCTAGCCTTTAACTTTAGGTTTACAAGACTTTTAATTATGAAGGCCTTATGATAAGCGATCTTCCTCTCATAGAGATCCTCTAACTTCTTCCACAACTTGAAAGGATTCGTCTCTTGGGATACAAGATTGAAGATACTAATATCAATTTATTGTCTAATATTTCTCAATGTGCTCCATTTTATCTTTTCTCATTCTTTATAAGTCATCTTCTTCGGTTTAGATGGGACACAATCTTTTACATTTTTGTCCACATCAATTGTACCATAAAGATCCTTGGAATATATAATATCTTCCATCAATAGTCTCTATATTGAGTATTTGGTTGATGTCAAATTCATCATAAGTTAATGCCATTTTCCATATCTAAGGCTCTGATACCATTTGTTGGACTGTAATACCACTTGTTAGGCTTTGATACCATTTGTTTGGGCTCCAAGCAATAATGATAACTCTGAGATCACTCAACTAATAAGAAACTATTCACACAATAAAGATGAATAAAAACTACAAGCATAAGATTTTAGCAGAAAAACCCTCCAATTTAGAAACAAAAGTCACAGGACAAATCGACAATAAAATTCACTAAATCAAATATTAGGATACAAATGATAAAGGTTTGGAACTCTCTCACTCAAGAATACCGCACAAGATAACTACAACTAATCTAGCTCTTTTAGCTTTCTCTAAAGCTCTTTCAAAAAACTTGTGCTAACACCCCCTTGAATTAAGTATTATATATATATATATATATGCAATCCTAAACAAATTATAGAAATTAAATTTTAATAAAATTGTAGTTAATGAAAATTATTTGGACTCTAAGGAACTTCTAACTCTCAAACTTATCTTTAAATCTTAAAAGGATAAGATTGTATATTGCACATGGTCACTTACAACTTCATTCCTTCAGATCTATGAAGATATCTAACACTTCTGGAGTTCAGATTTAGAATAAGCGTTCATAAAATGGGCTAGACTCACAACAAAATAACATAAAAAGTTGCATCCATTAACTATGTTTCTGAATGCTACATTCATATAGAGGGCAATTGTAGAACGTACTAATCTAAGGCATGGACCATTCTAATAAAAAGGGTTGGTTATTTATTTATATTTACACTTTAGATAGTCTTAAGACTCGTTGGCCCGTGCAGATCTTTTTTCTTGCAACTTATTTTGGCCTTTCGATAAAGGACAACTTCTCAAATTTCTGAACTTGGCAAATTCTTACGAATGAATGCGTGAGCTTCTTGACATATATCCCAACTCCTCTAACTAAAACTAAATAAATATAAAGTTTAAGGTAGCTTATCTATATATTGATGGCATTGAAATTTTGAAATAGCTTTGTGTTTGAAGGAAGTATAGCATTTATGTTAAAGAACTTTACTAGTGAGCCTTGAAACTTCACCACAGAAAAGGTCTAACATTTTCCCTCTTAAGTATGAAAGTCTTTCTCAACTACTAAACTCAAATCTTGATTGATTTTTTTAATACTTTTCACTACATTAAGAAAAAAGTTCATTTGAAATCATTCAAAATCCTTATATACAAATTTCCCGTTTTTTGGCAAGCTTAGGATTCTACTAGAATCGAGGTTAAATGCAGAATGTGACCAATTTTGGAGGAAAATGAACCATTTTACTTATTGCAATACCTATCAAGATGATGTATGAACATAATTATTGCTTGTCCTATTTTGAAGATAGATAAGGTCATGTTTAATCACATGCTTATTCAATCCTGCTCCCTTTTTTCTGTTGAAAAATTTAATAACTATATATTTTAACAAATCATTGGACAACTCACAATTTTAGGTCACTTTAGCAGTTGGAGATATTTGAAACTCCAGCACTTATCTGAAGAATAATGTCGTACCACTTTTACCAATTATTACTTGTAAATGCATCGAATCTTTCTTCTTTCTTCCCTTTTTTTTTTTTTTGCCTTCTTTTTCTCTCTTTATTAAAAACCCAATTCGACAGGCATTTAGGACTCTAAAGTCCTACTTTTGCGAGCCAGGTAAAAGAACAGGCAATTAGGCAACTACTTTGATTAGATTGAAGACACAATCTCAGTAATATTGAAGAGCAGATAACACAAACCTTGATAATGATAGTGATAGTGATAGTGTTGCAACATTGCCATATTCTTTGTGTTTGCTTATTTTATCATAGTTTTTCTTGGATCAATAACAGTGTACATACGCGCTGATTCACAACACATGCAGCTCTACATATGCATGGCATAGATGATAAAGGAACAAGGAGACCATTGTCATGAGAAACGGGAACAGTCGCAGTTAAAACAGCATTGAAATCAGGAACAAAGAAAATGGCATACTTTTACTATTATCATATATGGGATTGAAGGTTTTGGTTCTGATGGTGGTTGGAAGGGCAATGGATGTTTCCTCCCATACTCACTTGCATCCTTATCCAATTTGATGGACTCTCTCTTCACGCATGCAAAGCACTATTTATACTTTATGTGTGTGCATGTTATGTGACAAATTATAAATGTTTGTTTATGCATTTGTTTATATTTTATCTTTGGCCTCATCTTTGGTTTTATAAAGTCTTAATCTTGACTACGTAGAGGAGTCCCATCGCTAAACCTAACTAATTATAAGTAAAATATACATGTCTAACACGTGTGTATATCTCTTTGACATATCCTAAGTTCCAAAGTGAGCTTCTTCTTTTTCTTATTCAACCTTTCTAATTGAGACCAAATCATATATATAATAATGTCATTAGGATCTCACTTGATGTGTGTGGTAGATATAAAATGAATAAAGAAATCAAGGGGGAGGACATATAATTGCGAATGACATCAACTCCAATGACAGCTGCAAAGCAGACAGGGGTTAGAGAAAGCCAAGAATAGACATTTCATAAATTATGAAGTCCTTTTTTAAAATTAGATCCTTCCAAATGAGATGAAGAGCATACAAGAAACAAAATGGGGCATGCCTCCATTAGGTCAGGAAGATCTCAGGCAGGATCTCCAGGGTTTGAAAAAGGGTCATGGAGATGCATATCAAATATTCCAACATCAACTTTGTCATTTCCTTTCTCATCTCTCAATTCACATCACTCCATTACACTTTCAATTAAGTCCCATCTTTTCAAACCCATAACTCCATATTCAACTAATCTTAGTCTGTAGCAAGTATATGTTAAGAGGGATGGAGCATTGTGTAGACACTTTGGACATGAAAGGCTTGTATTAATTACTCCCAGACTTGGTCTCTTTTTTTGTGAATATGCAGAATCCCACCTAAATTCACTATTATTTTTATCTATTTTGGATAGTATCTGATAAACAGGATAGCCGCTGGAGTTAGGTGCATATATGGTACTATTTTGTCCTGCTTCGTTGAAAATGGACCAAGTTCGTATATTATTACACAATTATCAGAAGGTATCTCGACGGTGGTCATTATTTGGATATAAAATTTGCAGTAGTCAATCCATAAGATACGTGTCATGATTTCTCGCTAATGAAAACCCTTCGCTTATAATGACAAGTGCCTCATTTCTTGAATTTGTGTTTTAGAGTAGTTGGGAAGTTTTAGACTTTTATTTGGAATCAGCAATTCCACCATGTACTGCGGATTGCATAAAAAAACCTTATGCTTTAACTCTTCAGACCAGTAACTAGAGTTCATGATCGATTATGTTGAACTTACCGAAGTTGGTAAAATGATCACGAATTGTACAACAAAACCTGAAAACTTCATGGATGGATCACAAGTGTTGTTTCCCTATAATGGAAGCATTTAAGGAATGCTACAACATTTAAATGTGTTCTGGTTCGTTAATAAATTGTAGGAGATAAAATGGCAAGTGGTGATATAAAAGAGAGAGCATGGAGCTCCATCAATGTACAAGGACTGAGCAGTGAGCACAACTGCACAGTGGCTGTCTAAAAGACACAGCCAATCTATTCCTGAACAATGGAATTAAATTCTGAGGACATGAAATTTATTTCCGTCTTTTTCTCTCAGGTTGTTTCCCATTTCATTGACATGACAAAAACAAGAAAAATAAATTAAATTAAAATAACAAAAGATATTTTTCGATCCTTTTGAGATCCATTCCATCTCTTCTAAGTTCTATTGCAACTTCACCACCAACACTCTGCTGCGGCAGCAAGGAATGCCTTTTGACCTTATCTCATCTCTTCACTCAAAACCACCTGCAAAAGAATCCAACCAGGTTCATGTAAATTTGTCAAGGAAATAAGATGCGGTGAAACAATAGGAATCATGTGCTAAACCCGTACTCAACTGGTTATTCTGAAACTGGTTTTCAGATGGAGCAGGGTGTACGAAACCGAAGTGATGATCATGGTATGCAGATGTCCCCTGAAACAATGCTCAACAGGATTATCAAAACAAGACGTGACCATCACATAGGAACGATTTTCTCAACTTTACGGCGAGTACCTGAAAATGAGTAGCTGAGAAACCCTGTGAACAATCCAAGACACTCTGCGTTGAAGTTTGGTTGCTGTTATAGGCAAAATTACGCTGGAAACACCAACATGTCAAGCACAACCCACAGAGAAAAATTATCAGTTCCGTGAACTATTATTATAGAAATGAATATAGCAAAAAATGTAATATGAAACCATTGTGCACTCGTATGTACAAAGACGAACCTTAGAGAAGTTGAACGCAGGAGAGCTAGCTGTATCATCGAGACAAGAAGGCAGCTCCTCATTAACCTCGCGACGTCTGTGCTCTTTCTTCTGTTTTTGCCTTCTGCCACAATTTTTAGCCAATGGAGTCGTGGCATTATCCTTCACTGCAGGATAGAAATGCACATTGTTGTAGTTGAAATAGCCTTCATCTTCTGGAAAATGCGGCGGACCAGAAGATGCATCAGACACCATTGACAAGTCCTCATCTTCGTCTTCCACTACTCGAACATTCTTCCCCCTACCACAAAAACCACTTCTTGCTTCTACAAACTTATTGGGCTTATCTTGAGAAAGCAAAGATTGTTCCAAGTAAAGGGTCCAACCGGACTCACAATCACTACTGCATTCAGAGGCAAAAACATCCATCTTTTTTGTGCTCTATATTCTCAGTGAAATCACAAATGGGGCCTTTGTTTCTTGGATGAGCCCCCTCCTTATGAAGGGGGGAGATTGGAGTAAGACAGAGAGATAGATAAAAGGTAATAATAGACACAGTGGGGTTATGTGTCTCTAGTTCTGTTCCTTGAGCCAAAAAGCTAACAAGTGGCAAGTAGGCGAGCAAAGGAATAGGCGTGGGAAAAAACCAAAAGCAAAGCCAAGACAGGCCAGAATTTGTCCTCACTATCAAACCCATTCAGGGACTCTGGGAGAATGTATCAAAAAATGCCAGTTGGTGTGGGTTATGGTTGATGCATGCAAGGAAGAGGTAAGATAGAGAAAACAATGAGCCACAATCTCTT
Organism: Erythroxylum cassinoides; assembly: GCA_027478405.1. NCBI lineage: Eukaryota > Viridiplantae > Streptophyta > Magnoliopsida > Malpighiales > Erythroxylaceae > Erythroxylum > Erythroxylum cassinoides. Next base: position 70,113,954 of record JANIPM010000232.1, read on the forward strand.
CACGTGCTATACAGCGAGGCACTGTGTACCCTCTTGAGTCTTAACCAAACCAGGTACACGTCCATTTTCTCCTTCCACACTTTATGGACACCTATCCTTCGGTCCAGTAATATCCATCTTCTTCTGTTTTTTAATATACAGAGGATGATAAAGACTGCTAAATTTGAATCAATGAAACTATATGAAGGACCTATTTCATATAAACATGAAAGATGAGTAAGTTGGGATAATAGAATTTGATTAATTAACATTACCATGTTCCTTGCATTTTTTGGGTTCTGGTTAGTACCCAATTTGATAATCCTGATTTGGTTAATTTGGTTTCTAATAGTTGATGTGGTTGTCAAGTGGGTGGTGGTCCTATCAAGTTTGTCTTCGTACAAATAATTAGGTTTTGTGGGTGAATGTTGCAAAGAGACCATACTTTTCTTCTTTTGGGCACAATTAGCACACTCACTTGTGTACTCATTTGATCTTAGCATGTGTTTTGTTTAGTCAAATTGAGTGAGACGAGGGGTGAATTCAAGGTCAAAAGCCCTTCTAAGGAGGAACAAATCCTCTGTCCAATATTAGCTTGTCTTATTCTGTTCATAAAATCTCAACCATTTATTTTGTAGGATCCACGTGGATCTACCTACACAAAATTCACATAAATAAACGGTTGAGATTCATTGGATACAATAAAACATTATAATATTGAACAAAAGATCTGGACTCCTTCTAAGGACCCTAGAGGCCCTCCCAAGAATCTAATGTTAAAAGAGAACCAAAGCCCTATTTTCTTCTTGCCATAGAACACCAAAAAAAAAAAAAAGTTGATGTCATATATGAACTCATCCAACTATAAATCAAACTCATTATTTCTTGTTATTTTAAGTGAATGAGTAGAGATTTCTTGGGGCAAGTAGAAGAACTATTACTAACACAAGTTGACTATGTTTTTATGAATCCACATGCCTTCACATTTCGATCTTCTCCTTTTCAATACTGTACCAAAAACTCTTTACATGGCTCTCTATCGATTCACGATATATATACACCGCGCATGCATGTGGGCACGTGTGCTTATATTATTTGCACTTCGGATATTGACACACATGTTTGCACGTGCAACTACACGCAGTTCAACTCTCAATTTCTCTGTTCTAAAAATCCCAACTCTTTACTTCGGCTTTCTAGTTCCAAAGTGAATGCCCTAATTATCCTTCTTTATCTTAATTTATTCTGCCATTTGTTGTTTAGATACTCCTAAATCCTAACAGGGTCTTTTCTTTTTTTTACGGTGATCGGTGATTCTCTAGGCTTCCTAAGTACCTACACACCATGTGATGTGACGACACTTTCACACTCTGTTTTGAAAATCAGATCGGACTGGTCGGTCTGACCGGTTTGACCTGTGACCGATCGATTATTCGGTCCGGTTTATCCTTTAAAATCGGTTCTTAATTGAACTAGTGAGAACCGGTCAAAATCGGTCAATTGATCGGTCGGACCAGTCCGACCACTGGTTCAATAAAATTTTTATTTTTTTATTTTTTTGGTATATTTTTGTATTTTTTAAATATTATTAATATTTTATATAATTAAATATAATTATTGCATAATTAT
>JANIPM010000232.1:70115661-70136895 GCA_027478405.1 Erythroxylum cassinoides
AAGCTTTTGATTTCACTTAAAACAATATATTTTACAAAAATATGAGGTTTAAACTCATATTATTGAATTTAATTTAATTTTTAAATTAAATTCTATGTGAGTTAAGTTGAAACTCATGTGGATCATTTAGAAAGAGCCTCTCTTCTAGTTAGGAATAAGATTTCGTGTTATTGAATCTTTTCAAACTTCGTGTAAGTAAAATTTTTATTAGATGTCGTCGTCGTCGTCGTTGTTTAAGTTGAAACTTAATTTGAAAATGTTTAAATCATTTCATTAAAAATTTAACCCTGTTTAAATTTTAAATATATATAAAAATTCTAAAATTATATTATTGAGTCAAATTTAAAAAATTTAAATTAAATTATTTTCGAGTTTGATCAAAACTTGTTTTGAATAGGTGGAAATTAATTTTAATTTTTAATTGAGTCAATTTTAAATTTTCTCAAATTAAAATATGTTTAATTTAGTCAAAACTTAATTTAAATAAATCTAAATCAATTCATTAAAAAAATACATAAATAAGATAATTAAAAATATAGTCTAAAAAATATTTTGAATCAAGTACTATGGGCTTAGGTACTTGATGTTAGGTCCACAGATTGAAAGTTAAACCCGAGATTAGGCCAGCCCACACCAGTACAAATTTAACCTTAGGCCAGCGTCCAAACAGGACCCAAAGGCGAAATCGTTTCGCTTGCCGCGAAACCTGTTGGCTTTGCGGAGACATCATCAGAACAATACACTTCGCTTCGTAGCCGATAACTAAAATGTCTTCAGGAAGCAGGAAATCAGTTTCACTCCGAGAGAATTGATCCTGTTATGGTCTCTAGTAAAGGATTCCTCACAGTAGAGAAGGTGTTCACGCCTGTTTCATGCTGTTTGTGGTTTCATGGAGCAACAATAGGCGCCAATCCTTAATGGTAAAGTCTCAGGTAAGAGAAAATTAAGCTACTTGAGTTAATTCAAAAACGTATTTTCTGTTAACAGATTGCTGATTGTTGATGCGTGTGAAACAGGGACTTGGGGTTGGGATTAAGCCATTAAGTTGTCGAAGATGGTGGTTGTGGGATATTCATGAAAAACGTTGCATTTGTGTGGTAAAGTTTCTTTCTTGAATTATTAGCAGACAAATTGTTCTCTACGGAGGGAATTGGAGCTTGGTTTAGGGCTCTGCAATTGGTGATCATATCGGTGTTTATTGCTTTGAGGGTTGTGTTCTCTTTGAATGAGACACCTATCTTGGGTCTTTGAACTTCTTGCTTAGCTTATATTGGTTGGGATATCTTGAGAGTGCTTTTGATGATAGCTTATATTGGTTGGGATATCTTGAGAGTGCTTTTGATGATTGTTATACTGTTAATTGTCAACAGCCTTATAGTGGGAAAATAGAAAATCATGAGGTGTTTTACTAAGAGCTAGTGGGATATCTTCAGAAAAGGATGCTAGATTTTGCAATCAGGGAGTGGGGTGGAAGAGCAGCATTATCTTCTTTTTATTGTTTCTTATCAGTTCCTGACATTGATTATATTCAAAGTTGAGTACAGTTCGACTTTTGTTTTGCTCAAATAGGAAGAATAAGGAACTTCTCTTTTTTTCTTTTCACTGAATACGGCTTTTTGCGGATTCTGGAAGGGAAGAGGTAAAAGGTGACGAAAAAGTTGCTAGCATTGGCTGTTTCCTTGTCAGATTGGATTTGTGAATTAAGAATTCCATGAATGATTTTGGAAGACTCAATCATCTATTATGCAATATGGTAGATGCTTTGATATTTGAATTAATTCGCATGCCTCGTTTTGCAGTCGCTAAGGAATGGAGATGGTAATTGATGAAAGCAATATTGATATATTTAATCTAACATGCTTTTCTATTGTTCTGTGAGCACAATTTTCCTATTAGCAAGATGAATTTTCTGATGTAACCTGTATTCTGTCCCAAAAAAAGAAAAGTTACAGAGTTGCTGTATCATAAAGTAATTCGAATGGATGAAATTTAAACACGGAGCTTTCATCAGAAGAATCTTAACCAAACGCACCTATCACTGTGGAATTTCAATGCTGGAACATCCACCATTTGTGTTGTCCCCATCATTTTGAATGTTTGCAACATTAGCTCCAATCTTGGGAAGTTCATAGGGTAGTTGTAAGACTTGAAGCTGTTTCTGCTTCATAGTTCTTTTCTAAATAGTTGATTCTTTATTCATCACTTTTACGTATGTCAATTTTACAATGATGAGATGTTTGATTTTAGTTGATTCTGTCAGTGAATGACCTTTTTGTTGCTTTTTCAATTTTCAACACCATATACTTCAGTGAGTGAACGGTAGACCGTAGTTGAAAGTGTGAAGTTATAGTCTTCATAACTATCTTTCATAACAAAAGCAAATGTGCTGTACTAGCCCCCAGATTCTGAGTTCTTATTCCTTTGGTGTGACTTTAACTATTTACTTTTATATTCTATGTTCCGAGAAAGATATTTGAGGAATGCATCATCAAGCACGTGAAGGATTCTGTTTTAAGTTAGTCTCAGCATGTTTAAAAATTGGATACGAAGAGGCTTATGAAGGTCAACACTTTGTTGTGCACTCTTTTCCTTTTCTCTTTTGTTTCTGTAAGATGTTACAAAATGAATGACTTAGGTACATAATAATTACCTGTTGAATGTTGTTACATGGATACCCTACCTATGCAGCTATGCTAGATCCTCTTAGTGCGAATAGTCTGAAATCAAAGGGTTAGTTTCTCTGGAGCAAGTATAGGATGCCATTTCTTATGGATTGATTGAATGGCGGCTGAAAGCAAAGGTTAATCTGCTTAACAAATGAATTCTTGGAAGTAGCTATATCTGGAATTATGTTGTTGGACAGATTAGATCCCGGAAAAATTAATCAAGTTCAATACTAGCAATTTGGTTACTCCTCGAATCACCCAATGATGGTTTTGTTACTATATTCTTTCTGAATGCTTCTCTCTGCTTGTAGTCAATTTTAAATGTATGATAAGTAAGCCCTCAATGTAGCCTTTCATTTGTTATGTGCAAATGTCATACCTCCATGTAGGAAACTTTGTCAGAAGTTGCTTTCAAAAATTGTATTCCATGCAGGTAATAGTCGATACCTTTGTTTACAGAATCATTATATACATCCTTAGGTTGCTTCTATTAAGTGCCCTTTATAACTTGAATTGAGATTTCATATATATGATCTATTTCCTGGGATGAATAATTTAGCTGCTGCTGCTTATACTTGCATTTCAGAAGATTGCATACTAATCTATTTTCACAGAGACGTTCCCCACCTGCTGGACCTTTTGCTTTGGAACACCAAAACATGTTCACTGTCACGAGAAAGGTATTGCTTTTTGAAATATTCTTTGGCCTGGAGCAAGTATCGCCAAAGGGTCGTAGGTGGATTTTCTCTGGACAAAAACTTCCCATCGTGGGCCAAAGTGGGCCCGCCACTCTTCCTGCGTGGTATAGTGGGGCAGATATTGCTTTACCCCAAGATTTGCTGTTTCACAGAATTCTAGAATTCTTCTGTTCTGATTTAAGATATGTTCTAAGCTATCAGTTCCCGTGGAAGAGGGTACCGCAGAGGAAAGAAATGCCACTAGGTAGAAAATATCTTCCTCAGGAATAACAGCAGATGTTCTGTCGTCCCACCTGAAATCACGAACAGCAGATTAACCAGTGTACAATGGTCTGATAATTCAACGAAATAAGTTGATATTATTTTGGAGCCTCTGAGATTGTTACTTTGATTTGTTGACCGGGTAAATGAGGATGGGGCCATTGCTGGTTTCTGTAAGTATGTTTCCAAAAACTTCTACTGCAAAAGCTTGTATTTTGCTCTTAGGGATAAGAAGATTGAGCCACGGATGTGGAACTTCCCACAAGCCTTTTGACCGCAGTTTGATCTCAGATACATGGACTCTGTCTAAGAACTCCACGTATGAGACTTCTGTTAGAAATAGTGTTGACTTGATATACCCAAGTTGGGACAGTTGGTTAGTGACGTCCTGCATGGTAAAACATACATTTAAATGCCATTCTGTTATCTTTTCTCCAGAAATATATTTATTAATCTTCTTAAATGATTCAAGAAGTCCACCACATGATGGGCCATTGCAGATTACCTCATTGACTTTCTTTGTTTCATCAGTGTTGAAGTACTTGACCAGTTCTAAACAGAATAAAGTTTTTCCATCCGACCTAAATTGACTAGCCTGTACTGGGTCTTGAGGATCAAATGATGACCTCCAGTTGTTGAGGAGGCCAGTCCTGTTAATTGTGACAAATCCTTCAATGTAGTCAAATGCATTATCTGATGCTATTAAACGCTCCTGATCTCTGGCAAATGTGGTAAAATCTGAGTAGAGAACTCTAATCCATTTCACCTATCCATAATATCAAGATTTTTGAGAGATGTACTTAGCAACATACTGCAGAAGTTCTAAATCTTTTACTAGTTCTATATCTAGAACTTTATGATCAGTCTTATTGTTCATATGTTTACCTTCTGAGGTGCTGCTTCAAGAGATATCCTGGCCCTTGTGATGATTCCAAACTGACCAAGTCCTCCAAGAACACTGTAAAATAGGTCACTGTTCTGCTTCTCTGAGCAGTTTAGGACCTCTCCTTTTCCTACATGCAGTCATCTGTTGATAAGAATTTATTCTGTGCACAGGAATTCTATAACGTATATATAGAGATATATATGTACACCACATGCATGCACAAGTTTGTACTTGCTTGCACATAGATATTGTTTACCTGTGTTTATATCTTAAAAATGAAATTACGGCCACTGTTATGATATCTTTCGTAGAACAACAGTCTAATGTAATTTCATAACCTGACTTTACTATGAACTTTTGTCAATCGAACCTGGCCTTATTTTCATTGATGCGAACTATTATTCGTCATATATGATGTTTAACAAACCTGTGACGACTTCCAGCTGGTAGACATTGCTTATCTGAGGACCGTGATGAAATGCCTGCCCGCTAATCCCAGCGTTGGACAGAGTTCCCCCAATGGTTAAGTGTAGGTAGTCTGTCCACGACTTTGGTGCTAATCCATACTTCAGGCTTTCGTGCAGGACATTTATCCATAACTCACCACCTGAGACGTCTACATATGGTGCCATCCCAGTGTAAAAATGCATTTCAGTGCTCCGGAGTGCTTCCATGTTGATAACAATTCCACGGTGAGCTTGTGCCTGACCTTGGAGTGAGTGACCATGACCTCTTGCTGCAACTGTGATCTCAGAATCAGAGCCCAATTGCCAAATATGTTTTATTGTGGTGGCAATATCTGAAACTGATTTTGGATGCAATACCGCCAGGGGTAGCATTTGTAACCTATTGCCAAAGTCTTTGGCTGCATCATGAACTTCATCAAATGTGAGGTGTCCATTAATGGCGAGTGTTCTCAACGAAGAAGGGTTGCTGGAACAACAAAATTGTGTTCGTATGCTTATGCAGGTAAGGAACATGAACATAATGCTTCTCCAGAAAAGCATGTTATTCTTTGTAATAAAGGATGCAAGCGGGTATCTCATTTTTCTGTTAGGAGTTGTAAGCTGGTATCTGTTCTGTTTGAGAACCAAAAGCAGAATGAAAGGTGTGGAAGAGTCAAGGAAATGAAGGGTTGAGGAGAAATTTAAAGGTGGGTATGAAGGTGGCTGAGTCAACTAATATTCAGTTGAGAGAATCCGTATGAAGACTGCCTACTTGGGTAGAAGAGTTTCAGGATCTTCTATGGGGTTCTCCTTTTTGAGTTCTCTTTCTTGTTTATAAGAAAAGCCATCACATGGATTCCAAGGTGAAGAGAAAAAGGCACAAGAAAGAAAGATTGCACAAATCTTTGCACTTTTTCTAACAGTTGCAACTACAGTCTAACCTTCTCCACTAAAGACAAATATGTCTTCGAAAATTTTATCTTTAGCATTTTTAAGGATACTTTTCCCATTTTTGGTAAAAAGAAAATGGCTTAGCGTATATGTCCAATTCTCCGCCTCCATTGACAACCATGCCCATTACTCATGTCTTACACGCTCATGACTGATGATAGATTGTGTTCTTCATGAATCTAATAGATGTCGGAATGTAAGCCATCGTATCTACTTTGAGATCGGATGAGAGGGACAATGGGACATCTCTTTGATTACTTGAGGCCAGGTGGGATCTTCTGGGGTCCATTGAACACGTGAACTGTGTGCTTTATGGGAAGCTGAATGTGACTGGTTTTACAATTTCACTAGCCAGAAGGTTAAGTAAGTGAAACCTGGAAATGACAGGTTGGAGGAAGAAGACCCTGACAGGCTAAGTATTCTGCTGTTTACTGCTTGTTTTAATCGTTTTTAGTTCCCACTCCCCGCATATGGATAGGTTTGAACGATTCTGATGTTTATTTGTTCCTGCGTGCATTTAAATTACAGATACTCTCCAATTATTGCTTATTAACTTTTAGTGGCAACTTGCACGCCAAGCACTACTGATAAGTGGCTGATGTGCAGTCCTGGAAGGAGGCATCTTTCACTTCCTCCTTGGATTTTAGCATTCTCGGTAAGTTCCCAGGCCTGACACACGGAATTTTCCTATTACATATAGATTTCACGGCAGAAATTTGAACAAAAGGTTAGATTTCTAGGGAAAAGTGGTGGATTCATCAGAACTCAAATCTTGTTACAGCATTCACTCTGATGAAAAAGGAAAATGGGGGATTCGGGTTTCATAATTGGTGCCCCAGTGACATGGTAAACGAGGTAAATTGTGTGTATTCACTTTTTGTGAGGAAGACCCTGAGTTGTTTCATGCAATAGTAAAGAGAAAAGGCTAAATAACTACGATGAAAATGACATCATAAAAAGAGAAGTATCAGTTGGGAAGCAACTTGAACAAGGCATGCATTGACTAGTCAACTGATAGAGCCTCCATGACCCCTTACTTTGACAGTAACAGTACATATATAAAGAACTTGACACTGATTCATCACAACCAGGTGTCGTTTTAATGGCTTCAGGATAGTAACCTTCATGTTTATGGTGAGTAGATATTGCACTGAGTCTCATCTTTAATCATGATGACGTGGGTATGGATTTGAAAGTGTGAACTCTTCCCATTTTCTGTTTTGTGGTGAAAAACCTAATCCCTCATCTCAATTTCTAGAAGCGAACGAGAAACCGACCAAACCACTAACTAAAGAAACAGACCAAAGACATAATTATCACTGATGATTAAACGAAGCTGCCCCATAAACACGTATTTATGGAAGAGTCCCATATCGAGATAGGCCCTCTCGTGTCTGTTCAATGCCTCCATTTGTCGAGGATCACAAGGCTCTGCTCTTCCTTTATGAGTCGAAGAAATGGCAGCATATGTCGACCAATGCATCGAGAGGGCGGCTCAGGGTGGCTCCCTGGAATCATTTGATCAACCAAAAAGTTGAACAAGTCAGCCACAGTTTAGACCGTGTAATTGACCAGTTTGGGAATTTTGAAGTAGCCACTAAGATGGGGACAAGTCATACTAAGATCCAAGGATCAAATCTCCGTCCTAATCATCAAATTATGTTATGTAATTATACCTTAGTCGTGAGAGTTTTCACCGTCTTAAAGTTAGGAGTTAAAATTTTTAGGTAAAAATGGAAACCTATGACTTTGTTCCCGTTATCATGTAAGCACAGAATAACGAAAACAGGTGATTTGAGTCCGTAAAAGATACACGTCTTTTAACTAAATTTAAGAAATTTTAGAAAAATTATATGATCTTCAAAATTACCAATTTTTTTTAATTTTTAGTTAGAAAGCTTCATAGGCTCATTGAAATTCGGGGATAAAATCTTAAAAATTAGAAATTTCAATATTATTAGAAATGCCCGTAAAATATCATATTCATTTTAAAAAAAACCCTTGTTGTAAAATGAAATGCACTTTAACGTAAATTAATCAAATGTCATTAATACAATAACTCAACTTAGCATGAACTGATCAAATTCGATTCAAATTATTAAAACAAAAACTAAAAAGAGTTTTTTTCCAAAATTTTTAAAAATCGTAACGTTTATATCTCGCTTAAATTTAAATCAACACCACCTCGAGCCAAAATCTTAGATTAAGTATTCCGTATCATTTAATTTTGAATCGTTGATTTAATATACATGTGAAAGGCAGCAATTCGGGATTATAATTTGATTTAACCTATGTACGATCATAACTATGCAATACTTATCATGTCCCTTATCCCCACTTTATTCCACTTTAATCAATGTCGACTTGTCTCTTCTTGCACATTTATATATATATTGATATAAGGCTTAACACTTTAACAAGAAGCTATAATCTCTCCTACACTTGTCGTCTTCCTTCTTTTAAATTATCAAACTGGACAAAGGAAAGATCATTACAATAAGTGAAAGCCAAAGTTTGTGAAATTTGTCTCGTTTCATTGGGTTTAAAGCTACATGTAATCATGTCTTTAATGTTTCGCTTTGTGTCTTCAATATCTTAGTGAATAAGAGGGGATGATTAATTTGATAAGAACTATGTACGTATGCACTATCTTACCTAAATATTATATATATATATATATATATAAGCTAAATTGTTGAACATATGTGATAATTTATAAATTTTATTTTTAATTAAATAATAGATTCGAGTTATATTTTTAAATTGATGAAATTTTAATTCGCACCCAATTCGAAGTTCCGCAATAAAGTAACTAATACATGATCAAGTTCAATAAGTTTAATTTTAGTGTAAATAAATAGACTTTATTAATGTAGGTTGAGTATGTGATGAAAGATCAGGTTACTTACTAAAAAAGGTCTAAAATTTTGACAAAATTTTAATTATAGATCGAATTTTAAAATATAGCAATAAAATGTTCAAACTTTTAGTTTTGTCAAGTATAACCCAAACTTCAAAAAATGGTAATAAAATGTTCAAACTTTCAATTTTTTTTCAATGATAGCCCAACCTTATTTATTATTTTCTTGATGCCCTCAGCATTTTGTTTTTTATTTGTTCTTCTGATGCTCCAATCTATTCTCGCATTACAGGATACTACACTAGTAGGTTATTTGTTTTTAATCTGCTTTCCTTATTTTTTTTAATGTAAGGACATCGAGGCTGTGTAATTTGAAAATCGAATGGTGAGGGCATTGAGAACAAACTAAAAACGAAGGAAAAAATTGAAATCAAAGCGTAAGGTTGTTAGGACTGTGTGATATGATTTATGTCATTTTTAAACAATGATATCGTTTTAATTATTTGATTAAATGATGTCATTTCATTAATTTTTAATTGTTGTGTTAATTTTGGCTGATGTATATTATTAGTTAAAATTTCTGAAATACGTGACAAGCTAGCTACCTCAGTAAACTTAACGGAAACAATAACATCGGGCTAGATTGATTAATGATGTTTGGATTATTAATGTCTAATACAAATATCATATTCCTTAAAACAAGAAAAGCCGATCGAGTGGCTTGAAGCTATTAATTAGATGATGGAGACCTATACAACGTTTTACCAAACGATGAAGAAAGCTCGACGGATTGAACTAAGGAATGCTTTATAAAGCATGATTATGTGTTAATGAAACCTCTACTTTACCATAAGAATATTGAATCTTTCTCTCAAAAGTATAACTTAGCAATGCTTTTTGGTCTGCATAAGTGAAGAGATGAACTGTCCAGCATAAGTAACATTGGTTTATATAATATAATTTCTATGATATCCTTTTTACTTTCATTTAGCTTTTGCTCCTCTTCAGGGGAAAAGTTATGGTAGAGTGCGGTTTCTTCAATCTTTTCACGGTGTAAAGAATGAGGATGTTTCTGTAAATCAGTGATTTGCATCTCAATATTTTGTAAGAAATTTAAGTAATTCCTTCTCGTTATCTTTAATATCGCTTTGTACCTTAACGTTATTAAAATAGTATTCATTGCACCTTAACGTTATTAAAGTCGTACCCATTGTGGGTATTAATAAATTGTTTACTCAGAATTGGGTTATTGTACATCGTCACATTTATTGAGAGGGTGACGAATGTGCCAACTGACTCAGTAACTTTACAGAACAATTTGATTTAGGAATTACTACTTTTGATACTACACCTATAAAGTGCCTATCCATCCTTCTAGAGGATATATCGAGGGCTCTAGACTAGTCATGTAATATGTCTCGTATTTTCTTTCCTTTTCATTCCAGAAAAAAGTCATCATGAAAAGAGTAACATATATACCAACAAAAATTTGTCTAAATGTGGCATGACATAGACTATAAGAATGAAATTGAGCAAGTATTAAGGAAATTACGTGTTTTAAGTAAATTATTGGATGAATTAATAATTTAAAATCAAATATTAGACTCGATCAATTCGTATGATTCAAAGTTAAAAAACAAAAGATACGAATATGACATTGCATCTTATCATTTTTAAAATGGTATTAATAGCACTTTAAATTTAACTTTCTCTATGTGTTTTAATATACGAGTTATAAATTTAGTCTATGTCACGTCACAACAAAAATTGGACATCTCCAGATCTCTCGTCTCAACGATATTTCTATTTAATGTTGTTGTTTAAGTCAAGATTAAAAAAAGACAAACTATAACATATTCGTTAAAATTTACGCGAGAGCAAGTAGAATAATCTTTACGAAAACAAATAAGATAAATTTAATTAAACAACTTTTTCATTGAAGACAATTTTATTATAATTATTACAATAGCAAATGACTAATAGAATAATTTAAAAAATCATAACGATTCGATCGATTGAACTGTAAAAACCTAAATCGTTCAGGAGAGAGAGAGTTGTTGATAAAAGTTACTCTTTTGTGACTAAAAATTCATAGATTCGAATCACGAAAGTGATCTCTTTGTAAAAAAATACAAAGGGCAGGTTGCGTTCATCGAGAACCCTCCCTAAATTTTCGCAAAGCGGAGAATCTTGTGCACTGAATGCGTTGACGTTTCATTACTTTAATAATCTTTTTAATTAAAATTATTTTTGTTAACTAATCAACCATTTGTTATATTAATTATTTTTTATAAACTAAAACTGATAAGTTAATTTTTACTTAAAAATATCTTTATTCAATTAAATTTCAATTTTATTATATCAGTTTTTACCGACAACTTAATATCAGTTTAACTTTTAAACCGTAAACTTCTTATTATACAGATTTCACTTTCAATCCGATTTTTAGAACAGTAATATGAATTATAGAGTAAATAGCAACCATATAAACCACCCAATAAACAACACATTTAGCTGAGATATATCTATCAGACCCAGAACTGAAGATCGTATGGCCTAAGCACTGAACACTATCTACAGAAGGAATAAAGCTTTTGCTTAAGTCACTTTCGGCTTGGAGCTCTCGTCAGAACCCCAACCATTAAGCCATTGCTTGGCCCTGACATGTAACTTTCTGTGCTTTTGCATAATAATGCATAAAAGGGTTGTGGTGCTGTGCTTCAACTCCAATTAGAATTATTGGTTAGGTACAACTCCAAAAGAAGTTGCCTCAAGTGGGTGAGTTTCACTTTCTGAGGTGGGAGTATCTCTGCCTAGAGATTTTGACTTTGAACATTCTATACAATATTCTCCAATCTTGAGGTCTTCGTTGGTCCTCGTTGGTGGATGGACACACATGCATTAGCTCTGTTTTAACAATCGGACTGGACCGGCCGATTCGACCGGTGACCGGCTGATTATCCAGTCCGATTTACTCTTTAAAACTAGTTCTTAATTGAACCAGTGAGAACTGGTCAAAATCGGTCAATTGATTAGTCGGACCAGTCAAACCGGACCAGTCCGACCACTGGTTCAATAATTTTTTTATTTTTTGTTTTTATGTTTTTGGTATATTTTTGTATTTTTAAATATTATTAATATTTTATATAATTAAATATAATTATTACATAATTATGACGTTACACCGGTTCGACCGGTGGTTGAACCGGTTGAATCGGTCAAACCGGTGACCAGTAAAACCTCCTGTTCGATGACCGGCTCGAGTTTTAAAACACTGCTTTCACAAGTTGGAGTGTTCCACATGATCCTAATTACAAATTTTACAAGGTTGAGGTTAATTATCTGTTTCTGTTTTTAACCAGGCAAATCAATAATAAATTATGTGCATGGTTGAACATAAGATTAGACAAGTCCAAAATTCGCCAAATAAAAGCCCTACTTACACATAACAAGCTAACTGATACGACAAGCTAGGCTAATGAAATTGGTGAAATTGGGAAATGGGTGCCTAATATACGTACTATGACATCATTATGATAAGTTCTTTGTTTAGTACAAAGGCAATTTTTCAATTTAATGTTATTAAAATTATGATAAGTTCTTTGTTTAGTGCAAAGGTAAATTTTGGATTTAAAAGGAGAACTTTACTACATTAACTTAGTATTAGAACAATAATTAAACTCGATGCTCTGTACTCTTTTTTTATTTTATTTAAATATCTTGAACGCCATTTGAAGTAATATAATGACTTATACATTGGTCCTTACTCTTAGTATTAAAGATAACAAAATATAATTGTTATTAATAAAGTTATTTTTGGAAATATTAGTAGTTTTATTAAACTTAAATAATATATGAAAGATGAAGTTTAACAGAAGGATAAATTAGTGAATTTAATAAATTGATTAATCAAAGGTTAGATAAAATAAGACATATGCATCTTCAAGTGAAAAACTAAGAATAAAGACTTTGATAAATTTGGAACCTTATCTTAGTCATTTCAATGAATTAAGAGTTTAATAATTTTAATAAAGATGATTAAATTTAAAAACATCTTCAAAATTTTAGATAAATTTTGATTTAATCATCAAATATATTTAAAATAACTATTAATTTATAAATAAATTTTCATTTTAAGTTATTTGTTTCAGTAAAATAAAATAATTTTTATTGATAGTTTAATAATTATTATATAAAAGATTAAAAGAAATTTAATTAATTAAAAATAATTTGTCTTTAAGTTTCATCTAATATATAACTATCATCAATAAAAAAATTTAAAATAAATCAATTAGTTAAATACGTGCTAAAACTACTCATTCTAATAACTAATGTTTTTGTTTAACGACCATTTGAGTTCTTTTTCATATGCATATTAAATTTATTTTGCTTTTACATTATGTATTAATTATTATTGTCAACGTTGAATAGTTAACCTATGAAATAAAGATAATAGCTTTCTTATAATTCTGTTTATTAAATTCTTATATATTGTTCGTGCAATCATTTCAAATATCTAAATAAACAAATATGGTTAGAATTGATTTAAAATTTTAATCATTAAATATTAAAATATTAATTGTAAAACGTTATTAAAGACTAATAAATTGTTTCACTAATTTTATAACTATTTATTAAAAAAAAAGTTAGAGCAGCTTTTTTTAAGGGCCCTCAAGGGTTGTGGCTCGATGGTTGAGAGCGGAGCTTAACTTTGGTTAGGTCCCAGGTTCGATTCCATGCTAGCCCTTTTTGTAAGAGCCTGGGGTAGCCGGGGTTTTACCTGTAGATGGAGAACTAGTTAGACCCTCAATGATGAGGTGTGTCCGCTTGGCCCACCTACGGAGTTTCCTCGAATTCAAAAAAAAAAAAAGGCTTTTTTTAAGGATTCACCACTTGTCAAACTCTAGAGAAAGTAAATCTAAATTGAGAGCGTGTCTTCTGATAATTTACTACCTGAACAAGAGAATCACCAGTCGCGCCACAAAATAAAAATTAAGAAGCGGGCCACATGGAGGAAAGGGATGCAAGTAAGATTTTAGAAAACCCCATGTCCTGTCCTGCTCTTCCTTCTTGGATCGCTAACTAAACCAATCACTTACCCCACTCAGTATACAGCCATACAGTAGAAGGGATGGCAGTATGGCATTGATCAAATAAGACTCTTAATTGAGAGGCGTTCGTGGGTGCCTGTATCTGTATCCCCTCTTGCAGTGCATATGGCCCATGATTTCTTTTTGTTTTTTCTTGCTTTGGCCCAGGTAAAATTTTGTCCGATTTATTGCCTTCAACCCATTTGAGGTGCATTGTTTGTTATGAAGTTTTTACAAGGTTTTTGGAAGCTTTTATCCGATGTTTTAAAAATTAAATTAGAAATTAAATTATTAAGATTAAAAAATTAAGATTTAAAAGGCTTAATTAGTATTAGACTTCATAAAATTAGCTAAAGAATGAATAAAATTAAAGAATTTAAAATATGATTGAAAAAATTATTTTTACACATTGAAGAATTTAAAGTTTAATTAAAAAAGAGATTATTAAATAAAAATTAATTATATTTTATTTTATAAGAATTTATTAATTTATAAAATTTGATCAATTAGTTAATAAATTCATTAGTTTTAGCAACAAAAATTACTAATGTAAATCAAACAAAGTTAAACGATTTAAGTTTTTACGGTTAAATCGGCCGAACCAGTTAGTTTTTAATCATTACTTTTAAGGTCGTTTCTAAACATATGCATTATAATGAGAATAAATTAGTAGCTTGGATATGATGTTTCGTTAATTAGGGTATCCTAGTAATTTTAACCTATTGGAACTGGGCCATGAAAGTATGCCCAACTTGGCAAGCAAAGATGGGTCCCAGAATCTCCTCACACGTTGTTTCGCTTAGACAAGTGAAGAAACGAGACAAAATGTCACTCATACGGATGACGTACTTTTTCGCCACATCAACACCGACGATGCGGGTGATCGGATCACCGTCAACTTCTCCCAATTATAGACAAAGATGCATATTCCAATTATTTCTTGCCGCTTACCACTCGCTTCACTTACGCGTGAACCTAAACACACTTTTATCTGTTTTGATTGTTATAAAAGGCTCTTAGTGATTTTTTGGATGAGCTTTTGAGAGGTTAATAAATACTTTTTTCTACCACAAAAGCCTTTTTTAAGAAAAAATGAGTGTTTGGCTTGAAGTGAATCACACGTTAGTATAGACTTAATATTCAATATACAAAACGCACAAGAAGGGGGGCTGAATTGTGTATCCTTTTTTAATACAATCCCCGTCTTAAAAAACTTCTTTTAAAATAAACTTGTTTTCTCAAACGATTGAAAAACAGTATTATGAAGTATAGAAATTCAAAATTGAGAGTTGAGAGTAAGAATCGACACAGCACTTTTATATTAGTTCACCCCAAACCGTGGACTACGTCCAGTCCTCAGAATTCTTTATGGGATTTCACTATACTTCTCAAAGATACAAGTATTCTTTTCATCGAGCCTCTTCAGGTCTCATACAACAAGTATTCTTTTCAGACTTTGCCTCTTCAGGCTATCATCTTTTCTTCCTTCTACTGAAAGATGTTTCGAGCTTTGTTACAGACAATAGTAGCTCTAAGTTTTGTACAATAAGTAAGATTTCTAGCTTTTGAATCTCTAGACTTTCTTAAAAAATTACTAACTTTTTCAGTCTTTGACTCTGACTCGTATTTATAACCTTCGTCTTCAACTGCTTCTTGATAACTGCTTTTTTCTTCTTGTTTCTTGATCTTTAGAGAAACGGTTATTCAGTTGAGTTCTGTAACTAACTCAAACTGATTTATCATCCAACGTGGTATTGGGTCTTCGTCTTCGATTCTTTCGTCTCATATTCTTCCATCTCATTTTGCTTCGCTTCGTCTCATTTCTATCATCTCATTTTTTTCCGTCTCATTTTGATCTTTCGCTTCCGTCTCATTTTGCTTTCCGTCTCATTTCTATCGTCTCATTTTCTTCCGTCTCATTTTTGGCTTTTGCTTCCATCTCATTTTGCTTTCGTCTTATTTTATTCCGTCTCTGTCTCATTTTGTATCTGCATTATTATTTGGTTTTCATCAAAAATTTTAATCGTAAAGTCATTTTGACTTAACATCATTAAGTTCTTAAAAATGGGACCATGTCATAGAGAAAGAAAAATTTTCTTCTTGCAGAAATAGAGAATATGCTTAAGCAAGAAAAGATGAAACAAAACTAAGCTCGTTTGTAGGTGAATTTTAATAATGTTTTATTGTTGTATTAGTTAATAGAAGGGCTAAGTTATCTTTTAGGTATGACTGGAAGACCTATATGCCTGGATGAAAATACAGTAGCTTTGAAGAGTATTTGATATGCAAAAATCTATATAGAAATTGCATTATAAAATAGTTGCCTTAAACTCTGAGAATTCTTAAGCTAAATGACGCATGGAAGCTTATTCAAGCTAAAAGCACATTAAGCTACTAATGGAGGCTAACTAAAGAAAATCATGTTAAGGATTGGAGAGTTATTAGGAAAATTTTTAACACCTACAATCATGATAAGCTAATGAATAATGCCTTATCCACTCCCGAATTGAAATTAAGTCTGAATTTATTTTCCCTAGTTATTATAGACAATTAGGAAAACACACCCAACATATATGGTGATCTTGTAATTAAGTAGGTTAAGGAGACTGATCAACTTCTAGACTCTTTTAATACACAAGCAGTCCCTAACTTGCCAATGATGAGCATTCCTTTAACAATACAAATTTTTAGTATTGCTTTTAAGGGATCTTTATAATAAGGCCATACCTTTTGACCCTATACTAGTTAATTTCTTGACTTCCATGTCAAATAAGAAATCTTAGAAAAGGCATAAGAAAAAGGCTTCAACTAGCTTCTCCTTCCAAATTCAATTATGTCAATTATAGCTTGGAATGTGAGAGGAATGAATTGCCCCTTAAAGCAATAAGTTATTAGAGACTAACTATAAGTTAAAGAGCCATATTTAGTTAGTCTACTAGAGACTAAAATAAAAGCCAATCACTTGTGTGAATTCTCATATATTTTTGTCAATAACTGGAATTTGCTTACTAATCATCAATTTCACTTTAATAACATGATTCTAGATGCTTTTAACCCTCAATCAGTGAAATTGAATAAACTTGCTATATTAACGAAATTCTTCATCTTGAATTTATCTTCTATCATTCTCTGCTTAAATGAAAGTACTTTTGTCTATGCTTCAAATAATCATCTCTTAGGAAGTCGTTTCAAACATATATAACTAAAATTAACTTGAATGGCTCCAAGCTTTCACTCATCTTAGGGGATTTCAACTTCACCTATTTTATTTAAGAAACATTTGGGCATTCGAATCATAAGGCTTCCTCATATGAAGACTTTTATAGGTTTATCAATCAATCTATTGTATTAGTCTATTAGATATCAAATATAAGGGCCTTTAATTCATTTAGAACAATAAGTAAAAAAATAATTGGTTCACTATAATAAAACTTAATAGAGCTATAGTTAACCCCTCGTGGCTCTTAGCTTATCATCTTGCTTGTGAATAATTTAATAACTCCTTATGTTTAGATCATTCACTAGTAGAAGTTACTATTAATTAGGTAACTACTAAAAGATATGCATCTTTCATGTTTAATAAGTATATATTGGATGCTCCTAGCTTTAAAGAGGCAATATTGAAAGGATTAAGTTTCCAAGTTATAGGGTTTTAAGGCTTTTAAGTGCATAAGAAAAGTTCGAGCTATTAAGAAGGAATTTAAAATGCTTAGTAGGCATCATTTGAGTAATTCGGAGTCTAATATTAATAATTCCATAAGAGCATTAAATTTAGCTTAGGACAATCTCAACGTTAATTTGCATAGTGATCATTTAAAGCAACTACAAAAAGTGGCTTTGTCTAAGATAGTTGTTGCACTAAAAGCTCAAAACGTTTTTGTGAGATAAAAATATATAATTTAATGACTAAAGGTAAGTATCTTAAACCTAAATTATTTTATAATTCAATCTTTGTTGAGAGGAACTCTAATAAGATTTGATCAATATAGATGTTACTAGTGTACCCACTCTAACTAAGAAGCTATTAAATATTTGATTCTTATTATTTCAAAAACTTCCTAGGCAAACTAGGTAAAACTTCAAACTCCCTCATAAATTTGCTTCCTTTATATTTTCCAAGATCAAGTGAACCTAATCGTTAAAAAATTCATAAAACATGATATTTAAGAGCTTTATTCACCTTAAATGACAACAAGGCTCCAAGTCCTTGTGGCCTAAACATGAAGTTTTTAAAAAAATATGGCATTTAATTGGCAACTTCATCTCCTTATCTATTCTTGAATTCTTTTTCAATGGGATCATGCTTAGAGAGATATAAGACCTTTATTTTCCAAATAACAAAAGTGTCAAATCCATATGATCTTTAAGACTATAGATTAACTTCTTATTGCAAAATGATCTATACAATTATATCTAGAATGTTGGCCAGTAGACTCAATAATGTGTTTAAAACATTGATTAATCCCTCCCATGGTTCTTTCATTTAAGATTGAAAAGGTAACATATTGCTGGCTCAAGTGTTATACAATAATTACCAAATAAAATATAATATACATAGTTACATTATAAAAATTGACTTTCATAAAGCTTTTGACTAAGTGGATTCCTTTTAATTTGTATTAATTGGGTGAGGCAATGAGTCACTACAACCTTGTTCAGTATCTCAATTAATAGGAAGTTTACCTAGCTTTTAAAGGGGAAAAGGCCTTAGATAATGTGACCCTTTATCATCTTATTCACAATTTGCATAAAGTCCTTACTTGCCTAACTACTAGTTTTATAGAGAAATAAAAGAATTTCATGTTCCACTATATAGGCAACCTCAAGTTTTTTAGCTTCTCTTTTGCAAATGATATATTGGTTTTAATAAAGCTAACTATAAATCTATTAAGGTATTCATAAAAGGCTTGAAAATTTTCAAGAGTAAGTTAAGTCTGGCCATCAATCCCATCAACAATTGTTGTTATATCTTAGGTGGAAACCATGAAGATGCTAATATAATCAAGCAATTAACATGTTTCAAATTTGAACAACTTTCTATTAAATATCTATACATTCAAGTTACCAATCTCAGACCTACCTATATTGAGTGTCTACCTTATTTTAGATTATTCAAATAATAATTGGTAATTGGAACAACATAATTTGTCTTTTGCAAGAAGACAATAACTAATTTTCTCTATGTTCAATAATATATACATTTTTTTGGAGCTCACACCACTCCCTTCTTTTAAATTTAATCAAAGTTATTAAAAGAGTATTAAAGAACTTCTTATGGATAGGTGATAAAAATGATACTTCTAAAGCTAAGATCAAATGAAGTGATATTTTCTTGCCTAAAGAAAATGGTGGTTTAAAGTTTCAATTAACTAGGTTAAAGTATAAAATGCACTTACTAAGAGAATTTGTAAACTTTTTATAGATTCTAAATTGTTTATCCAATAGATTCATATATAACTCTTGAAAGGCAAACATTTCTAGTTGGTTAAGTCTAATCCTCATACTTCTTGGACACGTCAACAAATCATAAAGTTAAGAGAGAGCATCATAGTAGATCTTAAGGTAATAGTTAATAATAGTAAAACAACTTGAATATAGTATGATAATTGGCATCTACCGACATCTTATAAAATTAGGAATGGCAAAAGGAGCCCGATTAGGTCTAGTATAGCCTAAAGTCAATAGGTTAAAACTTGGCTGAACAAGCTCAAGCTTAAGCCAAGCTCAAGCCAAGGAATTACAAAACAACATCATTTAAACAGTTCATACAAGTTGATGTCCTAGCTTAGACCATGCCCTAAAGGCCAAGTTGGTAATAGACTTGACCCATTTCAACATATTGTAATTCCTATATAAAACCTTTTAAATATAAGATCCACCACTACTAGACTACCAGAGTGCCCTAAAGTTTTATAAATCATCAAAAACAACTATTGTAATTGGCACTCATGTCATCTGAGATGTTTTTCTTTCATAAAAGAAAACCTATTCAATTATCTCCTCAAACTCATTAAAGAAGTTCTAGTTATATGCATAATACAATTGTTCATATAATTATTTGTAGGAAACAACCGAATAGTATAATGAAAGAAGTTATGGTTTCCTAACAATATTATAAAGGCCCCATTCATTCTTTCTCTTACAATCAAACTTAGGTCACAGATAAATGACATAATTTCTTATGTTTATCTTAATGAAAATACCTCTGTGTTTTGTAATCAAACAAAAGGATTCCATAATCTCTTATTCTTTAGCTACCAATACTATGGTCATACCTTCTTTATTCCTCGATTTTGACTTGATTCCCCAAGCTTCTCTGGTGTAGTGTTTTTAGTTTGTGCTCCATCTGGTTTTGGTGTATTTACTTCATTAGTTGAAACTTGGTTTATTGCTAAGCATTTACAGCTTTAATCTTATTTATCTTTTAAAAATAGTGTTTTGGGAAGATAGGACAAAGTAGTGATGAATAGTCAAGCATAACAATCACAAGGAATCTTCCGTTGATGGAAGTCTACAAGTCAGATTATGAGAAATCCAGAGGATGAATTGTCTCCATCAATTGACAAGATATTTTAGTGCCATAGGTGCCCAAAGGAGAAGGGGTTGCCAATAAAGCATTTTGTCAGTTAGATTTTTGATGTGAATAGAACCTCCACAACTTGATGAATTTGAGATTTGTAGGACTCTCTTAGACTTTCACTTATATCATCATTTGGAAGTGATAAATAAATTCATGTTAGAAGAAGACTTGATAGTGAAATTGCAAATATAGAATGAAAAATTTGCAACCACTACTTTTTGTTGAATAAATATTCTATTATATGTTAATCATGTTTGTTAAATAAGGAAAAAAGTTTGGGACTCATTTATTTTGATGGATCTCATGGTTATAAAGACCAATATTACTCATGTATACCTTAAACCATTTGTCAAAGTGTAAGAGTACTTTAAATAATAATAATCGTTAAAATGATGATGTGGTTGAGTCTAAAAAATTAATTAATTTGTAAAATTTTGATTTAATTGATATGAGTAAGCTAATAGAATCATGACCAAAAAAAAAAAAAGCTAATAGAATCTGAAAATACACTTTGTTAGTAAGCATCACTACCATTAGTTACATTTGGTAACTATGAATGAAGACGTAGGAATGAGTATGTATTATGTAACTTACATTTTCTTAACTTTTGTTAGAAGTTAGTAATGGATAAGATAACGATTTATATATCTAGAATGAATTGTAAATAATCTTGAATGTTTATTCCCAAGATAGATGCGGGTATAACCAAAAATTAGGAATAACAAATAAACGTGGGTAATTGAAATTGTTTTGTCTTCTCTTTTTTGTGTGTTTCGTTTCAACTTAAATTCTAATT
>JANIPM010000232.1:70151944-70179356 GCA_027478405.1 Erythroxylum cassinoides
GTTAATTTTTTAGAAAATTTTGTGTCAAAATACAAATTTCATATAAACAATTAAATGATATTTACATTACGAATCAAACTAGTACTTAAAATTGGATTAAATTAATTAAATTTAATTGAAAGGAATAACTAATTATAATTATCTTAAATTATTAATTTAAATTAAATTTAATTAATTCTTATAAGTTATAAAATTGAATTCAGTGACATGTTAATGATATTTGATTTATTTATATGCGTATGTTTTATTATTTTTAAGATTATCATTATCATCATCATCACGTTTAATTCGAAGTCCCACAATAAAGTGAGGTATGGAGAAGTCTGATAGTACGTAGTCTTATTCTTATATAGTGGAGAGATTATTTCTAGTTGACTCACATGCTGATGTGACAATAAAACAGTGATTCATATTAAAAAGTAAATAAGTAAAATATACACGTTAAATAATTATGTAAATGAAATTATAATAAATATATAAATAAATAAAAAAAATATAACCAAAGGATATATCTGATGGTGACCAGATCTTCTAATACTTGATATGCTGCAATGACCGACTATGAGAATTCGATAATATTACAGTTTTTAAGGTATTTTATAAAAAATAAGAAATTAAGCTAAGTGGGAAAAGTATATAAAAATTGGAAAAAGAAGATATACCTTTGTTTTAGTTTAAGGAATTAAATGCATATTTAGTTATTTCTTTAATAGATATCACACACATTCAACAGACAACAGTTGAGTTGAGATTCTCTTGCTTTGTGTAAACTTAAAAGATATTAAATTAAATATTAATGAACTAAAGTCTGTTCAAGGGGTCCTGAAAATAAATTAATCGAGTGAAGAGCTGCTTGTCTGTTGTTGCCTTACCTGTAAGGAAAGAGAAAATCCAAAAGACGAACAGCTCGAAATTTCCCGAACCCCGTAGTGTGAAGCGAACGCCTCTCCTTAGGGTTTCTGATTTTGTCCAAGACTCGAGCTGATACACCTAACGAACGAGCTGGAATTTTTGTCGCGATTTTGCCGGGTTCAAGCGATTGGTCGAGGTCAGGAACGAGTGATTGATAGCTATGGAGCTATGCAGTGTCTTAATGTAACCGAAGAATGCCGGGCATTCCTCTAGTGGCTCGTGAAACCTCCTCGTATAGGCTTGCCTATCTGACGATTAATTTTTGAGTGTTTCATTTTGATTATTTCTCTTGGGGTGGTTTTTGAAGCTTGTTCAGTGATGAAGTGAATTTTGTATTATTATGATTATTATTTTGAAAATGTTTATTGCAATTGCAGCTATACAAGAAACACGAATCAGATGTGCCGAGAAGATGGTCGAGTGCATTTATCAGAGGAAGAGGAAATGGCAGCTGAAGAGAGTCTTTCTGTTTATTGCAAGCCTGTCGAGCTCTACAACATCCTTCAGCGTCGAGCTGTCAGAAATGTAATTTGTTTGGTTACTGTTGTTGATGTTTAGTATTTATTGGGTTTCATGGCTTGTTTGGCTTGAAATTTTGGTTCGTGGTGATCATATGGTCGTAAATCAGTTCAATCGCATGATTTGATCCAGTTTTTCATAGTCCTTGATTGGATTCTCCCCTTGTGAAAACTAACGTGGTTAAATAGGATTTTAGTTTTCAATATTATCGGATTTTCTTTGTTTCCGTCAGCAAATTTGTTGAATTAATTTTGTCATTTTCTTTGTTGTTATTCTAGTAATATTCATGATTGAACATGTTTTCTTTTCTTTTCAGCCGATGTTCCTGCAGAGATGCTTGAATTACAAATTGCAAGCGAAGCACAAAAGGAGGTGCTCTTTTTTTTTTTTCCTCAAGACTTCATTAGATTTTTTATCAGTTTTTTCTCTTGAGTGCATTTGAAAATTTGTCTATGGTAATGGAGATTGGACAAGTTTTATTGCCCTTCTCATATATGCAATAACTCTAACTTCACAATTTCTAAATGCACAAGGAAATTCACATAAGCTCATCTGGAATCCAGTAGAAATGTGTTGGAGATATTGACCAAGTTCTCTTTATTTTAAATTTGTAGGATACAAATGACAATTTCACTTTCGAGGGCTTTGAATGGAGTTGTAGAATCTAAGTGTCTGTTTCCTTTGTACATTCTGCTGGCAAGACTCCTTTCTGAGACTCAAGCTACAGAGGTACAAGTTTATCCAGTCCTATGCGTTGATCAATTTATGGAAATTCTTTCATTTTTCATAGTAATTGTCTTCTTTATGGCACGAGACTTACTCTTTGACATCCTTTTGTAATTCTCGATGATATTTTTTTTGACTGTATTCCAACATGTAGTGTTCTGCAGTGTATGGATTTAATCGTACATCTATTTTGACCAACTTTACTGGAGTTGAGGGAGATAATCAAGCGCAAGCTAGTTTTGTGCTCCCTGAGATTAATAAATTAGCTTTGGAGGCTAAGTCCGGCTCACTTGCTATATTGCTTGTTAGCTTTGGTATGTAGTTATTTTGGTTTTGTTGGCAGACCACCTATGATTGCAAATATTGGCCTTATTCTTCCTTCTTTCTGTACAGCTGGAGCTCAAAGGTCTATGCGTGGTATTGATTTGACAAGAAATCATTGGGGTATGATATATTTTTTAAATTGTTTGCCTCATGTTATTATTTATAACGTTAACCTACATGGTGTTGGTATGCATAATATTAGGCACATTGTTGAGACCCCCCTATGGCATGCAGTGACTAAAAGCTTCACTACTTATAAATTATTCAAGATGTTATTCATTCTATACCTTTATCTTCTTCTTTTTTCTTCTCTCAACTCTTTTTTATCATTATGTAGTTTGAATAGTGTCGTACATTGCAGAAAATGCTGGTGGATCATGCCTATTGGGTAAGATACCCTTGGAATCAATTTACACTTCCTGGGAGAAATTACCGAATTTGATTCTTGGACAAAGATTGGAGTTGATATTGTCTGTTGACATGAATGCTTGCTTGTTGAAGGTATTGTGATGGCTCTTTTGAAGGAACAAACAATTCATTAATTGTGTATTAAATTTTCTATTTAATGACCTGTTGGTATATATCATTGCCTCATTGGTTACACCAAATGCTTTGATGCTTATTAACTGTCTTAAGGAGATTTAACATTGTTGCTTCTTTTGTAACTTTGCAACATTTGTGCCATAATTTTCATCTGTACATATGTCATGCTTATTGGAATATGTCAACAAATACTGATGCTTGGATGCTAACCTGTCGACTTAATGACATGTAATATGTTTATTTAATAGTTTAACTAGAGAAACAGTGACATGGTTGAAGAACTGTTTGATAGCGACTACATTGCAAGTTAATGTTGCAGGATTCGTCAGATATTAGTAGTTTTCTGACAGAATTGACTACTTTTCATTTTTTCCCACTTGCAGTTGAGTTCAGACGAGGAAAAATGTGTTTTGATGCAAATTCCATATACATCTGAAACCATGGTTTGTTGTCTTAATGCCTTCTTAATTTTTGGCTAAATATTTCTGGATTACCTTGGCTGATTAGTGTATGCTGCTTTGCATTGTTCCAATTTTTAAAGAATTCATCACAACAAGTGCAAGTTAATATATCTGCGGAAGAAATTGGTGCTAAGGAAAGATCTCCTTATCATTTGTATACGTGTAGTGACGTTTCTTCTTCATCATTATCTCATATTATTCGGTAATTCTTCTCTTTGTAATCATTTGTGTGATTTTCTCTTTTTGCTTTTTTTTGCATATGTCATTGAAGCTTTTCTTCTCTTTGTTTACAGGTTGAGAGCTGGAAATGTGATTTTTAACTATAGGTATTACAATAATAAATTGCAGAAAACTGAAGGTAATTTTCCTATGGTACATTTTGTTTTAATCTACCTTTGCTTCTTTCCTTGAAGTTGCATGCTTACCTTACAGTTATAATGGGTTTTTGGTTAGCCCATACTTTGATTCTTTGTTTCATTGTTTTCTCTCTCGCATTGGATGATTTTGGCTGCAGTTACTGAAGACTTTTCTTGTCCATTTTGCTTGGTAAAATGTGCTAGCTTCAAGGTTAGACATGTTTCCACTGTATATCTTTTTTATTTTGATAAACATAGAATGCTAGTTACTACTTTTGTCCTATATTATTTTGTTTCTCAGCTTTTGGATTTATCATTTTGTTTTTGATGCTCAAAGGAATTTTAATCACATATTTCTTTGTAGGGTCTGAGATGCCATTTACCGTCATCACATGATCTCTTCAACTTTGAATTTTGGGTTGGTAAACTTCTGGACTGTTTGTTGAATTCCTGATAACTTAAGCCTCCTGGAGTATACTAATAAGATGGCATTCATCAGGTGACTGAAGAGTTCCAAGCTGTAAACATATCAGTAAAAGCTGATATCTGGAGATCTGAGGTCAATTTTTTCTACCTTGTGCAGTAACTCTTTGAAGAGTTTTAGAAGCTAACTTGCTTGACTAGATATTTGAGCGAGAGAGAATTGCCTATTAAAGCGTGCTAACAACTTTAGTATCTTCTTCTAGTATCAAATAGGATCAATTTGTTAGTTTGCAAGTCCTAATTACTTTGTGTTCAGGAAGAAATACTGATCTCGTGGTAGATTCCAACTATGAGATTCATATGTTTCCAATAATGAACTTCAATGTATTTGGCTCGTTTAAAATAGTGATTGTTAGAACTTTTTATTCAGATGGTTGCAGATGGTGTGGATCCCAAACAGCAAACTTTTTCCTTTCGGTAAGAACCTTCACCTTCTTGACCTGTAAGTTGCTTTGGCCTTGTTCCATAGTTTTGGAGAATGGGAATACCAGATCATGCTACTTTGAAATTCAATGGTGTTCCATTTATCTGAATCCTGTGCTATGGCCTATACTGACGTTTTAACTGCTTGTTCAAATATAGCTCAAAGAAACAAAAACGCAAAAGAACGAAGAGCCTTTTCCAAGACAGGAAGTATGTGCATCCAGTGGACTCAGAGTCAAGCTTGCTTGTTGGAACCTATCAGGTTCTTGAGAAGGCTGACGGTATGTCCCTTATGTTTATTATACTGACTGCAGTTGATAACCATTTTTGGGTTAGATGTGGCTTATAATTTTGTTGAACAGTAACAAATTAGAATGTTGAGAGCAGTGGATGTGTGTGACAGCAACTTTTTAAACAGGATTATATCATTGCTAGTTGGTATCTTTCATTGGTAAGATTTTGTTTTGGTAGGAAATGGTGACAAGTAAATGAAGGTTTTTTTTTTCTATATACATGTATTTAGAGGCGTTTTCAACAAAGTTTGTCTTGTAAATTGTGAAAATAATCTTTTTTTGTTTAATGCCTGTAGTAATTCATATCTTAACGTTTCCTTGCATTATAACATATGGCAGGCTGACTTCTTAGGAATTTTTCTTAGGATATTTCCATTTATTGTTATCAACTCATTTTCCTCGTACTTTTTTTAAGTAACCAACTTGGTTTGGATGTTTTGTTATTAGGTGTGAAAAAATTACCAAATGTGAACATCAGTGTGCCTGACTGTACAGAACGCATTGCTTGTGATCTGGATGTTGTAGGAGTTTCAGGTGCTGCATTACAAGCGTTTCCTGATATTGAGCGTGCCCAATTAGCGTCTGGAAACAATCTTGCACCTCCTGCCATGCTGCAATTCGCAAAGACAAGAAAATTATCAGTTGAACGATCTGACATCAAAAAGTGTGTATAAAGTCTCGTCTTTTCTTTCATTCTTTACCAAAAGCAAGTGTTACCACTAATTACTAAAATTTGCACTTGTCAGACACTTTCAGTTATCAAGCATCAATGTATATGTCAATTTTCTGTTACATTAAGATGATAGGAGTTCTAACCTGTTTAGATTGTCACCCCTAGTATTACAGGACATAAGTTTGTACTTGGTATTTCTTTCTTTCATTTCAGTCTTCATTTGAACAGTTCCCTTTTCCTTCCCTCGTACTTAGGAGTCTTAAATCTTAAGCCTATATACTGGTTTGCAATGTAGGGTGTCTAGTAAGATAATATAGGTACTTCATCATCAATTTTTTTATAAACATTTACAGATACATGGACATCTGTTTGATATATTTTTTTAATCTCTAGCCGCAGTCTCCTCCACAAACGTCAGTTTTTCCATTCACATAGGGCTCAAGTGAGTAATGACTTCCTCTTTTAATTAATATTTTATTTTCCTTTTTGTCTGTAATTGTGTTAGTATTGGAGGATTAGTTACTGTTAATTCATCAACTGAAATTGTTACCTTTTTATGAGATTTGTATTCTTGGCCCTTTTCCAAGTTGATCTGAACAAGATGTCGGGATCCTTTTCCTATTGAAATGGCTCCTGAAACTATAATGGTAGCCTTAATATCAGTGAGGGTCTGTGCACGACTTAATATTTAGGGATCAATATTTAGTAGTTTGCCTTCCTGAAGAAAAGACGTGTGAGAAGATGTGGTTAAAACCTGCCCTTGATAGTGTAAGATAACGAGATTAAAAACATATGCAACCACTCCCCTATGCACAAGGTGCTATGATGAAAATCTAATGTTCCTTGAGTTGATTATTAAGTCTTCCAAATTTTTTGTGAAACCCTTGTCAGCTTTTGCTAGGCTTTTGCTGAATCCTTAATGAGTATGCTGAAATTTAAATTTATTAAAAGAATATGATGAAAGTAACTAGTTTCTAGAAAACAACCTTTCACTTTTCCTCTGTTAATGATATCCATGACCCTCTTGTGTTCCTTATATTAAAATATTTGTAATGTTTAACCTTTTCTATGTTCAGCCAATGGCAATTGAGCAAGTGTGGTCTGATCGTGATAGCGAGGATGAAGTCGATGATGATGTTGCTGATTTTGAAGATAGAAGGGTATGTTGATGCTTACATTACATGGCTTAACTGAGTCAATAGACCATCTATACAGTTATGACTGGAAGCAGCATCTTATGTTGATGTTGACTATTTTCAAACAATTGACCATGCAATGTGCTTGAGATTTGCGGTGTTTCAATCACAAAAAGTATAATTTTCAATTGCAGATGCTAGATGATTTTGTTGATGTAACCAAAGATGAGAAGCAAATGATGCACTTATGGAACTCCTTTGTGAGGAAGCAGCGGTGAGCTTCTCTTTCTGCTTTATTGTGGTTTGGTTATTTTCATTTCTGTTGTTGGTCTTTCTCTATTGTGCAGATTTTTGGCAAAACCATATTATGCTCTCTCTTTTGTGGGAGGTTCTTAACAAGATCGATTATATGATTTGTCTACTTGGAGAGATTCTATCTCTCGTATCTGTGCGACCGGAGGATTTCCCAATCTCTTTGTTGGAATTGTTAAATAAGACCTCATTTGAAAACTGGATAGACCTTTTCGGAGTTGCGTGGAAAAGTGGATAAATGTCTTACCAAAATATGCTCTTGTAGACATATAATTTCCCATTCATTAGCCCGAGGAATCTTTTATTTAACCACAAGACGTGTTACTATCAGGATTATTTTAAGCTTAAGCTAAGATACTTTTCATTTGCTTGCTATACTGTCTTGTCTCTTTTACATTGTTGTTCTTTAATGGTCCTTGAATCTGAAATCAACCATTACATCTTGGTGAGTGTGCCACTTCAAAAATCTGTGCTGAATTTAACCTGGTAGTAAGAATTTGTGTTAGTTTCTGGATATTGTATAGTCCTGCCATAAACTCACTCAAAATAAGATCAAGAATGCTTATAGAGATGCCTGTGATCTTACACTTAAACTCATCTTTTTCAAGAACTCATTGCTGACGAATTATTTATCACTATCATTTACTTTTTTATTTTAACATATTCTCCACATCTGGGTTTTAGGGTATTGGCAGATGGTCACATCCCTTGGGCATGTGAGGCATTCTCAAGATTGCATGGGCAAGATCTTGTCAGAGCCCCAAACCTAATTTGGTATTACATATTCTTCTGTTGACTTCTAATCATACATTGTTACAGTTTTGTATGCTCCGGTTCCTAATTGGAAATGGGATTAATGTCAGGAGGTTGTTTCCATCACACTAATTTTACATCTCCTATCCTATCTGCTTATGGTCAGGTGTTGGAGATTGTTTATGATCAAACTATGGAACCATGGTCTTCTTGATGCTCGCACCATGAACAATTGTAACATTATTCTTGGACAATTTCAGAATCAGGACTTGGTTCCGCCCAACCTCGCCCAATGAAGCCGTAAAATCTATCGGAGCTATTCGAGCTATGGTTTTCTCTTCCTGATACTGATCTTGGGCACCTGGATGTATCATCATTGTTTGCAGGGCATTGTCTGCATTGCAGTGCTTGCCATTTGGTTCACCATAATCTTCTACCATGTATCTCTTCACAATAATTCTAACAAAATTTTGAACCATCCCATCATTAGGACATTGAATGGTTGGAATTTAAGTTTATATTGGAGATTTTCAGGCTTGAACAAGTTATAAAGACATTCTTGTTCTGCAATAATCTGTCAATCATAAGTGTTATATGCAAATTTTTGCATTTTCTATTGTTCTTTCAAATTTACGTTGAAATAATCAACGTTGAAATAATTGGACCGGAAATTAAATTAGTAAGACAAGAGGTTTAAGATTTAAAATATTCAATTGGACTGTCATAAAATTGATTTAAGATTGATTAAAATTGAAGAATTTAAAAATAATTAAAAATAATTTTTAATAAAAAATTGTAAGGTTTAATTGAAAAAAAAGATTGAAATGAAAAGTAACCGGTTTATTTTGATTAAAAATTTGACTAATTTATAAAAACCAATCAATTAATTAATAAATTTATTATTCTTAACAACAAAAATATTAAATTAAATCAAATAAATAATAAGAATAAAACTAAAAATTTGACCCATTAAAATTTTTTAACGTTAAATCCATTTTTTAAACACTTTATTATTGCCACATTGGGACTATGGAAATGAGCTAACTGACATATGAATGAGTTCAATTTATTCGCATAAGTCAAGTTGATAGTCCTAAGTTGGAATAAGTTGATCCATAGAGAAAAACTCTTATCCCACATTAAATGTGGTTTTAGCCTGAAAAAATAGAAATATTTTGTTAAATTTGAATTCGATTCCCTCGAACAAATTACAAAATTGTTAGATTTGAATTTAATCAAATTTGAATAAATAATTTGCTTTAAATCAAATATAACTTATTCATTTTAGATTCAGTTTAAATTAATATATCAATTTTAATTAAGCATTTATATTTTCAGCTAATTTATCAATTAATTATGTTCTAGAGTATTATGTGTTAGATATTTTTGAATTTGGTAGAAAACAATTTTAACGATTTTAATAACTTATTAGTTAAGTCAATCGTATTTGAATCTAATAAAGATAATAAAGCGACTCAATAAATGATTTGGATCAATGAGATGAAATTTAGGAAGAAAAAGGACCCCGATTAGTGTGAACCGAATTCATATCAAGCGTGTGATAGGGTAGTCTGATATAGTTGCTATATATAGAAAGTTAAGATCTTTTGTAGTTGCTAAAGCAAATCGTTAATGTAAGGATACTCTGACCTATTAAGAGGTTTACATATACAGAAAGCTACAAATAGCCTTTTAACATATCTCATTGGGTAAATCCTATGAAGATAATTATGTATTAGATATTTTTCTATTGGTAGAAAACAATCAATTGTATTTTAGCGGTTTTAACAACTTATTAGTTAAATCAATTGTATTTGATCCTAATAAAAATAATAAAGTGACTCAATAAATGATTTGGATCAATGAGTTGAAGTTTAGAAAGAAAATAGTCATCGATTAGTGTGAATCGAACTCATATCAAGCTTGTGATAAAGAAATCTAATATGGTTACTATGTAGAGAAGGTTAAGATCTCTTGTAATTACTGTAGCAAATTGTGAACGTAAGGATAGTCTGATTTATTCGAAAGTTTACGTATAAAAAAAGTTACAAAAAGGCTTTAACATATCTTAAGGAGTAAATCAAGTGAACGTGTCGATGAATTTAGGCTCGTTTCAGCCTCAAAAAATTTGTTTGAAATTATGAAGCTAAAAATAGGTATTTTCACATTTACATCATTTATTTCCCTATCACGAATCATCCGAGACAATTGCTAATGAATCTTACTTTTTGCATTATGCATTTTTATTAGGCTTTGAAACCCTTGAATGATGATGTAAACCTCTAGTATAGAGCCTATGTTCAATGACAAAACAAAATAGTCACGAACAGCTGGTAGTTTCTTAGATCCAAAATGCCAACTCCTTAGCTATTTAGTCACGTTCTGGATCCAATCCAACATCAGATGCTCTGTCTGTTAGAACTAGAAGTATTGTTGATGTCTTGTAATATATAAAGATGGTGTCGTTTTATTTTCTTCAAAAGAACATACGTGTCGGAACAGTTGCATGCAATAAGATGACACGTCCATAATTTCTATTTATGACGAAATAAAACCAAAACAAAATAGAAATAAGAACAAGAAGACTCACAAATGAAAACGCTACCGAATATTAATACATAAACTACAAAAAGTGAAGTAATTGGTTCGGTGCGTTTTGTCTTTTAGTTACCTCACAAAACCCCACATGCCCTTATGAATCAACTAAGAGAAGTTGAGAGAAACTTCAGTTCAAAAATGAAGAAATATTAGTTCCTCAATAAGATAATCCAATGCTATTAAGAGTTGTAAATAGTGTAGTCAAATTTTGAGCAATGTTCATGAAATAGTAAATCAATTGTATGATACTCTACCATTTGAAGTGCTTAGAGATGTTCTAATATTAAAAAAAATTATAAATACTTAACAATTAAAACCAATGTTTTAAAAGCCAGGCTGAAAATTAAACTAGTAAAACAAGAGGTTTATAATTTAAAAGGTTCAACCAATATTAGACCGTTATAAAATTAGCTAAAGATTAAATAAAATTAAAGAATTTAAAACATGATGTAAAGAGATTGTTCTTAGCTATTAAAAAATTTGAAGTTTAATTAAAAAAGATATTATTAAATGAAAATTAATTAATTAATTTTGGTTTATAAGAACTTGCTAATTAACAAAAATTGAATAATTAATTAATAAATCGATCAATTTTAACAACAAGAGTTATTAAAGTAAATCAAACTGGAATGTCGAAGATCGAATAAAAAATTAGAAGGTTCAAAGTTTTTATAATTAAATCGGTCGAATCGGTTGAGTTTTTTAATCATTGGTTAAAACTAAAATATGTATTTAAAATAGTTATTTTATCAATTAAAAATAATTATAATCACTATGAAATATTTTTAAGGGTCATATTTATGTTTAAAAACAGGAATCTCAATTTTAATATGTTTTTCTGAAGTCTAATGAATGAAGAAGTTGAATCTTTGATTGATTCATAGAATAATTATTTCGTATGTATTGAATGAGCATGAAATCTGATCATAGAGATTCAATTCTAGAAGAAGTTTAAGAAGTCTTTCATCAAGAAAAAGGGTTGATGAAATCATTCAATGTTTGTCTAAAGATAACTTGTTTGTTCATTCATTCAATACTTAGGATTTGTTAATAATTTCAACGAATAAGGTAAAATCTCTTTTTAATTTTTGTCTTTGAATGTTGGAAACTCTAAACAATTGTCATTGCAGTTAGAAGTTAATAAACTGTTTGGTTTCATATTTATTTTTCTATTGTGATTTTATGTTTTTGTTTTCTTTTTTATTAAAAAATAAAAACTTATTTGATTGAGATTTGTAACATAAAAATTTAAAACAAAAATATGTTTGATTGAGATTTATAATAAAAACTAAAAATAAAAACATGGTTGCAATGCATGGTTTTGATAAATGATAAATTGAAAAATCAATGATATAGAAACGTAAAAATAAAAAACTAAAAACGAAGAAACCAGAAATACGAAATGTAGAAATATAAAAGCCAAAATAAACCAAAAATGCAAATAAACGGTAAATAAGAAAACTAGTAACATAGAAATGTAGAAATAAAAAAAAACTAGAAATGAAGAAACCGGAAATGCAAAATGTATGAACGTAAAAGCCAAAATAAACTAAAAACACATAATAACAAACAATTAAAAATGCAAAAATGCAGATAAACGATAAATAGGAAACTAGAAACGTAGAAATAAAAGCTAAGAAAACCAGAAGCACAGAAAAGTCAAAAAATAAGAAACCAAGAAAATTAGAAAAATAACACAAAATAATTAGAAAAATATCAAATTAGTTTCCAAAACTCACCTGGTGAAAAACCTAAGCTCTCGCTTTCTGCACGGATAGAAAATGAGCATTAGATATGAGTTAAGAAGAAAAGAATAAAGAAGCAGAAGAGAGAAAGATGAGTTTGGGAAGTAAGAAAAATGAGAAGAGATAGAATTTCTACCCAAAAAAAAAAAAAAAGATGTTTATAAAAGAAGGAAGTAGAAATGAAAACTTGTAAAAACCTATTACGAAATATTAGAAAAACATCTTATTTAAATGAAAACTTGTAAAAACCTATTACGAAATATTAGAAAAACATCTTATTTTAAGGACTTGTTTTTTTTAATGAAAACCACGACAAAAAAACAAATAAAAATTGTAAACAAACAGGCCTTAAGCAAACTTCTATTTTCTTAATCATCTTCTATTTCTATTTAATTCATGTCAAAATCTCATTCAGTTCCTACTTTTATCAATCAAATTTGATTACATAGTGAAAGAAGTGCAACAAAACAGTTTATTTGCAACATTATTCTTGGTATTTTAAACTTATAAAAAAACAGTAAATCAATGATTCTTTTGTTGGTAATTTATTCAAATTATTGCTAGAATATTAATTAAATTTTACATTTTTTTGGTAGACATTCCGTGTAAGAATAACATCCGAGCAAATGTTAAAATCTTTTAGAGTATCCCATATTGACTAAACATAAAAATGTTAAAGAGTTTATAAGTGATAAGGGTTAACTATCCAAACAACTAGTTCTAGTAATTTTTAATATGGGCAAAATGTAGAGTCCACTAATAAGAATTGGGTTTGGGTCAACCATTGTCTAAATAACTAGAACTAGTTGTTTGGATAGATGACCCTTACTACTTATAAACTCTTTAACATTTTTATGTTTAGTTGATATGGGATATACTCTAACACTTCCCCTTAAATGCAACTGGGACTAGACATTCAGTTGTCATTTAAAATATACGGAGTGGTAATTAAATCGGGCCACTGAGACTGGACTTCCAGACAGACAACCGAAAAATTAATAATCCGAACCAAACTTCCTCTGATACCATATTAAATTTTTAATATGGGCAGAGTGTAGAGTCTAGTGACAAAGATCGAGCTTGAGTCAACCATTGTCTAAATAACTATAACTAGTCGTTTGAATAGTTGACCATATTAAGCGACCGTTTCACCACAACAGCTTAAGCTGTTGTGTGAGGCCAACTCAATTGGTTTTATATATTCTCTGACACACTCCCTCAAGTGAAAGCTCTTTGGGCTTGAAACACAGGCCTACTTTACCTTGTGCTTAATTTAATAAGAATAGGTGGGTGGTAGGATTCGAACTTATGACCGTTTGGTCATAAAGGCTCTGATACCATATTAAGCGACCGTTTCACCACAATAGCTTAAGTTATTGTGTGAGACCAACTTAATTGATTTTATATATTACCTAACATTTATATGTTATAAATCACTCTTTTTGACATATAAAAACAATTTAACCGATATTAATCATGTTGAACTAAAATTACATAATAATAATAATAATAGCTTTCGAGTAATTTTTTAAATACTTGACTGTATGCACCCAATAAACCAACCTGGAAGAACCCAAAATCGCATTAATGAGAAAGAGATGTATGGAGGTGCCAATTGACGATGAAGATAAGTATGGATATGTATTACACACAGCTGAAGAAGGAGGAGAGGAGAGTGGGGAGTGCGTTTGATATGGGTTGTTAATGCTGATTTGTCTCATCCATTGGCACTTCATTCTCTCTATTCAAGACCCCTTTGCGTTCTTAAAAGGGGCAGAGGACCCTTTTCTAACCAAAAGCTGCTAAGGGCTTTTACTCCCATCACTCATGGCTATGTTGTGTGGGCCAATCCTGCCCCTATGAAGTGGGGCCCATCTCTGCTCCAACCCAGGTTTCACATGTATACAAAATCTTCCCATTTACTTTCTCTTTTCCCCTTTTTTTTTGTTGTCAATATTTTAAATAATAAATGCCATGGTAATATTTATTATTGCAATATTTATTATTGCAATTTATAAATGCGATGGTAATATTTCACATGTACACACAACATTTTCATTAATTTATATTTTTTAACTAATCAGCTGATTATTTCAAACACTGTTGTATAGTAACTTTTAACTTTTTACTAATGGAGTTAAATAAATTTAATAATTATTTGACAAAGTCAATTAACTAATGTTGGTCAATCGACTAATTTTTAACTTATCAACTATCATCTAAGTTTTTCAAATTTTACTTGCCTAATCCTAATGAGATTGAAAATTACACAAGATGGAGCACCAAGTCAAACCTTAAGATTTAGATTACAGAACCTCCGGCGAAGCTGTGGAGAAGAAGGTTTAAGATAGTGGGACCCCTATGCGTCCTTTTGCTTACAGCCTGGACGTGTGACCCACCTTGACCAACTTTTTGTAGGAAATCCCAGCTACAGAATTTGTTGGGTCCCATCTTAACCAAGTATAGGAGACTAATATTTATCAGGACAAAATGCAATAACTAATACAACCGTGCTCAACCCCATAATAATGGGTATATACGAGCTGTTCACTCAGAATTGGTCTATTATTTATGGACTTATATGTTGAAAAAGTAGTAAATGTGTTCGACTGATTTGTCATTCATGCAAAATATTTTGATGTCCGTCTCACATATTTTGATATTATATCTATCAGATGTTAACCTATCTGTTTTTTTAGACTTATTTTGTAATCTGTTTCATCGATTTTCTTTTAATAAAAAAAACAAAAGTTGAAATAAAATAAAATATTAAAAAGATCGAAATAAACCAAACTTTTTGAAAATGAAAAAAGAGAAAATCATAACCATATTGAAGAAAAAGGAAGCCGGGAGACAACATGTGGTTAACAGGATTGGAAATCAAAAAATCAAGTAGGTCATTACAACTTGTCTTTTTCCGTTCAAGGCCGCGTTTGGATTCCTCATTCAGATGCAGGCGAGGCATGCTGCTTAATTGTATTACACAGTTGATCTCCCCCCAAACAAGCACTCTCTGTCTCTCTCTTCGTAACTTGCTTTGGTTCTGGTGTGGTCCCGGACAAACTCCTAGGTGATGTGACATGCCCATCAAATCAAGATCTTTGCTCCATCCCCACCTCCTCCTACGCTCTAGCTACAGATGTACGGTCCTCGTTCATTCCCTCTCACCCATCCCTTACCTCATGCCCACGTCATCAGCTCAAATATTTCTGATGCCATTTTTTTTTAATGACAAAGGAAAAATACAAGGATGATCACATGTGACGGAGTTACAAAATCTCACCCGTATTGTGATGCAGAAATTCCTGGATGGCTATCGAAGGCTCCCTAAGAAGGTATAGGCTCGGAGATAAGAAAATGACACAAATTATCAGTCTGTCAGTGCACTGATTTTTCTCTCGTCCGACATATCGCAGAACCACCTCCTAATCACGCTGATGCCATTTTTATGTTTTGTATCCTAAATACTTTGTAGGGGCTCTTTCGTCATACAACAAGAATAATGAGAGCCATTATCATGCTTAAGCCTTTATATCTATCATAGGCATGATGAGTAGGAAAGTATGAGCCATTCGTTCTCGTGCAGGGATGATTGATGAGAATAATTGAGAGATCATTGGGCATTCATCTCAAGCAGTACTCATTCCGCTTTGACCCAAAAGCCACCATAAATTTTGTAATAAAATAGTAATTATATAATTAAGTTCTTTACAAATAATTCCCAAAACATTATTAACCTATATATATATATATATTTAATTAATTTAGAATCAAGCTAACAAAATCTCTCATTACCCTTTAATTTTTGCATTAACTAATAACCAAAAGGTTGGGCGATTTTCTTTCTCTCTCTTTTACTTTTTCCTCTCTAATGCAAAAGACAAGATTAGAGGAAGGTTGTATGGACTATGGAGGCGGTAGTTGTGGTTGGAGCGGCGTCTGCGCCATTGATGGTGTAATCTATGGTGGCTGTGCATCCGGTGCCGACGATCTTGGCCGCTTAGCCAACTGCTGAGCTCCCGCTTGATTACTTGAGCCGGGATTCTCGGAGCGAGTGTCGCAGCTTTCACAAGCGGCGGCGTCCAGCACACCTACGGGGCTAGACGGCGACGCGGGAAGCGGCTCAGCCATCGGGACCTTGAGCCGAGCCGAGGGGCACGTATCGATCAGGTACTCCTCCATTAGTTGGTGACAGCTTCTCACCATTTCCTTTGCAATAAAAACCAAAAAAGAGAGAAAGGAAAAAGAGGAGAACATGAAAATTTTTAGGACACAGATTTCAATACTTCTCAAATCTTCGAAACTCTCGAAAGTGTAAATATTTATAAAACTATCCCCAAGAATTTCAAATATTCCACATCCAGACCACAGAGACAAAGAATGCGTTATGCAATGTACTTTTTTCGCTCGGTCGTTGAACGAATTGTAGTACTCCCCGTCACCTCCGGTCGGCGTTGCATCAAGTCTCTCCCCGGCGGCGCATAGGACGGCCGCCTCTGCCAACGTCGACGGCGAAAAACCCAAGAAATCAATCACTGTAAAAGTCAACAGAAACACGCAAATTGAAATTCTTGTCCAATTACGATAAAATGATTGAAAATGAAGATCGTGTTAAGCTTGGAGTCTGGTTTTTTGGCGGGGAATCATACAACATTATAACTTACCGCGAGTGGTGCTTAGTATGAGAGCGGAGGAAAATTCAAAGATCCGATTGAAGTCGCAAGATGGAAGCTTGGAGATAAAATAATGGAGGTAGTCAAATGGAGTAACGGAGCGAAGTCTCCAGTCGAGATTGACCATAACCCAAAGCTCCATTCTTTGAACAGTTTTTGGCTCGAAAACAAAACCAGGTTCAAGCACTTGAAGGTTCACCAACAGTGGGACGTGGGTTTCCTCCATTTTCGCTGCTAAAGACAAGCAAGCCACCGAAAGTAGCTGAAACGGCCACCCATTGACCTGCAATTGTCCTAGAGTGTTAGGATTTTACCAAATAACAACAGTAATGACACTGACAAAATAAGATAACATTTTCTGAAGCAAAGACTTTCAGTTTCCCGCAAAATCCGATATTCTTCACGAAAAAGATGACATCTTCGACGTTTCAGTAAGAAAACAGCAGTGTAGTTAGAAAAGCGATATTTTTAGGGAAAACTAGGCAATTTCGCGGAAAATATGCAGTAAGTAAGAGGGGTATAAATCTTTACCGGGAAAGAATGAGAAGAAAGGAAGCGATCGAAATAGTTGACAGAAAGCATAGCCGTTACTGGCCTAAAACGATAATAACCATGCACCTGCATTTCACCAATTATCACAAACTCAATCCACGAACTAAAAGATTCATTTTTTACACAGCTACCTTGATGGGCACGTATATTTATACCTTGAGGATCCAATTAATGGAATCCTGACGAGCAGTTACGTCGACGGAGCGGTTTCGGCAGCGGTGGAGATAATCAGACTGAGGCATGAAGTGGGGTTCAGAGTCAATAAGGTTGGTTATGTAGGTTTCGTCCGTCTGCCGCAGAAAACCGCTGGAGAACGAGGGTTGGGGTTGATCATTGACCCAGGAGTCGTCGGTATTGGATGGGACCACCTCACTGGCGTCCTCGCCGCAGTAGAGACAGTTGGTGGGCGAGGAAGAGGGCTCCGGCGAAGACGACATGATGGCGGGGCCGGCGGTGGTGGTGACGATGATGATGATAAGCTGCGATGTGGAGATTTTCTAACGTCAGGTTAACGGCATTTGCGACGGGAGGGGTCACGGCGAAAAGTTGTGTCTTCTGGTCATTTGCTTGCTTAAAACATGTCTCTTCAATCTCTGGTCTTTGTTTCTCTTTAGCTTAGTTTGTTCAACTAATGTGTGTAGCTATGTCTGTCTCTCTGTCTGTGTCTGCCTCCTACCACAGCTGTTTTTGGGGATGGGGTTTATGTAGAAAGGAGAAAGTGAGGCAGAGAAGAGGGTGGTGGAGTTTCCACGTGTGAGTGTTGGAAGTGGTTTTTTGTTTGGACCAATTGGTGTCTCAGTCAATGACCTTTTGCAATGTTTTCACTTATTGGCATAAATGCAAAACTTCAATAACAATTACAAACAGTCAAAATGCTTTTCTCTACAATTACAATTACAAATCTTGACAAATTCAGTATTGTTAAACCCGTTCTATGTTAAACCATCTAACTTCGTTCTTATTGAAAAAGACTTGAATGGTAAAAATGACTTACTATTTTTCTTGATGCATTCAGGCTTGATTTTGAGCACTAAGATGTACCATTGATTCTTTGTTTTTGCATGAATCATTGGTAGCAATAGTTATCCTTCCAAAACCATTATGGGTGTCAATGTTTGATACATTAATAGCATCTCTTTGTTAGTGTTCGGTCTGAAGTAAGGTGTTATGGTCGATAGCTGAACCTGAGTCCCTAGGTTCTCGACTTTACCTTGTTTCCATACTTTTTACCCAAAACCTGTCTGTAATTCTTGAAAGTACAATAATCCAAGCCTATTCTTCACAAAAGATGTTCAATTCCTGTAAGTGGCTGTAAATGATGGTAGGTCTCAGTTATGGCAGGCAAACTTGGAATTGACATTCAAAAAAGGAAAAAACTCTACACAAATGGGGATCCCTAGTAAGTGAACTACAGTTTGCCAATTTCTGAGTGTGCATTATTAGGCATACGAGGAGCAGTAGGTTTTGCATAGAAAAGAAATAACATGCACCCCGTTTATAGATAATCCATATTCCGTAGGACATATCTTGAAGAGTAATACATAGTAAGGGACAATTAGGAGTGCAGGTAATAATTGATAGGGCTAATCATATAGTGTACAGTGTCTTTTGCATATGTTTGCGCAGCAGTGCGATACAGATACAATGCAAAAGTTCATTGACACTTCACCATAACTGCCTCTGTACAATTTCTGAAGTTCTTGGCAATTTGTGGAAAAGGATTTAGACTTTCTAAAACGCTCCTTTTATTGGTGGGTATTGTTTATGCCCTTCATATTTTTACATAGGAGTTTGGACTTTGGACCAGTGAGCGTCATGTCATATCAGAACAAATAAATACAAGGACTTGTATTCCAACTGGTAACCATCTCATTCATCTTTTGACAATGAAACCAATCAAGAGACCATATCTCTTAAGCCTCACATCAAATTTCAATGGCTCCACGAACAATAAGAGCAATTCCAATATTATGTTTCCCATAAGCCATTGACAGCTGAAAATAGTTGGTAGTTTTGCAGAGGCAGTCACAATCTTGTGGGATAGGGAAAAGAAAATTGCCATTTCTTCTTATATTTTTCTGATTCTCTTCATTGGAGGTTTGGAAACTATAATTGAACCGCGAAGACAATGTCATCTAAAAGCACATGGCTCTACAGTATACAGCATTTGAGTTTCAATGAGCTTTTAATTTCTGACATTCAAACTGAAGGACAAAATATGATAAGTGAAAATGAAAGACAGCTCATAGGAGTCGGCAGAAATTTGCCAGTATGCAACAAGATAATATGTCAATCCAGTTTGTGTACAATTCAACCATGTATATTTTCTGCTCAACTCAATCACACTTTAGTAGCCTTGACTAGGAATTTCTTTATATTAATTATATCTCATGATTGTCAGACCAAAACATAGACTGAAAATTTTTCCTTTGTCACTGTTACCTTTGACATTTAGTGTACAAGCACACAAGTAGAGTGAATAGATTTTGGAAGATGGAACTTTTCATCGCGTATATAAAGTTGTGTCACAAACAAATCGAAAATATTCTTCAAGAAAGCGATGGGAAATTCAAGAAAGTGGTTGTGCATAAAGAAGGAAGATTCAAGCAATGGTTGGCATCAACTTGGGAAAGAAAAGCTGAAAGCAAAACCAACTTATTGCTTACTTCGAGTTTAGCAAAGAAGTGGGCATAGGAAGCTTGGAGCATATGCTTTTAGGCTAGTGAGGTTTTGAGCTTTTGTATCGCCGGATTCCAAGAAACAGTGAGAAAAATGTGTTCCATCCTCAAAGGAAAAAGATTGACCTCCATGATTCTGTTAACTCCACAGTCACATCAAACAATTCTCACTAGTGAACAAGCATTTACAGTTCTTGGGAGATAAAATGCCATAGGCATCATGATTCAAAGGTACTGTTTTGACTAAGAAAAGCTGTAAGACAAGTCTTTTAATGCGAGTACAAATGAAGCTGGACTTGATCACCGTTTTTTATACAGTGAAGTGTCTTTTTCTCTGAATTCTTATTAATCACATCAGGTATGGAACAGTATCATATCGTACTCAAATCATCGGACAACAGTTACCAGGTTGCATGATGGCCCCTGGCACAGCTAACCCATGTAAATTTCCATTAATGCAGTCAGAATTTGGTATGGTGAAGAGATGGTAATATGTACAAGCGTGACATATTCAGACTCTTGCCCTCATTTTAAGCTCTTTCAGACAAGACAAACAAGAGCTTCCAAGCTAAAATGAGGGGAAGAACCTGTTAAGGTCATAGGGAAGAGCGTAGAACTCTGCACTTCTGGTGTCTTGATCGAAGTACCTAAACTTTTGCCACCAATGCCTCCCGCTATCTCGGCGAGTCGAGCTGTGCCTCGGACTGTGAGTGATGTCTAATAAATATGCGGTTGCAATTCCCACTGTTGCTGGAGATGTGAAAATCACTTGCATAATATCGTTAAACTGCACAAAAGTGACAGATATATAAGCCTATTTATATATATTGTAAGGAGAAATAACGAAGGTAATTCAAGGCATTCTCACCCAAATAGCACCAGTGGAAACAGGGCCATGACCTTCTACCAGCATAACTTGGTTGAAGTACTGAGGCACTGAGAGGCCCATGAAGAGGGAGAAGCCTAAGATGAACTTTATCCTGAAACTGTTCAGGTTGCAAAACTGGAGATGTCCCAGACCTGCTGATGCTGTGCATCCAACAAACATATCATATTCAAAACTTTATTATGCAACTTCCCCTCGGAAGTATTGAGATGGAACGACGGATAGAAGATGATGTAGACCACTGATTCTTGTTTGATCCATGTTAATTAACGTGAAAAACAGGGGACCTACCAACATAGGCATACAGGACACAGTAGATAGCTGCAAAAATTGGCAAAGGTATTGAAGCAACAACAGCCCCGAATTTTCCTGCAAGACATTGGTTACAAGGCCAAACACTCGAGTCACAAACCTAGAAATCAAGGACTACTTCCTTCTTTGAAACATTGTTTGATTGTTTTTAGTAGAATTGTGCACCTAGTACTGAAAAGAAGAGCATAAATCCTGCTGATATTTGAATTACTCTCCGGCTTCCAACTCGTGTTAATCCCATCAGACCTGCATTTTCACTGGAAGTACAAAGAATGCACAATCAG
Source organism: Erythroxylum cassinoides (assembly GCA_027478405.1). Classification (NCBI taxonomy): domain Eukaryota; kingdom Viridiplantae; phylum Streptophyta; class Magnoliopsida; order Malpighiales; family Erythroxylaceae; genus Erythroxylum; species Erythroxylum cassinoides. The sequence continues at coordinate 70,173,587 of JANIPM010000232.1, forward strand.
ATCACAGAATAGCTGAAGACAATGCTAAGATTAGCAATTCCCCCAGTTCTATATTGCAAACGTAGTTAGAAACAACTAAATTCAGAAGGAGGAGATCATTACACTGAGGCAGTGCAACCAGTTCCTGTACCGAACAAACCATTCAGCGCAGTCCCTATTCCCTGAAATTAAAATAAAGTGAACAATTGGAAAAATAGTTCTGAACCAAATAGCACGTTGTATCCTTGATTCAAAAGTTGAAAACCTTGGGACTTCAAAGAAAATGAACCTACCTGCCAACCTATACCACGACTGAGCACAGATGGAGGGACAGGAGTGGCACTCCCATACCTGGATGCTGCGATGATTGTACCGGTAGACTGCAAAATGACAAAACAAAAATTCAGAAAGAGGTAATGATAAGCACTGAGGAGCAAACAACATCAGTTTTAAAAGCTTTTAGAAAGTAGTAATCGCTACAAAACCAGCATTACAAGCATATTTCATATTTGGTTATGAAAGTGAACAGAGTAAACTATTGCATTGAGCATCCAAGATTGGATAAATGATGTTCACATAATTGCACCTCAATAACGGCAACAACGCAAGCAGCCATCATTGCAAAAATATCACCAGCCTTAAATGTTGGTTTTCCCCATTGAAATGGATACGGAACCTTTATCCTACATTCAAGTAAAAGAAGATATTAGCAAATGTCGTACTTAACAAACAAACAATTCCACTTATCCCATGTTTAGGAAATACAATTACTCCCAAACCAGAAGTTGCCATAAACCATGTTCATCTGTGAGAAATATAAGTACCAGTTCACTGACACTGTATATGATCAAGTACTTTTTTTTACTTCAAGTCCATTGACCCTTCAAATATAGCGGCAATGCTGGAGAATGAATTTCGCTTCATATTATTAGATTTGAGAAACCAGTACCTTTATCTATCCAGTCTATGCAAATGTGACTATTTGTTACTCCATGCAAATTATAATCAAGAAAAGAAAAAGAAATCAGCTAAAACTGGTGAACAACAATAGTCTACAGTCATTATAAATGGATTCTCTTATTCAGATCACAGTCAAATAAGAATTAAAGGAATCCAGTCTAAGAGTAATCACGCTCACCAACGAGCACCACCAATGAGCCCCGATCGATCAGTACGACAATTACTTTGTGTTTTTGGAGATGACTTGTCATATGCACCTGCTGCGGTCAAAATTTCGGCATAGACCCATATAATTGCAACAGAAAACAGAACTGCAAAACGGGTGACCGTCGACGCTCTTGATTCCAACATATGAGGAAGAAACTGCCATGTTAATGATTAGCCAGAACAGTATATAAAGTAAAGACGACCAAAAGATGCAATCTTTTTCTTCCTTACGAGCATGAATTTAAGGTGAGACTAAGTCCAACCACTTTTTTTGACTCCTAAGTGATGAATTAAGAAAATATTCCAGCATCCATCCTAAGAATTACCATTTATTTGCCAATTCTAAAAGACTTTGAGTGCAAATAGACATATACACGAGCATTCCTAGGATCTATGAGAGGCTAAACAACAGTGGGGAATGTGGATTTAATTGAGAGCATATAGTACCTGAGATAAGAACACAACAATTACTAACGCTGGAAGCCCAACTTCAATGCATTTTGCTAGCTGCAATATTCAACCAGTAGAAAGTTGCATTCAACACACTAACCACAAAGGTAAGGCACTCAGAACCATCATATAGTTTTAGTTTAAAAGGGCCAATGATAATTGTGCTCGCATCAGAAATGGTCCACTAAAACCAGAGCATCTTCTTGGTGCAAACCCAACTTGAGGAACAAAACCCTAAAAGTTCTCCACTGTCCCATCGGTCGTATAAATTCAAGTAACCATCTCTAGACATAGCCAGAGAAAGGGTTCATACAGAAGCAAAGAGTTTCTAAAATTTAGGAATTAAGAAAATAAGAACTACATTACAGAAGACACTGCATGTCTGGATTAATGTAGTGTATCAGCGAGATAAACTAAAGGAAAAAAGGAAGACAAGAAATCATTGCGTCCCTAGAAGTTAATCAACGACGTTAGGAACACATGAGAGTTTTACTTCTTATGGATTTCGGGGCCTTGAGTATTCTGAATTATTTGAAACTGTTTTAAAAGCTTTTTGTGATTAAAAGAATGTCTGAACTTGAATCTTCATCTTTTCAACAGGCAAGGATCAGAGTACCAGTAGAATTAGGCCTTCAGCACAGAATTACCTGTGGAAATCCACGTGCATAGAGCCCAAGTCCCGTTAAAGTCACAAGAGGAACGGCAGCAAGAGGGCTAAGAAATCTGCATCACAAGACATCCAAATGAAGCTCCTTTGAATAAAAAATGTTAACCAAATACGTCTCCAAGTTCCAGTACCATGCTTCTGCAAATTCATACCTTCCAAATATTCTCCAGAAGCCAAAGAAACCTATTGTCATTTGGAGGAAGGAAGCAATGATGAGTGCTCCTTGTATGGCTCTGACGGACTGAGTAAACCTCTACATCCACCCACGAAAGAAGATGAAAGATCATAAGCACAAAAACTAAACAACCATCAACCGAATATATGTGCAGGTGAGGGCCATTATGTAGCTTGATTCAGAAAATGAGAAAATTACAACCTGATGCTGACTAAGTGATGCGCTACTACTGCCACTGTTGTTTGACAAAGCAATGGACGTGGCAGGAATAATGAAAGCGAAAGATCCCCCCATCACGACAGGAACTCGGGAACCGAACAAAGTCTGCAAGAGTGTGTTTATCCCCGCAACAAAGAGAACGGTATTGATTAATTCAGCCTTCTCCTCCTGAGAAACCAGAAGAACAGCAGAAACAAAATCATCAAAAGTTTCAGGAAAACAAAAGTAAAGTAGAATTCCTTTTTTTTTTTTCATGACAGTGCTCTGAATCTTAAGTACATTGCCACCACCCATCAAAGGGACTAATATGCTTGGTATGATCACGGTATTTCCAAGCATCACTACATAGTGCTGAAATCCAAGCAATACTGCCTCAGCTGCATAAACAAGGAATTTCAATACAAGCGAAAATATTTAGTACAAGGAGACCAGAAATAAACAGAAAACAGTATAAAGTTTCTGCAAGTAGAATTGCAAGTTACATAACTGTGTTAATCTGGAGATTGTGTGCGCAAAGGGCCATGTCTCAAAGATGGTGTAATTGGCAATTTAAGACATTGACAAATTTTGATAGTATTCATCAAATATGTTACCATAGGAATTTGCAATTCTTTTGTTAATCAGTAACTGATCATTTTGCTTAGTAAATAGCAAATGCATAAATGTTATAATTCCAAAATCTAGATATATTACGTATAAACAACACATAGGTGAAGCAAAATACAGACGAGAGAGGTGGTTGACCTATGTTGTGACTAAAGAAGTGCAGAGAAGACAGAAAATTCAAGAGCGCATCAGAAAAACAATTGAAACTTTCAAGGCTATAACTTCTCCGAATTGCTTAAATTCTAAGAAATCAATGGGGTACTATCTCTCACGTAGGTTCCAGGAGAAAAAGACAGTCGGAGTGAGGTAATCTTCTGTTATATTTCTCAAAAGGGAGAAATTACAATCATGATATTCCTAATTGATCCCACATGATCACTGCATTTCGGCCAACAGAAACAAGGAAACCAAACATTTTGATATTTGAAACGAATGAGAAAAGCAGAGATGAGTGAACATACGCCAAGGAGGAGAACTAGAGATGCAAAAGTCGACGCCCGGAAGTTGCTCTTTCACAGGGTGAGGCTGGAACTCGTCAACCTTAGCACCTCCACCCTTTTCCACCATTGCCACCTTCTTTCTGTCGCTCACTCTGTTTCTCAAAACTTAGAGAAGCACAAGACAAGAGTGATGAGCTGAAATGTGCTTCAGAGTTACACTTTCTTCGTGTGTAATAGAGCTATACAGAGGTAGGGGCAGATAGGATGGAGTTAGGCACAGACTGTTATGACCATAAGTGAAGCAAGCGTGGTTTATAGTTTTTGGAGTTAACTTGTTGGGTTCCGCATTGACACCTGAATGGAAGAGTTCTTTTTCTTGCTTGGAAAGCGACCAATGGCTTCTCCATGCTCATTTGACTATGACCTCTCTCCTTTCTCAGTGATGTAATCACTCATTCTTCGGAATTTTTTTGAAGTTAATTTTTTCTTCTCTTTAATTAATTATTTGATTTCTTAATTTTTGCCACCCAAAATGATAATTAACAAAAGAGTAATTCATTTTATAATCTTTAATAAACCCAAAATTGTACATTTCATATTTATTCCAAAAAACATAATTCAAGTGTCTAATATGCTAATGGAAAGGATAAACAAAGTTGGGAATGGAATGGACTTTTCAACTCTTAACGTTAGTTAATTAAAACTTAACGCATTTTAGAATAACTATAATCCATCAATAACTGAAAATGAATTAACGGCGGGTCAACTATAGAAATGAATGCCTAGCATAAGTTATATTTCAAAAATATGGATAATCATATTAAAATTTAGGAAAATTTTAATTAGCACATTTTTTATGCGCTTACCATTGAGAATTATTTTTTATTATAATAATTTAGAAAATATTATTTTTATTGATCAGAAGTAAGGTCGCGTATTATTGAACTTTTTCAAAAAAAGTTTTTATTGGATGTCATTATTGTTATTCTAATTTTGAGACGATAACATATTCAAGTTATAATCATTAATCCCATTAAATATATTTTTCATTTTAAGTTACTAATTTATTAATTATTGCATTTAAAATATATAATTTATGAATTATTATTTATATTTAATTATTTAACCAGAAAATATTCAAAAGATAGCGCTCATCCTTATAAATAATAAAATATGGCCTATTTTTATTCTTATAAAAAAATTAAACAAAATACGGCCATTTCTTAACTTTATAAAGAATAATAAAAAGAATTTATATTTTGTTTATTTTTATTTTATATGAGAGCCTAAAAATAAGTAAAAATATAAACTTTTTTTTTATTTTACTCAAAGCTTATAAAATATTTAGAACGACCTACAGTTTAGTATAACTTTTTGTCTTAATTTGACCCATGAAACAATTAGTATAACTTATTGTCTTAATTTGACCCATGAAACAATACTATCTTAACTTATTATTCAATCAAATTTAGTCAACTAACGTTGCTTAACCTTTTGTTTTTAGTGTTACAAAGATTACTAGTCGCGATACTACGGCTATTAGGTGAATTCCAAGGTATGATATGACAACAATGGAATGCCCTTTAACAAATCAAAATTATTGGAATTGATCCGTTAGTTAGAGTATGGTTTAGCAAACATGTGTGTGCTTTTGCATTGGATGAATTGGTCTTGTTCTTTTTAATTAGTAATTATAAGTGCTAATTGAGTTGACGTTTTGCTCGCGAAGTAATAATATAATTGGGAATTCACATGATTGTGTACACTATCCGACACGCAATGAATTTTCCTGCATCATCCTTGAGATGATGGCCTAACTGGCGCCAGATTTTATCACCATTCTATTAAAGTATTTCGAAAGCAACGCTACAACCAAAATGGGTTTAATTGAAATTAAATTATTATAAAATTAGTTAAAAAAATTTAAAATATAATTAAACAAAATTATTTTTATTTATTAAATATTTCAAATTTAGTTTAAAAAGGATTGATAGATAAAAATTAATTGATTTATTTTAATTTATAAAAATTTATTAATTAATAAAAATTTAAAGATTAATTAATAAA
>JANIPM010000232.1:70195284-70206060 GCA_027478405.1 Erythroxylum cassinoides
GTTATCTACCAGATAGGTAATAAATTTGTATATGGTTCTGTCGAATTTTGGTGAAGCTAGACGTTATTGTTTGAATCTATGAGATTGACTGATTCTAATTGAAAAATACCTGTAAAACAATAAAGGTATATTAGGGGTTGATTCTCGGTAGGCCCCTCTGACACTTAAGTCAGTCTCTTGAGAGAGTTTTGGTGGCTAGTGAATAAAGAAAAATAGGGTTCTCCGAAGTCGTACCTGTTTCTTGTTGAGGTAATGAATTTATATAGCTAATACCTATAGGAATTAGGTCAATCCTCAAAGAATGGGCCGATCGGCCCATACACCGTTATGAGACTGAACTTGAGTCTAGCACGACCGACCCAGCCAATATCCATATAATCAATATTGGTTTGGAGTCACTTTCAATCATAATACTTGTTGGTTAGTCAAATTGATAGGAATTCTTCAAGTGTATGCGAAAAGAATATAAATAATAATGTCCTTTAACGTCAAGTAATTATTGTTTGAATGTAAACCAAAACTAGATATAAGACTATGTCTAATGCCTATGGTCCTATCATCAATGATTTAAAAACTATTGTTAACGATTAACAAATTCAACCTGTGTAACTTATTTTAATAGTAAAATTTTTTAATCATTCCATTTTTAGGTTCGATCTTTAAATTTTTTGTTTAATTTATTTTAATAATTTTTATAGTTAAAAATCGATCAATTTATTAATTAATTGATCAATTTTTATAAATTAGTAAATTCTTATAAACTAAAATAAATCAGTTAACTTTTATTGAATAATCTAATTTTTTAATTAAACTTCAAATTCTTCGATGGCACGAATAATCTCTTTCAAAAATGTTTTTTAATTAAACACGAATAAATGTTTTATGAAAAAAAACATTTATTTGTGTTGAAAATTAAAATGTCTTCTACTCACGTAGATATTTGGTCCACATGCCTTGGGTTTCCAATCCACTTTAAAATGTAATATTTTTGACAATTATGTCTTATTTAATATTATTTAAGCATTCCCGAGAAGATCATCACTAAAATCAAGGTAAGATACCCACGAACTTCCCACGGTATTGCCTTGAAGCAAAAAATAGACAAATGATCAGCTGCCACGTCAACACTGCGATGACTGAATAATATCTCCGTCTATGTAGAAGCACTAACCAAAACAACTCCCCCTGTATGTGCACATATAAAATATCAATTCTCGTACTGCAACACATAAATTGTTCTCTCTGATCTCTCTCAAATATTCCTGTTAGATCAAGGGTGCTTTGATTTTGTAGTAGCGTCATAAAACCCACATTTTGACGAGAATGAGTTATTACAACCAGCAGCAGCCTCCCGTCGGCGTCCCTCCTCCTCAAGGTTGAACCTTTTATCTATATTTCGTTTGTATTCGTGTAATGTCATTATTCGATCTGTTTTGAATTTGTTATTCGAATTCGGTTTTCTGTTTCATTGGTCATCTTTGGGTTTGCTTGATCTATTTGTTGAGTGGTTTTAAATTTACTATATTTGTTCATGCTGTGAATATAAGGTTATCCACCGGAAGAATACCCGAAAGGCGCCTATCCACCGCCAGGATATCCGCCGCAAGGATATCCGCCGCAAGGTTATCCACCACAAGGTTATCCACCGCAAGGTTATCCTCAATATCCGCCGCCACAGCCCTACGCTCCGCAGTACGGCCAACCACCGCCTCAAAAGAACAGCAGCAGTGGTTGTTTGGAAGGATGGTAAACTCTCTCTCTCTCTTTCCTGATTTATATGAATCCCATGTTTGGGTGCGAACTTGTGTTAAACTTTAGCTGGAATCATCCGAAATTTCGATCAGATCTGGGCCGTTGATCGTGCCAAAAACTGGTCAACCGTGATTGTTATTTGTTACAAGGGACGGCGATAACAAATAGTGTGTTACATGTTTGACGTTTTTCCGTGGCAAACTGTGTTGTTCTTGTCTCCAACTTACGGTTGTCGTAAGTTATGGGCACACATGATTGGTCTACCCGTTCTAGGCAGATATGTGGAATTTCCCTTTTTACCCTCTAATGGGTGGCAGTAGAAGCGCATTTTTCTCAGTTTGATTGTTGTGAATGTTCATGTTGTGCTACGGTGTTGTTAGATGCTGCCAAGGTTACTGCTTAACATGCTCTTGGTAAAATATTGTCAGAGTTGCTTGTTTGCCTGTGTGTTTCTTTCCTGCATGGGATGTAGAAAGTTAAATGGTTTATGTAAAGGTACTGCACTTAGCAGTGATCATGTGTGTTTACCAAGGATTTTCCAATGTGCTTTATCTTGTAATTCCTTGTTTGAGTTTTGGCTATTGGTTAATTGATGTGGGTATTTATTGAATGATACAGTTTGGCTGCTCTCTGCTGTTGCTGCCTCCTGGATGCTTGCTTCTGACGGAGAGGAATGATGTGATTCAGTAGAAGCATCAATTATTTGCGTGACATTGTAGGATCTATCCATAAATCTTATATTAACCTGAATTTCTTATGTTAGACTCTGATGTTTAATGTCTATTGGAAATAACTAGACTTTTCGCTTGGGAGTGGAAACTTTTGGTCCAAAATCTCATATATGCTGATGGTTTATCCTATTCTTTGTTATAATGAATTTTGCTTTTTGGATGCTTGTAAATAGTGGGAAATTCGGGTTAGATTTGTGGGACAAGTACATTGATCCACATGTTTGTTTCTGGTAATCTTCGGGGATTAATCAATTGTTTAGTGTTGTTAATGGGTTGGAGTTGGGCATCTTTGAAAACGTAAGAAAGTGTCGAGTATGGAATATTCGTATGTCGGGTTCTGCTAGTTGGCTTGTTGTAACTTTGGTTTTGACACATGTTTGATGGAATCTTGTGTTTAAAGTGAGCTTATACATTTCATGGCGGGGACGAAACGATAGTCTTCTTGTTAACAAGGACTCGTGGGTTTGAAGGGTTTAATTAGGCAATGTGATAGCAGTGAAATCCATAGCTCATCGTTACATGATGGCCTTGTCTCCACAAAAAAGATGCTGAGTGACAAACTTCCCCATTGTCTTCGATTATATTCGAGACGTTGCCTTGGTAAAATGATAGCTAATCGTCACGCTTGCTTGGAACCTTGGATTTCGGCGAATTGTTTTAGAAGCTGATTTTACCGTGGCTTTACAACTCATCTCTTCCTCAGTCAGCCAGTCCACGGTCCATAATAACCTGGTTCAAGGGATTCATGAATTATTTACGCGCAATTGGACGGTGGTACATCGCCACATATACTGTGAGAGTAACCGCTGTGCAAACTGGTTAGCGGGTTATGCTGAGAATTTTACGTTCGGTCCTACTTTTTTTGATCGTCCACTCGTCGAGTGCCATGTACTCCTTTTAGCAGATTTGTCAGGAACGTGTTTCTCACGACTTGTCGTGTAATTGGTTTGTTTTTCCCTTATTATTAAAAACTAAAAAGAGGGTCGGTCGTTCATTTTTATAATATAACCTATTATATTAAGAAATATTATATTACTCTTTATCTTTATTTTTTATTTTTTATTTTCCTTCTTTTCACTCTCGCGAGTCTTTTATGATCTTTATTTTTTCTTTGTTTTCTATGTCTTTATTTCATTTTTTTAATTTCAAATGCCTTAGCTTCTTTTGGTAATTCCTGCCTAATTTTATTAAAAGAGACACAAATGGACTTAGATAATGTCTATTTTACTATTTCCTCACTCAAAGTCCAATTGTCCAAAACAAGATAAGATAAACTTAAGGCCCAAGATTTGAACATTCAAATTAGAAAGAATACTTCTTTAAGCCTAGGTCCAAACCTCTTATTGTGTGGTGCTTATAGTTTATAGTTTATAGTTATACTTTAATTTAAATAAAAAAAACCATTGGGTTCATTTTTTTAATTAATCAATAAAATTAATCAATTGGATCTCACCTTAAGAAAGTTACAAACTGTATGATAGGTAATATGGTCGATTCAAGAGTACTACATCCAAAGTCAAAGCCTAAAAAATAATTAAAATAAAAAATGTTATTCTTCTTTTAGTATTCCAAATGTTTGGCTTAGAGAGAAAGAGAGAGTGAAGTTAAAATTATTTTGGTCTAAAGCACAAATCAAATTTCAAACCCACTTCTTTTATAATCAAAGTTTGTTTTTCATAATTTAGATTGAATAATTGCACCCTAATAAATTCATAGTTTAAGTCCTCTCTTTTAAAAATTAGAACTCACCTTTTAATTCAAACAAATATTTTTCCTTTATTTGAGGACCTATGTTTTTTATTTTCATTTAAGCCACTTATAACTTAGGAATTGTATCATGTTTTGGTCATTTTAGTTGAAACGTTTAATCTCATTTTATTTTAGTACACATTGTCTTTTTTTGGTAATGATTTTAGTACACATTGTCATTTAAGCTAAAGTCATCAATTTTATTTTAGGTTAAAAAACCTAAAACTTCCCTATAGTTTCAATAACTTTTAAATAGCTCTTTAATCTTTGAAATTCTTGAAAATTTTTCTTGTGATTTTCAATTTTCTAGAAAAAAATCTCTCTTAAACATATGTTAGAAAATCACTACAGAAACACGTAACATGAACATCATATATGGACACATCTCAATTCTTAAACTTGATCTCAAATAATAATTTATAATAGTAATCTTAAATTATTAGTTTGATTCGGGTTTAATTAGTTTAAACTGGGTTGGGTTGTCATGCTAGCAACATTAATTAGTCTACTATGATGCTGCATGTGACGTGTATTTTGTCGTTATTTGCAACGAAAGTTTAAGAAAAAAATATTTTTCTAAAAAATTAAATAGTATAAAAAGATTATTTTTAATAATTTAAAGAATAAAGAATTCTTTTTAGGGTTACTTAAAATACAAAGGAGGTACAAGTCTTTTACCCTTCTTTTTATTTTAGTGCAAATAGTCATTTAAGTCAAATTCGCTAATAGTATTTCCTTTTAAGAATCATATCATGTAATGGTTATTTTAATCAAAATCATCAATCTCATTTCAGTTTAGAGCAATTTACCATTTAACTCAAATTAATCAATCCAATTTCATTTAGCATATTTAGTTATTTAAAATCATCAATTATGTTTCATTTTAGGATTAATATCTAAGTTATTGAAGTTAATTCATCAATCACATATTATGTTTAGTCATTCAATTTAAAGCATTGATTTCATTTCAATCATATCACTATTAGGATATGTACATTTTCCTTACAACCTATCTTATTATATTGCATTTAGTTGATTGATACATTATTGCACATACATCCAATTTTAAATTATGCTCTTTTTAAAACCCTATTAATTACAATTTTTTTTGGGCTTAAGTAACTATTTAAGCGAGTAAGACAAGGTGCTTAACACTTTTCTATTTTGCAATAAATTGTCGAACTCAAATTTCTAGTTATGAATTTTGAAGTTCCTTTTCTTTTAAATTTAAAATTTTTCCTTTAATTAGATAAGTGATGTCTTTGCTTTTTTTGTTTCAAAATCTATAGTAAACAAATCTATTTTCGCCTAATGGCATGAAAAAATGTATAAATGTCATGCAAAAATGTTAATGACATTTATAAATTAAGGAGTTATTTGGTTCCACTTTTATTTCTTATTATATTTTTTGTTGTTGTGTTATGTTTTCTATTGTTTAGTTGAGTTTTGTAATAAAAAATTAAAATACAAACTTATTAGGTGGAGATTTGTAATAAAAAACTAAAACAAAACTTGTTTGATATCATCATCATCTTTTTCTATTTTATTTTATTTTACTGTTAGATATTAATATTAAATTTTAATTTAATTAAAATTTTATTCATAAATTAGTTAATTCTCATAATTATTAAAAATAAAAAGATATGATTATTCAATACAATCAAAGAAATTTATATATCAATTTTATATAATAAGAGTTTAATATGAAATATAAAAATTACATAAACATTATTTAATTAAATAATTAAATTTTTCATTATGCTATTATATACATCTTAAGTGCCTATATATGTGTCTTGAACATAGTTCCAAACAATATATATAATTGAAAGTTTCATAATGTGATTCATAATTATTAGGATATATAGCAAAATTACAAACTTCAAGCGTGAAGTGCTAAAAACCTCGGGCATATCATAGGAAAATAAGAATTGATTACAGGTGTTCTTAACATAATATACTACTCTTGGATACAATAGGATGAGGGCAAATGGTTTTAACTAGAGATGGAAAATTTTAGCCCAAAGTGATCAACCTCGATCCAAAGTTAAAGAAATAGGTCCACATGAACCAAACTTCACACCAAGCATGAACATAGGGCCCAATCCAAATGTTCTAACCTTTTACCCAAAACGATGTTGATTTAGGAGATTAGGTACGACATCCCTAATTTTAACTTTTGAGTATCATTTTCTCATCAAAATACCTAAATTTGTATAGGAAGTATACCACCAATAAGTCATTGACTAGGCATTGTTTTTGATAAAGTCTTTGAGATCATGCCATTGATCATATGCTTTCTTTAGGGATAAAATCAAAAGTTGCACCTATTTTTCCAAAAAAAATTTTTAGGTGTTTGTGTCTATTATCTTTCTACCTTTGCAAGATCTATTTCACTTCTTACTCCTATTTGCAAGAGTTTCTGTATCATTATTCATCTGCATAAGAAAATTCCCAAATTCATATTGGCATTCATCATCTTAAGCTGACTATAAACACACAAATGGACATTCTATGAAAATTTTAACCAATGAAATAATAAAAAGGGTTAAGATCTTTAAGCAATAACGTCACTAAAAATTGAGTTATAACCTATAATCCATTTTAACCATCTTCTCATTCTATTATATGCACATATTGTTTACTAATTAGAATGAATACCATCACAACATAACCGAAATTAATAACAAGTAAAATGTTGTTAAACAAAAGGTTTCACCAAATTATTTCCAAGATAAAATTTCATAAATGTTTTATACTTTATTATAGAGAAACATATGTTGTGCACTGTTTAGCAAAATGAAAAAAAAACTAGTATAACGAAAAGCAATGCTCACCTTCTCATCTATTATTGTTCATATCTGAATAGGAATCATTTAGCTCTTCTTAGATCTCCATTTATAAAAATATCTTTGTAATCTTAGTAAGAATTTATGTTTAAAAATAACTATAATAGAGATTTTGTTCAATACACAAGTAGAGAGCTATTAGTGCATTATGTATGCCAATATTGGCCAAAATTAACAATTTGTTTTCTTTCTTTTATATACTTTTGCTTAACCATCTTTATTGAAAACAGGCACCCTCTTAAGGATACAATTAAAGGATATCATTTATGGGTACAAGTTATTGTGAGACCTTTGAAGGAAGCATCTCCCTTATGTTTGCCTCGATAAAAGGCCTTATTGATGAGTAAATATGTGCACTTTTTATGTATACTCCTTTTTCACTATACTTCCTTATGTTATAAGGGAATTGTGGTGCCAAACAATGTTGTAACCCTTGCAACCCTTCAGTGCCTTTTACTCTTCTGCAATTGAAGGCTTTATGCAGACTCTCACATACTTTATTATTATCTATGTCCATTATTTCACTGTTTGTATCTTTCACTTTCATTGACTTTATTAAAAAAATTGATAGGAGCAACAACCAATTGTCGACCTCTGTGTTTGAGAGCAACCATTGTCATTAATGAAGAAAAATAATAACAACTACAGCTCTGTAAAAATTTTGCTAATATATGGAATTTGAGGAGGTTTAATAATACACAACCTTACTACAGAGGTTGTTTTTAAAATCATTTAAGAAGACAAAACACAATAGCAAATAATAGAAACAACATAACAACACAAAAATTTTACGTGGGAAATCCAAAAATAGGGAGAAAACCACAAGTAAAGGGGGAGAGCTTCACTATGAAAAGGATGAATACAATGATAGAGAGCTTTGGTTGGCTCAGAAAATATATTTCTCACTCACCCTAATGTAAAACAAGATACTTGGGCTGTAATTTAATTTTTTCACAACTATCACACTGCGAACTTTTCGAGCCAGACTAAAATAGAATTTGGGTCACAAACTTTAACAATCTCCACCTTGACACAAATTCTATCATAAGAAATCTTCAACCTTCAAAACAAAAAACTATCCACCTCTTCCACCAAGAGCCCTTAAGGGCTAACGAGTAACACCAACCAAGTTATGCAATGCTCAAACTTGGTTATAGGATGTGCCTTAGTCCTTATATCAACTGGATTATCATAGGTACTAACCTTCTTCATAACAATATCACCACGAGCAATGACCTCACGAACAAAATGATAATGGACATCAATATGCTTCGTTCTCTTATGAAACATTTGATCCTTAGTGAGGAAGATAACACTTTGACTATCACAGAAAATCGTGGTAACTTGCTTATCTTGAAAAAGTTTAGGAACCAAACATCTCAACCAAATGATTTATTTAAAGGCCTCCATAACCTCCATGTTCTCGGCCTCAGTGGTAGACAAGGCTACACTAGTCTGCAAAGAAGCTTTCCAACTGATGGTAGAATCACTAATAGTAAACACATATCCTGTAAGTAATCTTTTCTTATCAATATCACCTGCAAAATCATAGTCAACTTACCCAACAATCCCATCTCTAGTTCTCCCAAATTCCAAGCAAACATCAATAGAGTCACGCAAGTATCTTAAAATCCATTAAACTGCTTTATAATGCTTTTTCCCTAGATTCACCATGTATTTACTAATTGCACTAACAATATACGATAAATCTGGACGTGTACACACCATAGCATACATGAGAGATCCAACTACACTAGAGTATGAGACTTATGAAATATAATCAATATCTTCATCTAATTTAGGAGATAAAGCACATGAAAGTCTAAAATGTGCAGCTAATGAAGTCATAATATGTTTTGCATTTTGCATCTTGAATCTTGAATCTATGCAAAAACTTTCTCAATATAATCCTTTTGGGTTAAATATAATTTACCTGGTTTTCTATCTCTCAAAATCTCTATGCCAAGTATCTTCTTTGCTGTACCTAAATCTTTCATATTAAACTCTCCACTAACTTAGGATTTCACCTTTACTATTTCTGATTTATCTTTGGACGCTATCAGCATATCATCAATGTATAAGAGTAAATAAACAAATGATCCATCAATGACCTTTTTATAATAGACACGGCTATCATAATTGCATCTTCTGAAATCTTGAGTAATCATGAATGAGTCAAACCTCTATACCATTGTCTAGGTGACTGTTTCAGACGATATAAGGACTTTGTTAGTAGACACACCTGGTCCTCCTTCCCTATAGCTATGAAACCCTCTGACTTTTGCGTGTAGATGTTCTTCTCAAGTTCTCTATATGTAAGAATGTTGTCTTTACATCCAACTACTCAAACTAAAAATCATACATAGCCACAATAGACAATAAAGCTCGAATTGAGCTATGTTTTACAACTGGAGAAAACACATTTCTGAAATCTACACCTGGAATTTGACTATAACCCTTAGCAACTAGCCTGGATTTGTACCTGACTTCTTTAACTCTTTGTGTACCTTCCTTTCTCTTGAATACCCATTTGTAATGAATAGCTTTCTTACCTTCAGGTAATCTCACTAAATCTCAAGTATCGTTCTTATGAAGGGATTTCATCTCTTCTTGCATAGCTATCATCTATTTGTCAAAGTCGTCATAACTAACTGCCTCTGAATAGGTAGAAGGTTCTTCAATAGACTTAATATCCTTTGCCACATTCAAAGCACAAGAAACCAAATCAACCTCAGCATATCTTTGTGGAGGTTTAATTTCTCTGCTAGGTTTGTTTCTAGCTATATAACCCTGCAGTGACTTAGTGGATGTCTCGACATCATCTTTTATCTTTGGACTAGACTAGGGCGCAATTTTTGGTGTATTCTCTATCCTTATATCAAACTCCACTTGCATTTTTGATCTCTGTTGATCTTTATCACCTGAAACATTAAAAGACAAACCTTAAGCATAACAATTTCATCAAAAATAACATTTCTACTGACAATGGCTTTATTGCTCTTAGGATCCCATAACTTATATTGTCTCTTCACAGTTGATTTGTAGCCAAGAGTTCTAACTTTCTATTGTCGATATGAACATACATATGACTATCGAAAATTCCCAAATCACAATAATTAGCAGGAGAACCAGACCATACCTCTTTTAGAGTCTTTTTCTCAATGGCAGTCGAAGGAGAGTGATTAACAAGTAAGCACGTAGTAGCTGTTGCTTCAGCCCAAAAAGACTTAGGTAAACCAAAATTGGAAAGCATACACCATACTTTCTCTATCAAAGTTCTATTCATTTAATCTGCCACACCATTCTGCTATGGGGTAACAAGAACTGTTAAATGCGTCAAAATTCCTTCAGTACTACAGAAGGCATTAAACTTATCATAACAAAACTCCAGATCATTATCAGTACATAGACGCTTAACCTGTTGCCTGGTCTGCTTTTCAATCATGGTCTTCCCCTGTTTGAAAGTCACAACACATCACTCTTTTTCTTCAAGAATAATATCCAGACTTTTTTGCTTTTCAATTATGGTCTTCCACTGTTTGAAAGTCACAAGAAGAACATCCAGACTTTTCTAGAAAACTCACCAATAATTGTCAACATATAATTAGCGCCTCCTTTAGAAGTCACAATGGCTAGTCCCCAGAGGTCGGAATATATATAATCAAGTGTTCCCTTTATGCTGTGAATGTATTTCC
>JANIPM010000232.1:70216921-70229416 GCA_027478405.1 Erythroxylum cassinoides
AATTCATATGACTGAATTAGTCATTATTTTATAAAATCTTATATTTAAAAATATTTAAAGTAATAAGTAAAACTATAAAAATAAAAATTTATAGAAAATTTAGACTTTTTTTTAAAAAGTAATCAAAATTTTAAAAGATATATTTTTTGTTTTTTTTTTAGTTATTCAATACTTATCTTATTCTATTAAATCTTATCCTTAAATTTAATTGAGATTTATTGGCACACACCAAACGGAACAGAATGTCGTTCGTCCTTTTCGAGTTGTCTCTAAACTATATCTTAAGTCTTAACCACAATGATATGACATAAGATCATCGGATACGGTATAAGCCCAAATGATTAGATCCCTTAAGACGATCTGCTACATAGTTGTTAAGTTGGACAAGGAAGAGAAGAACATCTCAGGTTTCTGCTAAAACCTTAGAAACACATCGAAACGGAAGAGAGGGGGAGGGAATTTGGTTCTCTAGTCTCTCCCTCTCATCAACAAGTTTCTATTTCTATATTTTGCGGTTTTTGTTTGTAAGCTTAGAATTCTTGGCCTCCTCTGCGTCTAACTTCAACTTTAAGGTATTCTCTTGACTCTTTCTCTCTCTCGCGCTCTCTTTTGTGCACATATTGAACGAAAATTCGATACCCTCTTGATAAAAGACGTTACTTTCTGCTTTTTCGGTTTTATTTGTCTAATACATTCAATATCAGGATTTCTTTGTTTTTTTTTTGGCCTTTTGGGTTTTGTTTTTGCTTGTTTTGGAAAACATATCATTGAATGATATTTGGTATGAAGAAGTAACTCAGAATGTGGCGAATTTTTGGGACAATTTTTTTAATATAGTTTTTTAGTGTTGAAAAATGTAGGAATTGAGGCTGAACTTTCACCTTTCGCGTTAAAAACAAAACCTTTATGTGTAATTTACTGTCTTAATTTTTGTTCTTTGACTATTTGGTTGGATGTCTTCTAAAGATGTGTTTTTGAAAACACTCTTCTATTTAATTCAGTATTTTTAGTTTGAAAAACGTTTTGTTCGTTTCTTATGAGTCCTAATGTCATTTTGTTCTTTGACAATTTGGTTGAATGTCTTCTCAAGATGTGTTTTTCAAAACAATCTTCTATTTAATTCAGTATTTTTAGTTTGAAAAATGTTTTGATCGTTTCTTATGAGTCCTAATGTCCTTTAGTGGAGATTGAGGTTCATTTATTATTTGTTATTGGGCAAATTGTTTGCTTGGTTGGGTTTGTTGATGGCTACACTTTCTCTTTTTCTCTCCCTCCTACAGGCATGGATGCAAATTTAGATGATAAGGAGTCATTGATGGCTCGCATTCAGCAATTGGAGCATGGTAACTCTTCTTCACATTGAAACCATAAACGTTTGCCTAGGGTTAGGAGGTGTCTGATAATTTCACATTAGTTGTGCATGCATAAGCATTGCCACCATAGTTGAAATGAAGTGGTTATGGTTTCTAGATTGGCCATTTTATCATTTTCAGTTTATCCTGAAACTCAATATTTTCTATTCGCAAAACCATGGGTGCTAGTCAGATACTTGTTGATCAATTTTAGCATTAAGTCAACTTTATGTATGAGAAGTGATTTAATTAAATTGCTTGGTTTTGAGGGAAGCATGTGATTAAAATGTGGTGTTTTACAGAGCGTGATGAATTGCGCAAAGATATAGAACAATTGTGCATTCAGCAAGCCGGACCTAGTTACCTTGTTGTGGCTACTCGAATGCATTTCCAGAGGTATAAAATTATCCTTTTCTTTCTGCCTGCACCGTCTTTGTCTCCCCTCAAGCCTTCCTCCCCTGCCCAAAGAATGAAAAGAAATAGAGACTTGGTACTTTGGTCCTTTGTCCCTTTATTTTTTGTTCATGTGGGGGTCTGAAGTTGCAGAGGAGAGAAAAGAGGGTCTATCTTGTGCAGTTTTCTTTCATTGAGGGAATGGGGGTTGTATTAAAATTAATGCCCTCTTAGGACAGCTGGTTTGGAGCAGGAGATTGAGAACTTGAAAAAGAAGTTAGCAGCATGTACAAGAGACAACGCTAATCTTCAGGAGGAACTTTCAGAGGCTTATCATATCAAAGTAAGAATTTGAAATTAAGTGGTGCCACTTAAGCTAGCTGATTATTCTTATATATTTATTTTGCTTTTTCAGAGCCAACTGTCAGATCTACACCGTGCAGAGGTGGAAAAGGTCTTACTCTCTCTTTATTAACTCTTGGACAAGCATGTATCTTTTCTCTCTTTTCTGGCAATTATGATTATCCAACTTGATCAAAATTCACCTAAGGTAAACCAACAACTATAACAGTGAGGAGCAAACTGGTGGAGTATTGACTTGGTCGGATATAATCAGATAATAAGTTATTGTCTGTAAGATGTGGAGCTTGCATTTCTTTATACTAGAAGTTGTGACTTCGAAGTAATTCTAGGCCTGTTGTATTTTCATTTCCTGTATTGATGTCATGGAATAGCCGACTTGTCTCTTGGATGAGATGTTAGTTTTCTGACAGTCAAGTGACAATAATGTAATGACATCTCGGTAGTTTATAGAAAAAGCAAGACTTGATTTGCTTGCAACTGAGAACAACAATAAAATTAGTTGCTTCTACAAGCTACAGTAAACATGTCTTTGAGACATTTTAACTTCCACTCTTATTTTTCTTCCTCAAATGATTTTCTGTTTGGTGAGATTTTTTGCCAAGACACTGGAGTTTCTGTCATGGTTGGTCCCAACTGGTGTGTTGTTTATGTCAGAATATGGAGGCAGAGAAGCAAGTTAAATTTTTCCAGAGCTGTGTAGCAGCTGCTTTTGCTGAACGTGATCAATCAATAATGGAGGTTGTGAAATTCCTTCATTCATCTGGAATGTTAATTGATTGGCTTCATTTTCTCTATCTTCAAGATTTCTTAGTGGTCTGTGCCATGCAATTTCAGTTAAGTTTTAAAAATCTCAAATACTGTGACAGGCTGAAAAGGCAAAAGAGAATGAGGAGTTCATGTCGCAGAAGTTCAGTGAAATTCAGAATAGGTACTTCCCATACATTATTACTTTTCTGTCAATATAATGTGGCATGCCGCAAAAGTTAAAGATCATGTAGCAGCTACCAATGATAATTTGCCTGTGTGAACTGGACAATTTTGATAAAGATTTTGCACTTTGCATCTTTGATTATTGATTATACAGGTTAGAAGAGCTCATGACAGAATGCCTTGAACACAAGAGATTTAGGGATGAATTGCAGATTTCTCAGGCAAAGTTAGAAGAGCAGAATGACACTTTAAAGAAGGTTATTGTTTTTTTCTCCTTTCCTGAATTTTCTTTGCTATTATTTGTCATGTGTGGTAAAGATATCATACCTGAAAACATTTGGCTTGGGAATCCTCCAAAACCTGAAGCGCAAACAGAACAGAAAGAATAGGAGACAGAAAACTATAACATACTTGACCGTTCTATTGAAAACGGATATGCAGATGGGTTCATTTATTTATTCAGAGACAGAATAACTGTTTTCAATGCTTATGTTTAGGTATGGCAGTTGGGCTCTTGGACCAACAGGCCGAGCTTGGTTTGACCAGGCTTCGAGCAGGACTCAGGCCTGAAGGGCTGGCCTGATGCCTGAAAAGCCCGACTGCGAGCCCAACACAATGTTGTTTTGGGTAAATTTCCCAAAATGACATTGTTTTAGGTGACCTGAGTAGGCTTGGGTTGGGCTCTAGCTGCCAGTTCTAAGGCTTGGCCCGGCCCGGCCCATTGCCATCTCCTCTTGTGTTAATATTCTTCTGTACCAATCAGGTTAATGTTATCCTTTGTCACTGTTGATTGACTGCTATCCCCCTAGTTATAAAATGTTTTTCATGACTCTTACGTCCTTTTAGATATCTTTAGGATCCATCATCTAGTTAGTATACATGTTTTCTTTTTGGTTAAAATGTTTGTTGTCTGGTGACAGGTTGTCAACAAGTTCTATAATATCAGACAGCAGTCCCTTGAGGAATATGATGATATAAATTTGGATGATAAATGTGCATCTCTGTTGCATGACTCTATGGAGATGTGGAGTTATAATGATCCTTCCACCTCTAAGTATATAGTAAGTTTTAATTGTCTTTTTCCTGTTCCTTTATGTAATCAGTTAATACAATTGCATGGTCCATATTATGTGTTTTTCCACCTTTATAGAAACTTTGTGCAAAAGGTTATTTTTCCAAGTGTCTAGCTGGGTCCTATCTCCTATGCACCAGTAAATGTGGAGTTGAGACTATAGGTCTTCAAACTTTGTATGTTGTTGTAGAATGGGTATGATGGAAATGATGCAAAATTGATCTTTTTCCTCCATGGATCTTGGAAAGTCCTTGTTACTTAAATGGATCTAATAACAGGCTTAATATGTTTTATCACTTTTAGCTTCTAAGACTGTTGACATGAAGTTATAGATTCTACATCCTTTATTTCTCCTTGAATAACTTCTCATCAGACAGAGTGCGTTAGAAGAAGAGCTGGAAACTATGAGGAACTCCTTGGATAACCTTCGGAACAAACAACGGGTGGTACGGACTTAACTCTGGCTGTAAGCAGTTTTGTGGGTTTCTGTTGTGTCCTCTAAAATGTGGATCCGGCTGTGGCTTACAGGGACTGGAAATTGAAAACCATTTGAAGAGGAGAGTTCGTGAACTGGAAAAGAAACAAGTGGGTATAGTCATTTCTTTGGGATTGGTAACTTTTAGATGTTTATGGGATATCTCTGCTAATATTTGGTATTACCACTTGCTTACAGATTCAGTTAGACAAACTGATGATGAATAGTATAGCAGGATTATGCGATTTCCACTCACAGAAGAGAGTTGAAATCTTGAATTTACTTGGTGAGGGTAGATCTCAGATTGAATGGATGATTAATATGGTACAGGAAAAGATCAGACAGCTTGATGCTAGCAGAGAACCAAATTTGCAGCTTTCTCATCAAATTGTAAACACAGATGACAATCTTTGTCGAGTTGTGCATATAAATGCAGATGCAGTCCCTGCCTTGCTATCTAAGGTTTAGCCCCATGATCTGTTTCCTCTCTTTGCTCTTTCTTATGATGAGTTATCGCATCTCCCTGATGACTACATATTACTGATCCTTAAATCTGATCAAATTGGTTACCATTTGCTTCCCCCAAAAGTCAGTGGTTTGCAATTCCTATATTGTGTTGTTGATGCTGCCAACACATGTTGATTCAAATTTCTGATGAGTAGCATTGCTGATACAATACCATTTTATAAAAAGAAATCTATGTTTTACCTGAGCTTGATATGATTGGTCCATGAGAAAGTAATAGCTCCAACGTTATCTGTTTGTTTCCATGTTTGATGGCAGCTCAACAATTGATGACATATCTGGCTTAGATCATGTACATATGACACGAATTTTCAAGTTGTAGGTTTTAGCTCAATGAATACCAGAACTTACGTCATCCAAAATTGTAATGTCATAGCTTTATTATGTATGGGGTAACAACAATGTATATCTACTGAGAAGGGATAGTGTTACAGCATGCTGAGTGTCATGTAAATGCAGGACGCACTTTTTGGTTGATAGCTGGGGAAAGTATCTAGAATAGCAAATGAAATTCCATCATAGATGTTTCATTGTATACCTATTTTCCTTGGAATTTTATACTTAAGGTTCTTAGAACTCAAGAGTTGTCAGAGGGTGGCAAAGCTTTGAATTTACGAAGTTCCACCATATCTTGTTACAGGAGAAACTTTTGTTCTTTCATCAGGGACTATTAGTTATGTTATGTTCCAGGCATCAGATAGCTCATCATATCTGCCAAATTGTTTTTCATAGTGATCCAGCCCAATGGATTTAACACAAACATGTATAGTATGTTAGTAACAATTTTGAGTTATTAAATAGGGATAAATTAAGTATATGGTGGTTCTCATTCTTTAACCTTTGTTATGAGTTGCTAGAGTGAAGTTCCCATTGTACATTTTGATCTTATGCAAAGAAAGTAACTGTAGTCGAGAGAATAATTTGTACTTTTCTGAAGCTTGCTGTGTAGTCAGTTCATCTATAACTTTACACTCTTTTAATTTGCAGAGAGATGACCTTAAAACTCCAGATACTGCAGTCTGTGTAGAAGGCAACACATCTGAAGTCCTTGCACAGGCACTGCAAGAGAAGGTTCAATTTCCTTTCTCATTCCTAACACCATTGTACATGATCTCATTCTTGTATGGTTGCCTTTAGGTCATTATTTCTGCAACTGTTTTGGGATAAGTCTGCTTTTCTGCACTCAAGTGCCTGTTCTTTTCCAGGTGGCAGCACTTTTACTTCTATCACAGCAGGAAGAAAGGCATCTACTGGAAAGAAATGTGAATGCAGCCCTCCAGAAAAAAGTAGAGGAGCTTCAGAGAAACTTGCTACAAGTATTTTCCTATGCCTTTAAACTTGAACCCAATGGAGGTTCAAATTTCTGTTTTTGTTATAATGGGTAATGAGCTTTGCAGTTGCATTTGTTGATACTTTTGATTGTCTGGTTGTTGGTTAGGTTACAAATGAGAAGGTCAAAGCACTCATGGAGTTGGCACAGTTGAAGCAGGAGTATCAGCTACTAGTACAAGAGTATGATTTTTAGACTTTTCTCTTCTCTAGATTAATAACATTTGGTACAGTTATGTTGAAATCAAGTTGTTTTATAACATCTTTTTCTCTTTTGGTAATTCCTCCAGCACAAATTGGATCGCTTGATTTAATTGTGCCAAAATTCTTACTATTGAAAGCATGTCCAATCCCAAGTTATTGATTATCATCTGTACACCTATTGTCATGTAGAGAATGTTGCTATTTACTAAAAGAGACAGGAAAAATGTGTTGGAAGGTCCCTGTCCATTATGCTTAAGATTGCATTATAAGACTTTTGGTTAAAAACTGCTACCAAAGCTAAAGATTAGTGAGAGGCTATTCGCTTGAAAAGGCATTCATGATTCTATTCCTTGAATTGAACTACTAACAAGATGGTTAAATGATTTGTACAGGAGAATAGAACCGGAGATAAAACAAGGAAATGCATTCTTGGGCATTAGAAAAAGATTTTTGATTAATGAAAGAGATGGACCGTTGAGGAATCTGCTGAGGAAGACATCTTTGACACGGTGGATTGGTGCTCTAGATTTAAGTGGAAATGAAACTGGAGCACATCAAAATGGTGAAGGGAACTTCAATAGTGCACGATCTAACAATATGGATTTTGCCAGGTTAGTAAAGTTGAAGCTTATGGCTTTAGTCTGACAGTGTTTATGCATCCAATGATATTTTCTGATTCAAAATTGAAGTTTTCAAGAAGTTGCATCTGCAAATATTTTGTTTTAATTTGTTGTCCCTTCACAGCAGTTGATGCAATTTTCATTGGAAAGTGTTTTTAATTGATCCCTGGTCCACCAGAATAAATTGAACGTTTTTATTTTAACAGAATGAAGATTGAAAATGCTACCCTCAAAGAAGGCATGGAAAGCATGGAGCATCTGACTTCTTCGATTCATAGACTCCGTCTTGCAATTGTAAAGGTAATCATTTGATAGACAGTATGTGTCAAGGGTTTGCTGTTTTCCTACATGGCAGCAGTAGCTTTTTCAAGGTTGAGTTCCAGTAGTAATTAGTGCAGAAGTAAACCATAATGAATAAAGGTTTCTAATTGATGTCACACAAGCTTTCTTACTGCTGTCTCAATGTCCTTTATAGGTGAAAGAATCAATTCCTTGCGTTGATAACTTTTTAGGCATATCAGAAGCTCTTGATAATATCATTTCCGAGGCTAAAATTGTGAAGACCGCCCTTGGGAGCTCCTTGCCTATAAGTTGGTCTGCTGATACAGAAGGTGAATCAATTGGTCTAAGTGTGTGCAGGGAGCCAGATGACGTATATGGGGACACCGGCAGCAATAAGATAGATTTTGTTTGTGCCGCAGGATTTGAGATGGTAGAGCTTCTGATCCTTGCTGCTCAGATACTGAAAGGTGAGACAACAAAAAGGGTTACCAACCAAATGGAAGCTGATTAAGTCCGGCTCTGCCTTTAGTCTTAGCTCTGATGTCAATGTCTAGTACCCCCACATGCATCACTACTTCAAATGGCACAATGGTAGCTAATTGGATACTGCAAAAGTGCACTAAGATAATTTTCTCCAAGGAGCTTAGAGTTTGAAACTGTTGCAGCATGGGAAAGAGAGTATGAACTTCTGGACACAGCTGAGTGCAGATTCATGGTTCATGAAGCAAACTTTCTGGTGTACATACATGGAAATGGAATTAACAGTTTTAACATCAGCTTTAACCAGCCAAAGCATCTCTTTCCCGACTTTTTAATTATATTGTATAGTTACAACGCCAAGTTCAGAACCATATCTGTAAAACAGTAAAATCTAAAGTGATACTTGTGTTTGGAGTGAATTCTGGTGTGATGGACTGCTAAGGAATTCTGTGATTTCCAGGGAAGCTGTAAACACGTGTCATAAATAAGGAGGAGTTCCATTAAAAGTTTTTAAGTATGCATTTCTTGAGGATGTTTCATTACATGTTTATGAGGGAGTTGAGGTACACATTGAATGATAGCTGCCTCAACATGGAGTTCAAATTTCTTCTTATGGTAAAATATTCCACCTGGTTGAATGAGGATAAAATGATTTTGCTTCAAGTAGACAGACAAGTAATACCTTTCTGCTCCATTTTCTAATGTAACCTGAGGGCACCATTGCATATACCTAACTCTGTCATGTCATAAGGTGAGTTATTTTATTTCACAGTGTCGGTTTTTCTCTTTGAATTTACACAATGTTGGATTCATTTCATACTAGCAAGGCTGGTTTGAGTCAAGTTTAGGAAGATAAACCTCTGATCCAAAACTTCTCTTCGTCAAAGGCATTGCTTCTTTTAGTCCTTAAATTATTAGCAAATTCTATTTTCACACCCTTTGCCCAATTAAAAAGTGAACAGCAAAGCAAAGATCTTATTTCTGTAAATTGTTGATGCACTATTGCCTTTGTCCACTTAAAGCCAAAACGCAGGGAACAAACTGTACACACTTGGAAGTACGTAGCTCTCACCCCAAACCTCACAAGAAGCAAAATCCAGTGATACATCATAGCCCCCAGAATTACACACACAAGACACCCGCCAACACATACACTGGGTTAACTAGAAAGAAAAGACATCATTTGGCTTGTAAAGGACAGGAGAATCATTTGTGACATTGCAATGCCTTGAAGGTTGGAAAAGACAGTAATGAAGAACACAGATAATGGGAAGTGTCTTGTATTGGTTATGATTCGGTAGCAATTTCCACAGTAGAGATCGTCTCTGTGACGGAGTTTTTCTCACGTTCATTCTCAAGCTGACTATAGTTTCCTTTTTCCTTGAATAGTTGGATGTGGTGGTGTTTGCAGTATAGTTTCCCCTCATGTGCAATATAGTTGGATGGGCTAATGGTGCAACCTCCATGGGTGCACTTAAAACACCCCCTGTGGTATGAAGTTCCATTAACAGATACCTATAAAATGAATGAAATGTCAGTTTTGATCAGAATTTATCTGTTGGCTCTAATTATATGCTGATGTTTCTGCACTCTAGTTAATGCTCTGACATATGACTGGAACATCAACAAGTTTTTGCTTTTGTCCAAGAAAACGAGGGAACTATGTTGGCAAAAAAATTTAAAGAGAATTGGAAGTATCACTGAGAACAAGCATTTTGATTACTGAAAATGTGTCATACGATTTAATTCAATGTTTAAAATACTTAAACTGTTTAGAGTTCTCGGTGAAAATTTAATCTCAGTTACCTTCTCTGTGGGATACACGGTCTTGGTACACCCTGCACATTTGTCTCTGGTGCCTGCAAACTTATTTGAGACTTTGATAGCATTCTGTGGGATACAATGCCGTTCAGATTTAAACCAGAGATTAGTCAATGATCATAGGCAACAAATATCAAGAAAATCAAATAGCATAAAACGCAATAACTGAGATAATTAGTAGATTACCTCGTTTTCTGGTTTTTCTGGTTTGGCTATTTTTGGTGTTCCTGCAGAATTGAGTTCAACAGACAAGTTTAAGTAGAATCAAGGATATGTTAAGTTCCAATAGAAGGTAATGTTTTACCCTCAAAACTCTTGTCCAAGCTGCCTGTTCTCTTAAACAGTTGGTCATAATGAGGTCTGCAGTACAGAACCCCATCAAAGGAGCAGAAGTTGCTTAGCTGCAAAGATGAAGAAAAGGAGTATGTCAAAAATTTGAGAAGATAGGTACACAAATAAAAACTACGGATTTATACTCCTATTAAGAAACAGATGATTCAAATCTATAGATCAAAGGAGCAAATATGTCAGGCTAGACTCATCCTGACCATTCATGGTAAACTGCTTAATAATGTCATCCTACAGTGTATCTTATCTTCCTTTTCTATCATCAAGATAAGAAATGGAAAAGATATTAGGAAGAAAAAGATGAATGAGCGTTTAAAAGCTCAAAACAATCCAAGTACTAAAATAAATTCAGGGTGATCTTAGGAGTAGGAAGTAGCTACTAGTTAATCTCAACAGAACTGTCTAAACAAGAGAGAGGTGAATCTAAGGTATAATATGAATTTGAAGGATCTTCAGTGAAAGAAGATGACTGGATATACATTAAATCTCTAATTATTCACCCGAGTCTCGAACATGAGATCATAATTCTTCGAGATAGTAATGGTTCATATGGTCTTACATAAACATTCCAAGCGATCCTGAAAAGGAAAAGCAAAAAAACACGTGCATAAGCAGATAGCAAAAATGGTGTCACCTTAAGAGTACCCTTGCAATGGTGGCATCTAAAACAGGACTTATGGTAAATCCTGTTATCAGCGGCCAATTTATCAACAAGATACACAGTCTTGTCACAGGCCATGCATTTTTGTTGAGTTCCTGCAAAGGAAGCCATGCGAATAATCCACCAACCCGAGAAGGAACAAGGCAGTGGAACACCTCTTCCAACAAAAGCAGTGCAATGCACAAGCCTGCTTGCCTTGTATCAATAGTCTTCTTTGTGACTCCTCGCTCTCGCTGCTAATATAAGGGAGTTTAAGGAAGAAGATAGTACCAAGAGAGGAGGTAAAACTAAAGCTACGGGTTGCAGTGAATTGCGGGTCACATGCATACAAATTTATACATGATTGACAGGAATGGCATGGCCACTAAGCCATAATGTTGTCCGATTTTAAAGCAACTCCATGTCGTAAGTCCTTCGTTTATACTAAAAGGGTAATCACAAAATAAGAAGATGAGTTATTTTTGGAACCTTAAAGTGATAATTCATCCTTACCAGAGACTAAACTAGTGGCCTATCTATGTCTACAAAGGCATTGTGCCTTCTGAGTGTGACTCATGGAGTGCAAGTCACCTGCCTAGTTCTACTTTCTTACCAAAGAATTATATCCCATCCCATGTGGTGACTCCTTACATTCCTTCAATAACAATATCTATATTGCTTGGTTCAGAATCTCATAATGTTATCTTTTGTTTCAAGTGTCACCGTAACTAATAATGATACGCTTACTACGTTGTTTTTTATTGTGGCAATTTCATTTTTGCACCAAACGACGAAGAACCTTAATTAAAGATGCGGGTGAAAAAAGAGAGTCCAGATTTTTTGTCCAATATTATTCTGTCCAATAAATTTCAGCTATTTATTTATGTAAGTCTCGCGTAAGTCCCGTATGAATCTTGCATGAGTCTCACAAAATAAATGACTGAGATTCTATGGAACAAAATAAGATAGAGTAATATTGGACAGAGGATTCCGTCTCGAAAAAAGATTAGGTTCATACCTTTCTTAAAGGTGGTGGGTGGGTCTACAGGCTTTCGAGTGTTGGGAATTTCATCATGAAGTTACGAGCTGGATTGCTTTTTAGTGTCCTTCTCTTTATCATATTCTAAGAGTTCTTTTTATGGTTTTCTTCCATAATTGATGACAATGTACGCGTCCTTGCATTTGGCAAAGCATTATAATCATCATTAGGGCAAGTGAATAGTTAGGTATATAATCATTTTGGTTTGGTAACAGGCATCAATCAAAGTCTTCTTAATTGTCACCCAACACTAGAAACCTGTCACTTCCATTGTAAAACTTATGAAAGTAATGCAAAATTATGGAAATTCTAAGTTCATGATATTGATTCTCCATGTGTTGATGAAAAATGTGTTCTATAAAAATATGAAATATTCCTGTGAGATCGAGTAAGCTCATAGCTTTTATATTGAATGTTAAATTATGTTATTTTTACCTAGATGATGAATCAGGAGTTTATGTTTCTAATTTTTATTTTCGATATTTATACTTCTACGAAGAACATTTGAATATTACAATATCCTCTTGTCTATATTAGCATGTCTTTGTCTTAGTTTTAGATATCTTCAAGAACACTTTTTATCAATGTTTTAAAAACTAGACTGAAAATTAAACTGATAAGA
>JANIPM010000232.1:70238147-70248206 GCA_027478405.1 Erythroxylum cassinoides
TTGTTCGGATGACGTTAAATTAAGTTCGATTTGAGGTTTCTTTCGTGGTGAGGAATTCCTCCCTCGTGAGATGCGCGACCAGATGTCACGTAAGATGTCGGGCACACGACCCACCAGGGAGGGGTTCCAACATAAGTAGCAGTTTAATATTGAGAATGTCAAAGCAATTCGTGAAATTGATATTATGAGTTTTCAATTTTATTAGTTATTTATAAGGAATGAGATTTTCCAGTGAAAAGCTCCACAACAAAATTTTATAATAGTATATATTTATGTAAAGAGAAAAATACAATATGCAATATTATATGATGCAATATTTATTCCTTCTATAACTATTCCTAATATAATAACTTGACTTTGGTAGTTCTAATTATATCAATTAGTAAGATTCCATAATAGAATAGAATGGTAAGATTTTTAAAAGAGTTAAAGTTAATGGCTTTAGAATATAAAGCTTAGTTAAAGCTTATATTATTCAAAAAGTTTAGAACTAGATTATATAATAAACAGTTTATCTAAAATGTTGGATATCATCTTATGAATCACATTGAATAAAATGTTTGTTTCATTGCATACTTATAGAAGAATAGTTCTCAAAATAAGTTGTGAAAGATGGAGTTTGAAAAAATTCAAATATCATGACAATACATCC
The DNA here is from genome assembly GCA_027478405.1 of Erythroxylum cassinoides. Lineage (NCBI taxonomy): Eukaryota > Viridiplantae > Streptophyta > Magnoliopsida > Malpighiales > Erythroxylaceae > Erythroxylum > Erythroxylum cassinoides. The sequence continues at coordinate 70,238,800 of JANIPM010000232.1, forward strand.
AAATGGAACTATTGTCTTTGTTGATATATTTGATTTATTATCGAAATGTTACAAGGTGTTGAAAGGTTCAGGATAACAACTTAATTTTAAGGAATATAGATCTATAACGATAGATATAAAATTTCTCACCTTTTTTTATTCAAATTAGGTAGATAATGTACTAAAAGTATTTAGCATTTGAGATATTTAATAATTATGAAGTATTAGAGATATGTATAAGTTGATATTTAAGTTCAAGGTCATATGGATATTAACTTTATTTTGATAGAAGTAAGTCTTAGTTAAGGTATATTTTATTTAGAATATATTATTTTAAGCTGGTAAGATTATAATATAACACTAATTTCTAATCAAGCCATAATACCTTTCTAATCTAGTAGAAATGATTATTTATATCAAAATTTCTTTAATGACTTAGCATAGTTGCGTACCTTGTTGAAACAGTAGAGTCATTAGGCATGCAAAAGGAGGTAAGATCACTTTTTCAACAAAAAAGAAGAAGGTAAGGTCTCATAAAAAATCAAGTATGTATTTAGATAGTTTCTTTTGATTATGATGATAAATAAAATGAAAGTTTTAAGATTTTGCCAGTACTCACTTAAGAGAATATTGTAGAATTATCTTATTAAACCATTATCTTAATAATAGCATGGTCGGTGTATGGTGATATGATATAAGATACCTAATTGATTCGCTTATATTAAATGGGAGAATATTATCCTATAACTTATAGACAATTAATTAGTTATAGTTTTTGTGACATAATTAATTGAAAGCATTCTTTATCTTATGTGTGTTCGTTTAATTAACTAACCTATAAGATAAAGTTTATGAATAAATATATTTTGAAAATAAAATTATGAGAAAACTATAATCATAAAATTCATATTGCATTTTAATTATCATCCCTAAATTGTTGTTAACCATTGCTATATTAAGACTGAACGTTAATGGAGTAGAAAGACTAGAACACATTATATTTCATCTTTATGAAGGAGGTAGTTGATATCATAGATTAAAGTATAAAGGTAATTAAACAAATGTATAGGTACTTGTTAGAAAATAATTTTATTGAGCTGACTCGGTATGATAATTCTATTCAAAATATTATTTTTATGTCTATAAAAATTCTAATTGTGATGATTGTATAGGTGATACTTTGACTTCAGATTTCTAAAGTATCTTATATAAGAATTGATATATTTTGATACTACTTGGAACTTATTTTAATCGATAGTAGCTTAGTTAGTAGTCATTGGAATAGTAACTTAATTGGTAGCTATTGGATAAAGCATGAATTATATAGAAGTAGTTGAGTGATCAATATAAAATTCATCAGCCTAAAGTAAATATAGAAAATATTCCCTTATTCTTGGTTAGTATTGATTTAATAAATACTTTACTAAGGTAGAATGGCAATTTGAAAATACTTTTCAAATGTCATTAAAAGAATCAGTAACTAATAATGGAAAACTAATATAATTGGACTTATAAAGACTAGACATTAATAATATACTCTTTGTATAGTCGAAACATTGTATGATAAAAAGATTGAATTATATAAAAATCCATAAATGAAAAGGTTAATCAAAATCACTTTAACATTACTAATATTTAGGTAGTCATAATTTGTTGCTAGATGCTAATCATAATCTATAGATATAATTAACATAATTAGAAAATTAAAGATAAATTAAAATATTTTAATTTATCTAATATCATGTATAGTTTAGGGTTACAATTTATATCTATTATCAACATTTTAAGAAACTTAATAGGTCACACACATACAATGGTTAAAGAGAGAAAAAAGTAATTTGATCAAGTTGGACTTAGTTGTAAAATTTAAGAATCTTTAATATCAAATATAAGGTATTTAATAAATAAGAACCAACATTATATATTAGATCTTATTTAAACTAATTGGTGTTTAATTATAGTTAATTATAATTCTAATTAAATTTTAATTAAAATTAGGATTATATTTTAGTTAAATTATTAAAAGGCCAAAGTCATATTATAAATAGGGATAAGATCTTTAAGAGCTAACATTCCTTTCTTTCCCCTCTTTATACTATTTGTAGAGTTATCAATATATTTTTGTAGATATCGTTAGAGATCAAATGCTTATGCAACTATAATAGTTAAGATAGAGTTGTTTTAGAAATCGATTTAAGGGAAGTTACAAAAAAGAGAATTGAGCTTCATATTAAGATATAATTTATAATTCATATTTTATTATGTTTATGCATTAACCATTTTATAGATTAAAGTGATTTTGTCATTTATGAAATTATTTAAAAAACTAATTTTCTTCTACTATATGTTAGATATGATCCCTCCCTAATTTTTCGATACAAAATACATTAGAAATAAAATTAACTTTAATCATCTGTTCGATAGTGTGTCTTCATTCTTGGAATCCATAAAAAAAGTAGTAGTTATAGGACTTTTGAAGGGAGATACAAGCGATATTAAATATCACAGCGGAATAACAGGAGCAAATCTCCCTCTTTGTACAAACGTAATAGGAGGAAAAATTATCAAAAAGAAAATAATGAATTTATAAAGGGTATACATGAATAAAAATCTTCCACTAAAATAATGGGCAATACAACACTGTTCACACTAATCCTATGTATGACACACCCCTCACAAAATTGAACACAACTTTGTGGCTAATCCTTTCAAAATATTCCTCACAATTTTTATACCAAAATTGTGGCTTGACACACACACCCTGAATATATTGCACTATATATACAAATTCTATATATACAAATAGATAGACGTATGGACTCACACATAATGTTTTTCTCTAGTACAGCGATGATATCCACTTTTACAGCCATGCTCTATTAGGCGAAATAAAAAAAAGTAAAATATAAATTATCTTTCAGAGAGATGGTCGAGTGGTTGATAGTTCCGGTCTTGAAAATCAATATAGTTCGCAAGGAACTATCGAGGGTTTGAATTCCTCTCTCTCCTTTTGAATAGATTTATGTCTTTATTGGTTTTGATGCGATCAATATCCTAAAGGTGAATGACTCGGCTATCCCACCTAGCCGAGCTAGAAAAAAGTGGATTAGATCTAAATGAGTTGAAACGAAAAGAAAAAAGGAATTATATATATAGAGAGAGAAAGTACCGCCTTAATTCATGGTCCTCCGTGAATTCCTTAACAAGCAAGAATTCATATGGCCAAGTTTGACCAGGAGGTGGCTATGAAAAATACGTTTCCTTTGTTACGACCATGTATCTTTCCATGCAAAAGTTGTATTTGGCTTCTTCTTCTTCTTTTTTTTAATAATACTTAATTCCCATTTGAGCGAGAATCTCAACAATTATCCCCTCACGCTCATATGGGAGGTCTTGACATCCCCGCGGTTGATTCGACAAAATTCAAACTTTTCTCTTAGAACAACTTTTGTAAGCATATCTGATACATTATCTTTGGTATGAATTTTCTCAAGTTGTAACAAACTTTATTCCAGTGCATCCCGAATCCAATGATACCTTTTATCGATATGTTTGGATCATGAATGAAAGGAAGAATTCTTGGCAAGATGAAGAACACTCTGACTATTACAAAATAACTCATATTTATCTTGATGAAAATCAAGTTCCCGGAGAAAATTTTTCATCCATAACATTCTTTACAAGCTTCCGTTGCAACAATAAACTCAGTTTCTATAGTAGACAATGCAACACACTTTGTAGCTTTGGCTGCCAAGATACTGCTCCCCCTAAAAAAGTAATCAAATAGCCCAAGACGGACTTTCGAGAATCTTTATCACCAGCCATGTTAGCATCTATGTATCCAACTAATATAGGCTTGGTAGTTCCGAAACATAAACAAGATCTGGAAGTGCCCCGAAGATATTTGAAAATCCACTTCACTGCAACCCAATTTTACTTTCCTGAATTGGAAAGAAAACAACTAACAACACCAACTAGTCTCTTGTTGAGCAAAATTGACAATATTATTTTCCAAAAGAAGGAAAAATGAATCTGTAACCACAGCAGCTTTATAATCATCACTACTATCATCTTTCTTCCCATCTTTCTCTTGATTCTTTTCCTTTTTGAGCTTTCGACAGTACTTTTTGATGTGCCCTTTCTTGTGACAATAATGCACTCTATGTTGGCAAATTTGTTGGATCTTCCTCTGCTCTTTTCTCGACTTTTTGGACCTCTACTCTAGCTTCTTTCCCTGGTGGTTATAGCTAAGACATATGATTAAGAAGAATAAGAAGAAGAAGTCCCTTGTGATCTTCGCCTCATCTCCTTATTCAAGATTTCACTTTTAACTGTTTCCATTATTACAACATCATGTGAAATAGAGTTGGTCAAAGAATTCTTCAAAATCTCCTAGGATTCTAGAAATGATGCAAGTACCAAAAGAGCAAGTACTTCATCGTCGAATTAAACTCTCATGCTAGAAAGTTGATCCATGATTCCTTGAAATTCATTCAAGTGATCTGCTAAGGAATTTCCCTTCTGATATTTCAATTGTATCAACTTTGTCAGATGTGATTGTAGATGTTGTCTTCAACAAATTGCCGAATAAAACCGCATACTTGTTCATGCTCAAACTCCCACTCTTTATCAGATTTATTTTATGGCTTTTGAGTGCTGAATATTGGTAGATGCAACTTCATCACAAATAGAAGGTCTTTCATTTTGTTTCTCCATATATAATAGTTGGTGCCGTTGAGGCTAATCTTCTTTGTATTTTTCCCTCCATTGTTCTACATAGCTAACTTGTCATAACCTGGCTCTGATACCACTTAAAGAGAGATATAAGCGATATAAAATATCGCAGCAGAATAATAAGAGCAAATCCCCCTCTTTGTGCAAACGTAATAGGAGGAAAATTTATCAAAAAGAAAATAATGAATTTATAAAGGATATACACGAATAAAAAACTTCCACTAAAATAACGGGCAATACAACACTGTTCACACTAATCTTATGTGTGATACACCCCTCACAAAATTGAACATAACTTTGTGGCTAACATTCTCAAAATATTCCTCACAATTTTTATACCATGAAAAATACGTGTGGTCAAGTTTGATTAGGAGGTGGCCATAAAAAATACATGTCCTTTGTTATGGCCATGTATCTTTCCATGCAAAAGTTGTATTTGGCTTTTTCTTCTTTTTTTTTTACTAATACTTAATTCGCATTTGAGTGGGAATCTTAACAATTTTAAATAGTTATTACCTAATTTTTCAATAGTAATACATTAGAAATAAAATTAATGTCAATCATCCGTTCAATAGTTTGCCTTCATTTTTGGAATCAATAAAAAAGTAGTAGATATGGGATTCTAAATAGTTGTTACATCATATGCAAGAACTCTCGTCCTCGTATCTAAGCTTAACTTTGGTGATAGTATTATACTTAACCAAACTAAGTGAATATAATTGAAAGCATGAGGGAAGCAGATTCTCCGAGCATATTTATTGTTAAAAAGTTTAGAAGAAGATAGTCCAAGTCTTATTTAGGATGTCAATTTTGCCCGGATCAGTCCGACCCGATTTTGACTTGAATTTTTTAGCCACAGGTTAACTACGAGCGAAGCTAGGCCAAGCACTGGCTTGCTTGACTCAGCCTATAACTTGACCGAAATGTAAAATATTACGTCGTTTTTAATTTTTTTTTAAAAAATAATAGGCTGACCAACTCTCAGTTTAGCTGAGCCCAAGCCACTCCTGACTCTGCCTAAATGATCGCTTCAAAACATTAAGGTTTAATTTATCTTTAGCGTCAGTTTTGTCTTTTTTGCTCTCACAATAATCGTCATCCCCACTCACACGTCGTCGTTTTTGGTGATCACTCGCTGTAAACTTCCTCGCTTCCCCAAGGCGAGTCATAGACTTCCACCAATCACAATTGCTGAAAACAACGGCTACAACTGGCTGAAAATTTCCACGCTCTCATAGTGCGCGTGAAGAGGAGTAAAATCACGGCTCCTCAATCATCATTAGATTGTGTAGAGCATGGGTTAGCGATGTTTGAATAAACCGCGAGGGAATTGGAGGGGTTCAATCATCGAAGAATTTTAATCAGCTTCTTTAAAGTTTGTTAATACGTCCAGCGAAACCCCAATTCTTTATTCCTCCGATCGTTTCCAAGAAAAAAAAAAAAGAAAAAATGGGATTGTGGGAAGCTTTTCTCAATTGGCTTCGAAGGTAATCTCAAAGGGATTTTTTTTTTCCTATTGTGCATTTTATCATTGTTGATTTGATCCCTTTTTTCTTTTGGAAGTTGAAATTAGGTTAATTGTTTTAATGTATTTAATAAAAAAAATATTCTGTCCAAAACGATTGAATCTTTTTAGCTGGATTCTTAATGAATGCACGCTGGTAAGTAAGCTTCACTCGGATTAGTGTGTTACAACTGTTTGCTTAATTCCTTTGTTGTTGACATAGTTTGAATTTTCGGTTAATCTGAAGCAATTGGGGGATATTTTCGTTTTAGTTATTAATATTAATTCAATGATTAGTAGTTTGCTTTTGGAAGACAATAGTTTGTTGCTTACCTAGATGACAAGTACTTAGGTTGTTGCTACTTGTTCAACATTTTAGCGTGAATTTGAATGAGTATTGGAATTATATGGCATTCTAGAACATGGGCAAGCCTAAATGTTTGATGGTGTTTGGGATGAAGGCAATGGCAACAGCCAATGGGAATTAATCATCACGGGGCAATATCAAGTGTTGCCTCAATTGTTTATGATGTATAACTGATTATTGAAAGGCTAAGGTTTATAGATTGAAGACTATGCACTGAAGTGAACTAGTAGTACTTTGGTGACTCATTGGTATATTGCCCGACATTTGAGTGAATACTTCCTGTGAAACGGTCAGATTTGTGCTAAAGTGAAGACACATTATATGAATGCACGCCTGTTATGAAGCAGAATGTGTAATTGAGGTGTTATATGGTCTCTATTCTTACTTTTGTTTTTAATTATAGTCTCTTTTTCAAGCAAGAAATGGAGCTGTCTCTGATAGGACTTCAGAATGCTGGCAAAACATCACTTGTAAATGTAGTTGCAGTAAGTGAAGTTTCTTATGGATCATCTCCTCTTTCTTTGTGTACTTTTTGTTTGGTGCTGCTGGTCAATTTATGTTTCTGGTTCTTTCTTCCAGACAGGTGGATATAGTGAGGATATGATCCCAACGGTGAGTCATCTTTATGATAATTCCAGAATATGTTCCTTGCATTATGCTGCCTAGAGGGTTTCTTTTTTATAGTCAAAGCTTTTTATTTGTATAACTTTGAACATTATGTTGGCTATTTTCTTTTGTTTGCAGGTAGGGTTTAATATGAGGAAGGTAACCAAAGGAAATGTCACAATAAAGCTTTGGGATCTTGGAGGTCAACCAAGGTTTCGCAGTATGTGGGAAAGATACTGTCGTGCAGTTTCAGCCATTGTGTACGGATATGCTTATATACATAACAGTTTGACATTTTACTTTAGTTTTGATCTTTTATATACACAAACTGTGAGAATATATCCCAGGGGAGATGATATGTGGTACTCGTGACTTTAGCCTGAATATCTTTTATGTCATCTTCCTTTTTGTCAAGTTCCCAGTTTGGCTATTGTATTTTGCATTTGTAACATCAAAGCCCCTGATTTTACCGTGGATTATCTTTTGTTACACTTTTCTTATTGCATGAAATTGTCGTACTCGTCATTGTAATTCAATCGCATTGATACTGGATACATCATTTACCGCATAAAGCCTTAGATTTGATGGGATATTGTTTAAGGAAACTCTTTGTTCTAATTATTCCATTTTGTTATTATACCTTCAGCATGCACTACTTATTGCCCCTACAAAGCTTAAGTTCTTGGACCGGGGAATGGTTATTTTAATAGTATTGTGAATCTGTTGATACTGTCTCTAGTCCTTATTAAGAGTAGAATTTTTGGCTTTTGGTCCGTCATCTTTTCCACTGGCAGGCACCCCTTTCCCTACGAAAAAGATATACTTGCTTCATCACTCTTAAATTTGGAAATTTTCACCTGGATGAAACTATATATGACATTTTACTGCATAAAGGCTGTTCAGATGTTAAATGTGTTTATGCTTGTCTTTTACAATCAACCTCTGATTTTCCAAGTTATTGACTGCATAATTACACCCGATTCTTGAATTTGCAGATATGTTGTAGATGCTGCTGATTACGATAACTTACCTGTGTCAAGAAACGAATTACATGACCTTTTGAGTAAGCCCTCACTAAATGGTATCCCCTTGCTGGTACTTGGGAATAAAATTGACAAACCCGGAGCACTATCTAAACAAGACTTCACAGAACAGATGTAAGTAGCTACTGAAATTGTCCCAAGTCTTTTTGAGTAATGTTGGTGCTCGTGTCATGTCAAAAATTCAATCTTCTGCAACCTTTTTACCACTTGGTGACACCATGAGTTAATTTCCTTCGACTTTTGCAGGGGCCTCAAATCCATCACTGATAGGGAAGTTTGTTGTTTCATGATCTCATGCAAGAATTCAACCAACATTGATACAGTTATTGACTGGCTCGTAAAGCATTCAAAATCAAAAAATTAAGTACGAGATTTTCTAGTCTCTCAGCAGTCACTGTCAGATAACTGGATTTCAGACTGATTGAAGTGGCATCTACTGGGTTTAACTGGATATTAATGTCTGACCATGGGTTATCTTGTCTTTGTGTTCATGTGGGTTGATTCTTGATTTTGGAGGAGCTTTCTATTGCTACTGAGATGGAAACTGGCTTGAGTTATTGTACAGTTATTAATCGATATGTGATTTATGGGTGTAACCATACTTGATTTTATTCTTATTTCGAATGAAACAATGATTTTGAAGAATACCCTTTTTATTTTTCTTCACAATAGCCAGTACTAATCTCTGTAATTAATCCTAAACATTTAAACACCCCTTTTATATCATAAATGAAACAAATGTCTCATTTTGACCACATCCCATCAACACTTTGACAAATTGGAGGTGGAGAAATCTTCATATTCTTACAGAAGGTTGAGGTTGACCAATTGTCTTTGTCTCCTTTTGTCATCGATCCTTAAATCACTTACCGTTCGATCTATCAGACCGTTCACTTTGCATGTCCTCTTGGGACGGACCCGATTAGGAGAAGTAGATCAATGCGTTGGCTAGATTCTAATCTTGCTCTGAAATAATGAGGCAATGGTCGTAGTTGGGGTTTGACAATTTAACTACTACTTCGACCCATCTTTGAAATGCTTCTTTATTAAAATAATTAATTTTAACAATTTTTTCATTAGTTTAATATGCTAATAAATTATCTTTTTATTATATTTAATACTAATAAATAGAATAATTTCTAGTTTATCTATAATTCATATTTTTATCAATAAT
>JANIPM010000232.1:70248306-70266503 GCA_027478405.1 Erythroxylum cassinoides
GAGGCGCTAAGCTGGATACAGGGGAAGGGTTGGCAGAATGTGATATGTGAGAGTGACTGTCTTGCGGTTGTTCAAGAAATTGTGCGGAGTGGTAGCTTCGATTTTACTTCCTTTGGTGCGGTAGTGGAAGACATTAGAATGCTAAGGTCTCAATTTCAGGGTAACTGCAGGGTTGTTGCAATACCTAGGTAAGTTAATATGATTGTCCATAAACTAGCTCAAGCTACTAGAGTTGATGATTTTGTTAGTTAGTGGTTTCATAATCCACCCAACATTGTTCGGGATGTTTTATTAGCTGATTCTATTTAATAAAACAAACCCTACTGTGTTTCAAAAAAAAAAAAAAAACGACTTACGCACGGGATGAAAGCTACTTAAAAGGGAAAATCCAAAAAGCAGGGCGAGAGATATTTCGAGAAGATGAAGTAGAAGCCAAGGACAACCGAAACATGTATTCGTAACACATTCTTCTTGCTTTACTTTACCAATGGGTCCGTTTGTTTGTCGAGAAAATCGAGGAAAGGGGAAGGGAAAATGATTCTGAAGAGATTTTTCTTTTCTCTTTCCGCTGTTTTCCCGTCATGCGAACGAAGCATCGTAGCACGGGCATAAAGTTTCTTTCTTTTCTCTCTCACGATTTACTCGTAGTATTTGGTGGTAATGTGACAAGCAGCTTCGTCCTGGGGAGGTTTGGTGTCTTTCTGTCGCTTTATTCATGTCTACTTCAAAATTTTCTTTCTTTTTTTTAATTGTTTTTGGTTCAAGTTTCAGTAAAGAAATGGCCATGTAAAATCGTTTAATGAGTTTTGGTTATTTGAGCTGAAAGTTAAATCCGGTGCATCCATGCGTCGCGGACTTGATAGGCTTAAATGGCTGGGTCGTGAAAGGTTTTGAGTTGAGGAACTATTAGTTATATGCTCCTTTCTTTTATAGTTTAATGCCATTTTGGCCCTTGCCAAGATTTTGCAACTGTGCTATGAATGTAGCAATACATGCAGTACAGTGCCCAAGAATTGTCTGCTCCTTCCGTAATAAACATAACTGTTTTAGTCCACTTTGGCTGGGTGCTTGATCAGGCGAATGATCTTCTCGTGCACCATTTCTCAGAGTTGAGGGGCTTGAGAGACGTGGCTTTTCTTTAGTTGTTGGACGCATTTGTATGTCTAGATTGAACTCTTAAATTTCCTGCTTTTTGCTTCACAATCTCAACATTTGAAATCCTGGAAAAATTAGTTTTTGAACTCATGAAAGTTGTAGGTTATTGTTCTTGCGCTTTAGCCAGAAAACAAACGGAATGATTTAACTTCAATGTTGCCAAGGACAAAGAATATGTAGATTATAATTCATGTTGTTGTTCTAGCTTTGACTTTTAGCCAGATCATCGAATCACAAATATTTTGACTGAAGTTTTGAAAGAATAGAAATAAGGTTAGGAATTCCGAGAATCTTTCTGGGACCTCTCTCGCCCAAAGTAGAATCATGCTACTAGAGCAAATGCATATCTTGTGTATTTGGTAAAGATGGCTTAGTCCCCAAATTAGTCTCCTGATGTAAAAAGATGATAAGATCACAAGATTTCTAATTTTAGACTTTTGATTAATTCTTAGTGCTGCATTAATGCTATTGTCAGATGCAAAGGACATATAAGTGGATCTGACTTTGCTTTATTGATCTGCAGTTTGATGGTTTGTTTTTTGTCCATTAATAACCTCTTAGATTGTTTGGTTAGCCTTCTAATAATGCAATTTTGAGTTTATGTTTATTTTTGTTAATTATCCATTTGAGACTTGTTATGTTTTTATGAATGTCTTTTACATAAAATGACTTTGTCGCCACTAGATGAACTGATTTAAACAAACTTATGGCCGGCTTTTATCTATATTTCTGCAGTCATCCACATCAACAGTCACTCCATTTCCTAATTTTTGTGTTTTTGGTTTGTAGTTCATTGAAGTGGCTGAATTTACTCTAAAAATGATTTAAGCGATGTATCCAAGTTAAAACAGGTGGCTTTGAAATGATTTCCAGGGCCATGCAGTTATCCTCGATTTCTGAACATCTCATTACTCGTCACTGCAAACTTTAGAATCTGACTAGTATAAGTTACATGTGCTTATTAAAACTTCCTTTTGATAGCTATGCTGTTGATGTTAGGCCAGATCTGGCAATAAAATTTTTTAACATTTTTTGTTGAGGATGATTATTTGTCTTAATTTTTTAAAGGTAAAAGATGGAATTAGTGTTGATGAACTTGTGACCTTCTGTTTGGTAAAGTTGCTCTTATAAATATGTAAAGGGAATCAAATTGCACTTCTATTAGGCATTTTCTTGGTACTTGGTTGAAGTTTGTTAATGAAATTGTGCAGGCAAAAAGCTGAAAAAGTGTAATCATGTTTGTTTGTCAAGATCTATAATTGTATCCTCTACAGTCACATTTGTAACCCCATATTGCTAGTAAAGTTTCTAGAACAGTTAAAGGGAAGCACCAAAACGTTAGAGCCTATAGACCTTAATTTTCTGAATGTGACTGTTGATCTCTGACCTATCAAAGTAAGCAGACTAGTTTCTGGAAATTTAATCTTCATGGTGTGTAACGTCCACAGCTGATAGCTAACACTGCATATTTGCAAGTTACAATTACTTAGACACAGCTGCTGATGTACCTGCCTTCCTTGTAAGATGAATTTTACATGGTGCATTGATTTCTTTCTTGTTCTATGGATCAAGGACAGCATAATTCATATTTCTGAGATCCAATGGAAAAGTTGGTTGATATTGGTAGAAGAACACTGTACTATCCTATAATTTGAACAAGGATTAGTTAAGTCAACAAATAGAAAGCAGTTTTTATGAATGTTTCTCGATAGCAATATGTCCTAATTCAGCTGACTGCTTGTACAAACATGCATGTTTGTAGATGTTTGGTGTATGCATTTACATGTTCATGTGTTGTATTTAATTTCTTGTGCATTTTACTGGTTGTGTTTGATGAGGAGGTCTCCCATGAAAGTTCCAGCGACAAGGTTGATTTCAGATTGGTCTTTCTTCTTTTAAATGAAACTAGGCACATGTATGATCCTAGCTTATTCATCTTGAAGTGGATCCCATCTTCATATTTTACTTAACGTGTCACTAGTATAAATTAGAAACCAACCCCCACCAACAATCCCCTGGCTCCACAAAAAAAAAAAAAAGAAAAGAAAATTCATGCATATCCAGTCTTTAGTGGTATATCAATTTTTAATGGGAGCATCAACTTTTGGTTGATTTCTGAACATAAATTATGTCAAACTGTAATCTACTTCGGATAGTACCTGGGTCCCTGAATTTACTAAATGTAACTGTACTCAAGGAAAAAGTGGTATTTTATTTTACTAGAGTTGACTTTTGACCAGATGATAGAATGACACTTAAAAAGGACAAAAGCACGGTTGGGTATTCCGTGAATTGAACTCGGGACCTCTCGCTCCTAGGGCGATAATCATACCGCTAGACCAAATGCCCTTTGGTTGGAATTAATGTTGATTAATTTGTTGCCTTGTATTTGCTCAAATTGCTTTTATGGATCTGTAAAGGGGATCATATTGCACCAACATTAGCTTGTCTTAGGCTTTTGTTTGGTACTTCCATGAATTTTGTCAGTGAGATTGCGTTCAAAAAGCTGAGAAACTGTTCTCATGTTTTTTCTCTAGATCTATACTTTTATCCTTTCCAGTCACATTTTTACCTCATATTACTAGTAAGGTGACTATAACAGATAAAGGAGAGTGGCAAAACGTTGGAGCCTAGAGGCCTTAATAGCTGGACATGACTAATCATCTCTTGCCTATCAAAATAAGCAGACTATTTTCTGGAAATTGAGTGTTCCTGGTGTGTAATGTTTGAGATCATGTTAGTACCTCTTCCCTGCTCGCAAGATGAATTTTGCGTGGTGCATTGATTGTTTTCTCATGTTGTGGATTAAAGACGGCATAGTTCATATTTCTGAGATTGATTGGAAAAGTTGGTTGATATTAGTAGAACACTGTACTATCCAAAAAATTGAGCAGTGATTAGTTAAGTGAACGAGTAGATAGGACTTTTTATGAATGTTTCCTGATACCAATATGTCCTAATTCAGTTGACTGCTTGTACAGACATAGTTTATAGATGTGTGGTGTATGTGCATGTAAATATCCATGTATCTAATTTTATGTGCATTTGCTGGTTGTGTTTGATGAAGAGATCTCTCATGAAAGTTTCAGTTATAAGAAAGGTTGATAGAAGGTGTCATTGGTCTTTCTTCTTCTAAATGAAGCTGGTACATTTATGATTTTATCTTGTTCATCTTGAAGTGGATCCCATCTTCATATTTTATATATAAATTTACTGGTTTAGATCAGAAAACAACACAAGAAGAAACTCAAAATCATGGATATCCAGACTTTATTGGTATATCCATTTTTAATGGGGGCATTGACTTTTGGTCGCATTCTGCACATAAAAAATGCCAAAACATAATAATAGGTCCCTGAATTTACTAATGCAATTGCAGTCATGGAAAAAATGGTATGTTATTTTACTTGAGTTGACTGCTGACCAGATGATAGAATGACATCTGAAAAGGATAAAGCAAAGTGGGGCATTCTGAGAATTGAACTCGGCACCTCTCGCTTCCAAAGCGATAATCATGCCACTGGACCAAATGCTCTTTGATTGTAATTAATTTGTTTATTACCATAATTGGTCAAATCGATCCTATCAATCTGTCAGGTTGTCAATCTGCACAACATTTCTTATATTAGGCTGTAAATTGCAAGCAAGAACCTTGAAAGGTGTACTCATTTCTCATCCTTTAACTCATTTTTCTAACCTCATACTACTAGTACTAATAAGCCATTTAGAATAGATAAAGGGAAGTATCAAAACTTTAGAGCTTATTAGGTCTCAATTTATGGAGCTTTATTAAAGATCTGATCTAAATAAGGATAACTCTAGTGTGGAAATTGAATCTTTGTGTCTTGCATTGATAGATATCATGTAAATATTTCTACTGTTTATAAGACTGCATACTTAAATAGTTACTCATGATATGTTTTTTTCCTTTATCATCATCAGCTGATATAACTTATTTATTAATAAGATAAATGGTTAATGTTTCACGGATTGTTTACTCGTGTAGTGTATCAAAAAGAAGACAACATAAATTCATAGTTCTGAGATCCTGCAGAGTAAGTCGGTGGATATTAGTACAGGAACATCCGAACGTTGAATAGATTTTGTTGAGAACATGAATGGAAAGGGATTTGTAGCAATGCATCTTTTGTTGCAATATATGATAATTCAGTTGAATGCATGGACTTTTGTGTGTGGTTGCCTCAATTGTAGATCACATGTCTGAAGATACAGGTATATACATGTGTGCTTATAATTTATAAATGTTGATGACTTGGATTTAGTTCATGTGCAATTGACTGTGTTTTTGGTGAAGTGATATCTCTTGTGATTGCCTCAGTGGCCAGAGAGTTTGGTAAAATGTTCCACTGAATTTGGTGAATATCTGCACATAATCTGAAGCTGTAATTTATTTGGAAACGCACTTGGGATTCCTGAATTTATCATATATGATATGGCCCCAACCTTTTTCAAGGAGGGGGTATTCAGAGAACTTAAGTCAAATCTCTCGCACCCTAAGTGAGAATACTGATTGCCCTGTTGTGATAGCCCAGAAAAAGATAAAAAGGAAAGGCCGTGGTATGGATGGACAACATGGACCTGGACTCTTAAACTTTCAAGTCTATTGTGCTTTCTATATCTCCATGCACGTGCATGGTGAGATTGACAAGCCACATCACATGACTGAATAATTAGTTGGTTTATTTCACTTTCACTATGTTAGTCTGTTAGTGGTCACATTATACATCCTTTCAAGAGGTAGGTCTACCTGAAAAAGTTCACATTACACCTTGAGCCAATTCATAGATTGCTCAATAATATAAATGCTACTGGCGTAATGACAATTGCAAAGAGTTTATTCTGGTGAAAAATGCCATTTCAATCCTCTAGTACTCCATGATAAGCCACGCAAGTCCTAAAGATTGCCAGTCAAGAATCTGAAGTATCTCAACTGGGAAGCCATGTATTTTTTTAGCAGTTGCACGCACTGGAGAGGAAGTGCTTAGTTTGAGACTGGGTCCACTTAGCTTTTTTTTTTTTTTTTGAAAGGTAAAGGAAAAACTCCATTAACCTTATAAATGAAGAGGGGTACTTTTATGATGAAATATTTATTGGTTTATTCTCACCAGAAGTAGAATACAGAGTATCATCCTACAGCTTTGATTGGGACCTAACACTCCACACTCACCAAATTAGTCACCTAAACTGTTTGCTTATCTAACCTGTTGCAATATTGAACAAGTATCTCTATCCTAACAAAATTTGGAGAGAAATCAGGATCTTTCTCCAAGTTGGATGCCGACAGCATCCTACTAATCACAGAACTGAGCTAACTGTCTACCGATCCTAAGCAGCACAACCATTATAAGAAGTGGACTTAACCTCAGGTACTGAACTAATTTCCTGAATTTGGCTGAGGAGTTTGGTGAATGTACATTTTTATTATGTGGCCTTGGGAGGACCTGAACAAGTCCCTGCACTCCTCTAGATCCGCATCACAAGTCAAAAGGACTGGTTCCTGATCATCATCCAAGTACCTGAGATGAATTCCATTAAGATTGTCTATACTGAAACGTTGAGCTATCTCTCGTTGCAAGTCTCTGAAACCCCAATTTGGTTGCAAGCTTAACCTGATATTTTCGTCTCTGAAAGTGGCTTTAATTCTCAAGGCAACCCCATCCATTAAAATCTTAACGAAGCCTTTTGACTGAGTTGACGGGGTCTGAATACTTAGATGCTCGTCAACTGGCTTGTGGCTTTGGGATATTGCAGGGAATTTCGGCTCCTCCTGGTTTAAGGGATTTAGTTCCGTCTGAGTGCAAGTTTTCACTTCCACTGCAACTCCCTCCATCATAGGGTCGTTTCCAGTGTTTAAGTCAATGATAGTGCTGTTAAGCTGCCTTGCATCACTGGAACAGCATATAAGTGGAGTAGAGTTCTGACTGCATGAAGAGCACTGTGATCCTGAATCAGCCCCCTTGGAGATTACAGAGCCTCCCTCAGGTTTTGAGTCCAACTCATTGAGATTTTCAGTCGGCTCGAGTCCAGTAAAGTGGTCGTTCCCAAAAAGATTTGGAGAGTTCAATTCAGGAAATGTTGTATAGAAGGAATCAAGTGGAATAACACCATTACCACCGTGGACGGAGTCCAGTAATATTTGGAGTTTCTTCAAGGAATGACCAACCTTTTTGATTTTTCGAGAAGGCCAGCGGGTTATACCATGTTGCCTGCATATCCTCTTGAGGGTAGTAGGGCCAACTGCAAGTGGCAGAAACAAAAAAACCTGTTAGATAGTCTACACTTTTCAGAACCTGCCTACTTGCAGAAAACTAAATTATGTGAAAAACTGTAGACGTAGAAACCGAAGCATCCATTGTGGATAGTTTGAATCTTCTGAATTCAATTTGTCTAATGAAATTATTCGTCCAAGTTAAATTCCAAAAATAGTTTATAAATTTGTTCATCAAAACAGGCTTCATCTCCCTTCGTAAATCACTGGACTTCTGATAGTAAGCTGAGATGAAATTCTGAGAATCAAGAGTACTAATATAAAGTTACCTACCCCCAAGACTATCAGCTGCGTTTTTAAGGCTCCCTGCAAAGTATTTTTGAAGAACTTGCAAGCTAATTGTCTTCTCCGGCTTGCTATGTTTCTTCTCCCCTACTTTTCTACAGCCTAATGAACGATGGCGACCAACAAAATTATCTCCACTTTTGGATCCAAAACTGTGTTCAAATTGTCCAAACTCAGTGAAAACCTGCTTACCATATAAGTCCACCTTATTTTCATCCCACTGAATTGTTACCTTGAACTCTTCTTTGGGTTCCAGTTCTGACGATCCCAACGATACACAGGTACCTTCACCCTTCTTTTGGGCCTCCATCATGTAGGTAATCCAGCATGATTGCTCCAGACATGGTTCTGTCAAGGGACAAGATTTTCTATTTCCATCCTCATCATTTCTTCCTTCTGACACAACATCCATCTGCGAATTGATTTCTTCATTCAGCTCCCTCTCCAAAATGACATGAAAACTCTGGCAAGCCTGTTGTATGATAATAGCCAAGTGATCCACAATCTGCATTTGTTCTTCAATATCTAGACAGTTACTTGGCAGGAATAATTCCAATACATACTCAACTACTCGAGAATGAATGTTTCGTAGCGGAATTGCTACAGCTGCATGCAAATTAAACATCCTAGCATGATGAGAGAGCGGATAGTTTGTTCTGCTGGAGGCACTTATATCACTGTTAAAACATAGATGGTTTGTGGTGAACGCTTTGCCAACAATCCCTTGATTTAGAAAAAGATGTTGCTCGGAGCAAGCTACATAGAATCCCGAATAATCTGTATCAGCTATAAAGCAAGCAGAATTATGGGTGGAAATACAATAACCATACTTGTTGACAAGCTGTTGCTTTCCACTTTTGCCTTGGCGGACACATGGGGACCATGTGAGAGCTAAAGGCAATCCATGTATTTTGCAGACTCTCTGCAAAATCTGTGGTATATCGGGAACTTGAACTTGGCCTAAATAATCTCCAGACTGTCAAAAGTAAAGCACATATCAGCCACAGACTTCAGATGCCTAATTGTAGAGTTCTCAGTGCAATGCTTACTTACTTCAACACGTAGCCGACAGAAATACAGCGAAGTATTTAGATCAACAGCCTACAGCAAACAAATGTCTTTATTTAGATGGGGAATAATAGTTTTGAGTCTTTAGTTCACAGTCCTGTTCAGTAGTATTATGTCCAAAGCATATGGTCAAAGCAGAATAATGTTTTCAAGAAAGCAATAACAACCACAAAGGAGAGGATTGAGGAGATGCAAGGTGAAGTTGAGAACTGAAAAGAATGTGAAGAGTAAATATTTGGAAATAGACGTGTCAAAATGGTTTTGTAAAATAGAATCCCTATCCAGGGAGATATAGAAGCTCATTCTTCCTTGTGGAAGGCAAGCACATTAAGCATTGTTTCAAGTTCCAATGATAACAGAAAGAAAATAAGGAGAGGAAAAAGAAGACCTGAAGAGCCTTGCAAACACTCTCTCGTTCCAGATGATAACTTATCTTTTGAGTGGTCGTGATAATCTCCATAACAGCCAAGCAAATTCCACTTTCCGGCTCTAAAATAGGTATTGCAAGACACCCACTGATGCTATACAGCTTAGCATACTCTTTTCGTGGGCACTCTTCATTTCTGAAGAAACGAACATCAGGAGTCCATTCAGGGAACTTCCCTAAGAAAACTCGACCAGGCAAACCAGCTGAGTCTTTTGATTCTTCTTCAACAGGAAAGTTGAAGTTTTCGGAAACATCCCTGTAACTAGCAAGACTCGTGTAATTTGGATTGAGCGAGTAAGGCTGATCGGTTGTGGTGAGCACAATTTTCCCTCTAGTCTCGATTGGGACCCATATCTGAATAAGCACATCAGTGCTTTCCACATATTCTTTCAAGTATCTAATTGCTAGCATCAATCGATCGTTCACTGAACCAGAAGGCAAAATCCAGCAACTTCCACCGTTGCCGCTGACTTCCAGTGGGAATCCATCAGACTCCATTGTTGCTGTAACCTCAATGACATCTTCTTCATTTTCTTGATCAAATTGAAGTGGGTTTTCAAGGAAGTTATCTGTTGCTTCTGGATGGATCTGATTATGTGAATTTATATTCTCATAACTAGACTGCATATACGGCCATAATTGTGGAAAGTCACCGGGGAAATCAAATTCCATGCAAGTGTTTGGATATATGCCAAATGACCTGTTAAATCAAATTACAGGAGTTACAATTGATCATAAGAAAGTGAGACACAAAAAGAGAACATGAAGTAAATTGTCTCCTCAATTACCAAAAGCCGATGTATTTACAGCCAAAAATCAACCATAGTCTCGACCATCAATTCTATGATAAAGAAATGAATAGGAAACTATGAATCATCATTCTTTGACCTGTGCTTGAAGGGCTCTACAAGGTCGTAACGACCAATATCAAGCGATGGATCTTCTTAAGCACAGTTTGACGTGAGTTGTAACCAAAATAATAAACACATACAAAGAACACCAAAACCATTGCGTCAAAATACGAAAAGAGTTTTCATGTGCTGAGCTATACAGTGTAACATGAACAAAAGCAACACAACAAATGTTCAGAACAGCTCTTATTTTTCAGTCTAGTGGAATGGATGAACGTCTACGGTCTGAAAGTTTTGAATCTTCCAAGTTACTGATGCTTTTTATTTTCAGATGATCATTTATATGTTCCAGTATATTACAAAAAAGATAGCAGAATTAGCAGAATAAACTCCAATTTCGCAGATTAACGAGACAGCAGATCAACGAGAAGGAAATTTGAAGATAATGGTAGCAACTTGCTTACTCACTTTCTGGAGAATATTTGACTAATATGGAGACCTTTGATAGCTTATCTTCTATGCTCAAAACGGGTCTAAGTTTTGAGTTACAGGAGACAGAAAGCAAGCAATTTGTGACGGGGAAAGAAGAGATTCGACACACAAGGAACTACACTAATCCCAATGTGGAACGGAGGTGTAATCTCCCACTCTTTTTATAATCCAAAGGCGCTGGCATTGGAGGATGTTCTCATCATTGTAAACGTCACAACTCAACCACAGGAACCTAACCATCGGTTACAAAACATGTTAGAAATAAAAAAAACAAAAACGAAAGTTTTCCGACCTTAATATTTAAACATTAATAATTTCAAAATGCTGGCGAGTTGGTAAGGAACTCTTCTGGCTTAAGTGAGGTTGTGGGTTTGAACTATCCTCATGTATGCAGTCGTTTAAAATTTTAAGCCAGAGCTTTACCTCCCGCAAGGGACCTACTCGATTCGAACGGGGATTAGTCTGAGAGTGGATGGCTTAAAGGTGTCTTCTCATAGTTGGGACCCTCCTAGGACACTTCGTGGGTAACAAAAAAAAATATAAAGACATCAATTACATATAAATCATGAATTATATATGAATTATTTGTACTCATTAATATAATAATAATCACATAGATTAATTGAATAAATCATTTACCTTGAATTCGTTAAGATGTAGAGAGAAAACTTTTAACGATCACAAACTAGTTTATCTTTCTTAACCCTTTTTTATATGATAGATTGATAGATAGCTCCATACACAAATACCTACATTTTGTATTTATTTTGTCTGTACTTAATTAAGGTAGAGAGAGGAATATTTTATATACAATTTCTTGTTAACATTAAATCTTATATATTCATCAAGTACTGAATTAACGGGCGAGATTTAATATAATATTAAATTAAGAAAAACTCTAAACCAAGTTTAATATGAGTTTATAGAAAATATAATCATAACATCAGACCATATATTTTTTACATTCTCCCATTTGGCCGAATGTTTCATCATTACATTTAATGGTATAATATAAGGCTAGCAAAAATTAAATCTTATAAACCGTTAGCATCACAAGCACCTCAACACAATAAATCACATAATGCGAGTTATAGCGATCATATACAGTACAGTCGTATACTCCATTCCCTATACTATTACATTAAAACTTATTATGTTTAGGTTCATAAGTTGTATATAAACAATATACAATTCGCGTATTTGTTATAAAAATGCATACAAATTTCTTATTCAAGCCATTATGTATACATAAACATAACAAATAAGAAATATAAAATTCAGAAACTTATTACTATTAAGCTCAAGAGGGCTAAAACATCATCATCAAACATTATTAATAATCATCAATACAACCAAGACCCATCATAAATACAAGTTCTTTGAATGTCTTTGGTTGTAAACCCTTAGTTAGAGGATATGCTACCATGAGATCCGTTCTAATATATTCTATCTGCACTTTTTGTTTTTGAATCTCCTTTTTTATGACAAAATACTTTAATTCCATATGTTTTGCACCTTTGGAGTGTTTGTCATTGTTAGAGAAGAAAACTGTTGTAGAATTATCAGAATAAATTTTTAGTGACTTGCTTATCGTGTCGATAACCCTAAGTCCTGAAATAAAATTCCGTAGCCATAATGCATGAATTGTAGCCTCATAACAAGTTACAAATTCTGCTTCCATAGTGGATGAAGCAATGGCAGACTGGTTGACACTTTTCTATGAGATTGCTCCTTCAATTAATAGAAACAAATAGCCAAACGTTGACTTTTTACTATCAACAAACCCGGAAAAATCTGAATTTGAATATCCAATTACTTGTAAATGATCAAACCTCGTATAAGTGAGCATGTAATCCTTTGTTTCTTGAAGATATCTTAACACTTTCTTTGCAACCTGCCGATGATCAATACTAGGATTACTTTGATATCTACCTAGTATCCCTACTGCAAAGCTGATGCCAAGTCTAGTATAGGTTTGTAGGTACATCAAACTGCTCACAACAGAAACATATGAGATAGTTTCCATTTCCTTATGTTCCATTTAATTCTTTGGACATTGCATAAGACTAAATTTATCTTCCTTTTGAATAGAGATTACATTTGTTGGGCACTTGCATATGTTAAATTTCTCAAGAATTTTCTCAATATATGCTTTTTGAGACAATCCTAATAAACCTTTTGATCTCTTATAAAATATTGAAATTTCAATCATATAGAATGTCTCTCCCATATCTTTCATTTCAAAATTCTTAGAAAGAATTCTTTAGTCTTATGCAATAAGACAAAATGCCATCAACATACAGAACTAGAAATAAAAAGTTAATCCTATTGATCTTTCGATAAATACAATGATCAACAGTAATTTTCTTAAAACTGATGCCAAGTCTAGTACATGTTTGTAGGTACATCAAACTGCCCACAATAGAAACATATAAGATAGTTTCTATTTCCTTATGTAGTTTCCATTTCCTTATGTTCCACTTAATTCTTTGGACATTGCATAAGAATAAATTTATCTTCCTTTTGAATAGAGACTACACTTGCTGAGCACTTGCTTATGTTAAATTTCTCAAGAATTTTCTCAATATATGCTTTTTAGGACAATCCTAATAAACCTTTTGATCTCTTATAAAATATTGAAATTTCAATCATATAGGATGTCTCTCCCATATTTTTCATTTCAAAATTCTAAGAAAGAAATTCTTTAGTCTTATGCAACAAACCCAAATCATTAGCAACAACAAAATGCCATCAACATACATAACTAGAAATAAAAACTTACTCCTATTGATCTTTCGATAATACATTGATCAACAATAATTTTCTCAAAACCGAAAGAAGTAATGGTATTATTGAACTTAATACACCATTTCCTGGAAGCTTGTTTAAGTCCATATATTGCTTTTTTTTCAATTTACACACTATACTTTCTTTACCTTCAATGGAAAAACCTTCAGGTTGATCCATGTAAACTTCCTCCTTAAGATCCTTATTCAGAAAGGCTATTTTCACATTCATCTGATGTAGCTTGAAATCAAATTGAGTCACTAATGCTAAAATTATTTTCAATGAATCTTTCTTTGAGACAGGTGAAAAATTTTCTTTTATAATCAACGTCATTTTTCTGAGTATAACCTTTGGTATCAAGTCTAGTTTTATATCTTTCAATATTGCTATTTGAGTTGCGCTTAGTCTTAAAGACTTATTTACAACTAACTCGTTTAGAATCTTATGGCAAGTTTACAGGATCCCATACATTGTTTTGAGCCATTGATTTCAACTCTTCTTTCAAACATCAATCCATCTTTTAGACTTATCACTACCTATGGCTAGTGAAAAAGAAATAAGATCATTATCAATGCCATAATCATAATACGATTCTTGCAAATAAACGACATAATCATCAAAAATAGCCGACCTTCTAACTTGTACAGGTTTATTTAAAGTTATACCAACTAGTTTAGATGCATGAGCTAATAGTACGTTAGGTTCTTCATGGGGTGCTTCTTCATTATCCAAATGTTGTTCTTGATTATTTTGATCTTCCAAAACAGGAACAACATTTGTTGTAATTGTGGGTTTAAGAACATTTATGGGTAATAGGACATCCCCTTATTTCATTAATATCCACAACTTGATTTTTAGCACTCCCACTAACCTCACCAATCTAAAAAAAATTGGCATTGGCTTTTTCAACAATTCTAGAACTATGGTTTGGACAATAAAACTTGTACGATTTCTCTGGGTAACCTAAAAAGTAACTACTAATTGTTTAAGAATCGAATTTTCTTTCATGTGGATTATATATATGTACTTCTACCAGACAATTCTAAATGTGCAGGTGTCTTAAATTAGGTTTCCTTATACTCTATAAGTCGAAAGGAGTTTTAGGAGTTGCCTTACTAAGAGCCCTATTTAACAGATACACAATAGTTTTAAGTGCACACATCTACAAACTTTTGGGTAATAAGGAATTACTCATTATACTCCTAATCATATCCATTAATGTTCTATTTCGCCTTTCTGCCACACCATTTTGTTATGGTGGGCTTGGTATAGTGTACTGTGCACATAAGTCATGAATTTCGAGGAAATTGGCAAACAGACTAGGACACTGTCCATATTTATCATACTTTCTATAATACTCACCACCTCTATCAGATCTTATAATTTTTACTTTTCTATCTGGTTGCCTTTTAACCTCCTTTACAAACACCTCAAGGGTATTTACAAGTTGAGATTTTTCATGCAACAAATAAATATATCCATATCATGAAAAATTGTCTATAAAAGTGATGAAGTATTTTTCTCTATTAAAGGACAATGTGTCAAAAGGTCTATAAATATCAATATGTATAATTTTCAAGAAGCTGGCTGCTTCTTGTGGCTCCTTTCTTACTATGTTTGGTTTTGCTTTCCTTTAATGCATTCCACACATAAGCCAAGATTAGTAAAATCTAGATTTAGTATAATCTCGTTCTTCACTAATCTTTCTAACCTTTCTTTGGATATATGACCCAAACATTTATACCACAAGTAAGTATTCACCAAACTACGTTTCATTCCAACCTTATGATTAACAATAAATAGGAATCTAAGAAAAACTTCAAGTTTTAATTTATAGAAACCATCCATAAGCATTCCATAACTAATAAAGGAATTATTCTTATAGAAACCATCCATAAGCATTCCATAACTAATAAAGGAAGATATTCAAGTTTTAATATCTTTGCAACCATTTTTGCTATAAAAATTAGTGGGAAAAAATTATTCGGTAGGCTATTACACGTTATTATCTTAGTAGGGATGACTTATCCATATTTAAGATTACATTTGGCTGCATAATTTACACAATTTAGCAGGAAAGAAATGTTAGGATTTTTAGCAACTTGACTACATTTTGCTATCAAGAGGAATCTAAGTAAGATAAGGGAAATGACAACAATAAGGATTAGAGGCCTCAAATTTTTACAAGAAATTGCCTTTAGATTGAATCTTTAAATAATGGTGACTGATTCAGCATAATTGATACTTAGAACCTTAACCGTGGACTCTTTTCTTTATTTTTTTAGCTATTAATTTTAGTTTCTAAATGCTTAAGCTCCTACTGTGTTCTTAGGCTTATGTTATTGAGGTAGAACTAAACTATAACCTTATATGAAGCTAGAACATAAGCTTAGTCTATTATAATACTATATTATTTTGATTTCTAAAAAAATGATATCAAAATATTATATTGACATATATTAAGGTGTCTAATATAGTATAATCATATTTCATCAGATTAAATGAGATAATGAATTCTTCATTGCTTGAACTTTATTCTATATCACCTTAAATGTCTAAATTCTAAAAATTATTGATGGGGTCTTCAAATAATTTTAAAATCTCAATATTGGTTCCTGTGTCATCAATGATTAATGAATCAGTGATAACTTTTTTTATATAACTGATGTAGCATTTCACATGGATTATAAGATTACTTAAAATCTAAGTCAGTCCCCCTAAATAAATGTCACCCTAAAGTAAAATTCAACTAAATCCCTAAATGAAATCCCAAAATAATGTTTAACATAAATCTTAAATGCTAGAAATTATTAATATAAAAAATTTTCAAATCCAAACTATTTAATTCCCTAAAATTTATAAAGCTTAGACCCTAAATTAGAAAACCTCATACTTTCATCAAAATATCTATCTTTTGAAGCAAATAGTTCCTTTATATCTTACTAAAATATGAACCTCACTTATAAATCTTGTAGTATATAATTAAAGGATGGATGTATATTATGATGGATTTTTTGGATAATCTACAACAATAAACTTCGCAAGTGAGAATCCGAAACACCAAGACCTATGTAAATATTGAAACCAATTAAGATCGGATTATACCTTTATGCAGCGAAAATAGGGAGAAAAGCTGGTAATGTCGGGAGGAGCATGTCAAATTTTGTGTCTCTATCGGTATCCACACACTCGCAAGACTGAACGCCCCACTTTGATGTGCTAGCACCAATCTCATCCCTCTCTCTTTAGAGGACAACGTCCATTAGGGTTATTTTTTATCTAATAAAACTCTTCTATCTCTTATCACCTATATATGTATAGGAAAACCCTAAAACCCAAAGCCTAAATCCGAATTAGGCCTATTGATTGTTCACTTTGCTTAGTGTGCTACCCTGTAGGCTTATTTAATATTAACAACAAGACCAAACTTCTTTTAGACCCGTAAATTATACGTGGCCTGCAGTAAGACATTATAACTACCTAAATTAAATAAGGTTGGAATACGACTAACTTAATCACAACTGATAAATTAGAGTACATCCTATAATTGGTTCACGGGGCATACACTAACATATTATAAGTACGATAAACATATGAAAAAGAATACTTCAAGGATTTTGTTATTTTTAAAAGCCTAGGGACTGTTAGGAGCACTATTTGCTAGTAAAAGACCTTTTTGCTACTTTTATTATCCTAGTTATTAACCTTGTTTGAGGTTATCTTTGTATTGTTATTACTGCCATTCTAGTTATTGTCTTAGTTTGTGGAGAACTTTGTGTTATTACTACCATTCTTGATGATGTCCCTATTTGGGGAGATATATAGGTAGTTATTGCCCTTAAGGGTGCATATCTTTGTTTTTCATCTTTTATAGCAATAGATGACTATGAAAAATACACATTGTAGTAGGTAAATACATAAAATTAAATAATCAATTGATTATTGATTGTATACCTATTATGTAAGGCATTACTCAATATTTGACTATAAGGTATCCTTAAATATATACTTCTTTTTGTTGTGTACTTGAGTAAACATAACTAGTATGACATCTTTTCACTCTTTGATATCTTTCTAGTTTTTAAAGTTTTTCTTCATCCCTTCATCATGAATCTATAAGCCTTCGTATATATACCTTTGTGGTAGCATTTAGAAACATAATGCTCGTACACTTTTTCCTTGTAATTAACAATAGTAATGGTATGATAAAAACAATTCTCAACCAAGTTTAAAAGTATCCTTAGTTTCAAAAGCATTTTGAACAACCCCACATTTTTAATGGCTTGAATAACCCCACATTCTTCAATTACTTCAATACTCTCATATTCTTTAATGTTTTCAATAGCTCAATATCATGAGGCCCATTCAATTTACATTTGTATACAATTCTTCGGCACAACCCTCTACTTACATCATTTATGTACACCTCAATACTCATTTCACTTTTTACTTAAGATATTAAAAATATAAACTCAGACTCACTATCAACAACATACAAGGAATACTCTCCATCCCTTTGTTGCATATAAATAAATCTCTTCAACATTAACCCACAAGCCAAATCAATAATTTACAATAACTCATCATATCAAACCATTGATTTCTATTCGCTACTCAATCTTTAATCCTCTATCATACCCGCAAAGTTTGTCAAAATACTATCTCCATGACATATAAATATTGTAACACAAATATATCAGAAAAATTGATAAACTATACACTATACCTACTCTTTGTCCTGTAAAGATTTCTGGTTGTTATCCAATAGGTAAAAGGCTATTTTTAAAACATAAAAGGAACATTTTGCCTTTTAGGAGTGTATGAAGGGCCATTGTTAAAGGCT
>JANIPM010000232.1:70338591-70348869 GCA_027478405.1 Erythroxylum cassinoides
TATTTTCACTGTTTAGGATGGAATGGAACGTAACATGAAACCCTCCGCTTCCATCCCATTCCATTCCATTCCATTATAAAACCTTCAAACAAACGATGGAACTGTGTTACGTTCCATTCCATTCCATTAATAACCCTCCAAACAAACAAAGCCCTAAATATCTTAGAGGTAAACCCTCTTCTGTCGCATTCGTGTCCCATCCCCTCTATGTGCCTGCTAGAGTAAGCAGGTAAAAACCCAACAAATCCTGGTTTGCCTACTGCACTACTGCTGCCTTCCTCTTTAAGTCTGTCTCTTGTTCACCTTTAGCCCATAAACAATGTTTCGTCGAGAACGAGAGAAGGAGCGAGACAGGGACAGGGACAGGGGCAGGGACAGAGACAGGGACAGGGACAGGGATAGGGACCGAGAAAGAGATAGAGAGCGAGACCGTCGCGATTCTGATCTCAAACGACGCCGGTCCGGCTTCGACAGGGAATCCAGGTACGTTGAATTGGGATTTTGGTGGATTTGGATTTCTCTGCTCAAAAGTGTTTTCTTTCTCTATTTCTGGGTTCTTGAACTTGTGTAAACTAAATACTTCGGAAATGCGTTTCTTTTTTGTATATGAGGAATAGCTATGAGCCATCTGTTTATTTAAGTGTTGAATTAGATATCGAATTAGACTAGTGTGACTGCTGCTTTTCGTCGGTTTTCAGCTCTTATCTTACGCAGCTGTGTTGATGCAACCTAGAGACTAGGGTATGTGTAATTGCTGTTAGAGCAGATAGCTTTATAATTTCTTTCTGGGCTGGGCTGGACTGAATTGTTGTTGGTGGGTCGAGCTAGTTGTTGTGCATATGTGTTTAGATTGTGTTCTGGTACATTTGATAAATGGTAAGTGCAATTGCATGAAGACGATGTCTAGTGCTCCTTGATACACGAAGGTCCAGGTATTATGGTGTTGGCATATTGAGTAACTGTTTGATGCTATCATATTTATGTTTACGTTTGCTTTTTCCAGGTTACAAATTAGTCATGGTTTTAATTAGTTTATCTGTAGCTCACATTCAATCATCATTAAAAGATTATTGATTGCTGCCAATTATTACATGGATTATATTCTTCTGTGTGAGATTAGTCCAAAGAGGCCTTGGAGGGATGGAAAACCAGAGATAGAAAGAGTAAGCAAAAGTAATCTGGAAAATGGAGCTAATACTGATCGTGATCAAAGGAACCCGCGCCGCCTTCAAGATGCATTACCTCTTGAGGCTCCATTAGGGCCTGATTTTAAGATTGATTCTGATCCTGTGACCAAAGAATCTGATAAGACAATAAATGAACAAGTTGAAGGGAGAAAAAAAATTTCTGATCCTGAAGTGCATCGGTCAAGATCTTATTTTCAGGTCCTCGTCTTTGATTTATTAGAACTTGTTTCTTTATGTTATTCTTATTTACGTTTATCACTAGCATAGCTTTTTCGATGAGGGGCAGATTCTGTTAGAACCCTTCAAATATTTTAGTAATCTGGTCCAGTTCTTGATATAAATGTAATTCTCAAAATCATGCTCATTTCCTGCAAATGCAGTAACTCCTTGTTTTCTTCTACAATCAAGCATATCAAATACATTTGAAATGTGCAGCTCTTATCATCAAGGCTTGGGAATAAAGGATGTCTGATTTGCTGATTAGAATGAAATCCCTAGTTGTTCATGGTTTTGGAGACACGGGTTTTTCCATTCTAAATTTTCATGGGATTATTGCATGGAATATGCACCAGTTTATAATTTTGAGAGTAGATGCACAATAACATCATAGAAGAAAAAATGCTGTGGGCTTATGTCATTTAGTAAGAGAGATAGGGAGAGGGAATTTCATCTAACCTTAGCAGGCTTCCTTGCTAAGTATTTAGCTACAAGTTGTTTTTCAAAGTCTCCTAAATGAGTTCTCAAGAGAGATCCCTATGCACTTCACATGAGCAGGCTAGACCATGATGATGGAAAGATATCTAGGCAAAGTAAATTTGATGCACATTCCAAGATGTTCATTTGTGCTATTAAATGGAAATTTCTTTGTTGATTTTAATTAAATGGTTTTCATTCAGTTTGTGGGAACTTTTTTACTGGGCTGATGTAGCGGGGATTGTTATCTGATCCATGAGTTCAAAGACTCCTTGTATATAACAGTCTTGGGCTTGCCTGTGCATGTCTTTTTAACAGCACAATAAGCGTGGTACAGCCGGGCAAGTTGGTCAAAGCTTTAGCCAGAAAATTACTGGTGAGTTTCTGATTCACTGTGGGATTTTGTGAGTTCTGAATGATTATCTCTACCTTCATCTTATCTGTCAGTGATCAATTTTCAGTTTTTTATCTTTTGTGCATCTGAATCTGCTCGTTGTTGGATTAGCTTAGAGATGTAGTTGTGTTAGGATATCAATTTATTGTGTTCTTCCCTATATTCTCTGATAGATTTTTATATATAATTAGACCATATTCCTTTTTTATTTTGAAAATGAATTCCTTGCAAATCAGTTTCACCTTTATGCATGCAAAGCTGTTGTGGTTTCTGCCCATGTGTACTTATTCTGGCAGCCATGATTTTGAATGATGAAACACTTGAATGGTGTTGAGTGAATATTAAATCAAATCATAGGTTGAATTTTATCTACAATCAAGTAACATTTACTTACAGGACTATTGGCTACTGGTGCCTATTTCCACACGAGTGATTTGAATGTAAACTTTGCTATTTTATTTCTCGTCATGTTCGTTTGTAAATTATTGATATTTGTTTTAATGAACGTGCATCTTGCTATTCTTGTGTTGAATTTGGATGGAAGTTTTTTATATATTCCTTGTGAAGCACCATCATTTAATCCCTTCATTTTCCAATTGCAGAAGCTAGATCCAGGGATTCAAAGGATGAGCAAGACAGAAGGATCCCAAACAAATCAGTGACTCTCGGTTCAGAGGGAAGAGAGGAGAAATCAGAACCTAAAGGAAATCACAACAGCATCTGGAGCCGTGATGGTTTCCTCAAATTGGAGGCTGAACCTCCATCACCTGTGAGAAAAAGGCCTCCTTTTAGGGAGAAAAAGATCCCAGTAGATAATGCCACCACCAGTGACAAAGCCACTGCTACTGCAAGGGTAGTCCATGCAGAACGCTCTGTGTCTGCCAGTGGAAAGAGGGATGAAAGAGAGTATAACTCTCGTCTTTCAGACAGATCTGAAAGGCCAGCTTCTGGAAGTCGAGGTGAAGCGCAAAAGCATAGCCTTCAGCCTAGAGAAAGGTTTAGAGGTGCTGGTGGTGGTGGCAATTACAGGGGAAGAGACAAATTCAATGGAAGGCAAGGTTATGGCCCTGGTAGAGCGGAGAAATGGAAACATGATTTGTTTGATGAGGCTAACAAGAGTCCAACCATAAAAAATGAAGATGATCAGATTGCAAAGGTTGAAGCTCTCTTGGCTTCTTAGGAACAGTGTATGTACGGTTTTGAGTTTTCATCAATGCCATGAGCTTTTGCTAGGAACCTGGTAAAAAACAATCAGTTTCTTTTCCATGTATTTCCGTTATCTCAAGACATTTTGTCCTCGCCATTGTTGAAATTGGGATTCCTTGCTTATGAAATCTCTCTTTTGTAATGCAACTTGATGGATTTGTTTCACTTATTTGACATCATGAAAGTTTTCATTCGCTTCAATGCATATGTGTTATCGTTTGACTATACAAATTGATTAGTATATTTGCTCTGATGGGTTAAGGAGCTTGATTTTTCTGGATTGAGTTTTAAGTTGTAAAAAAAAAAGATAATTACCTTGAATTTATATTCATAAATATTCAAACTTTAGGTTAATTTATACTTGTCATATAATAATTTTTTATTCATATGTATAACTATTGCGACAGAGAATAGAAAAGCATTCCTTTTTTTATACAAATATAATTTGCTAATACTCCAAAGAATTATTTTAATTGACAACCATATCATGTCAATGTCATTGTTTATCATCGAATGTATATAAAAAAAGGATAACAAATTAGATAGTGTCAAAGCTTTTGGAATTTTTAAAACAATTTTTAATTTAACATCTAGATATCCATATGGCAACATGTTAAATTAAGTGGACATTGTATGGATTGACCTATAATCCAATTTAACTCATGACTCATAAACCCATTACCCATTTTCCTAAAATCTAAAGCCTAAATTGGCTTTGTTAAATAATTTTTTTCTTCTAAAACTTCCATTTCTTGTGTTTCCTTTTTCTTCATGAATTTCATTGGTGGTCAAGTTGGTAGAGTGAAGGGGCATAAGGTCAATAGGTCCTGTGTTCGATTCCTTTTACTTATGCTTTTTCGATTAAGATTATCGTATAGGGCTTGCTTAGTGTGGAGTACCCGGTTGGCAAGATTTGTAGGCTATTGCGTCAATCTGAAGGTTTAACCAGTACGCATCTAAAGGGTAACGATTGCGGATTCATTCGTTTTAAAAAAAAAGAATTTCATTGATCCCTCATAACATTTTCTTAGCCATTTTGTTTCTGTGATCCCTCACTATGTTTCTTTAGTCCCACACCGCGTTTCCATGTCCTTTACGATAACACTTGCATACATCTTTCCCTTGTTAGGTATATTTGTCCCTCAAATAAATTTGCGCTCTCAATTTTGTTTTTGCATGTGATTTTGTCAACTGGGGATGACATTAACTAGTTGTTTGTTGTTTTCTCTGCTCTTATTCTTATTGGTTTCTCATCATTTAAACTTAACAATAGTCTAATCTTCTACATAAACCTTTCTGCTAGGTATGTTGTACTATAATTGGTGATTATTTGAATGTGTTGTTGAAGCACTAAAAATTAATCTCTGATTCAATAAACTTTTGTTGTAGTTGTGGAGCTAGATCGAATTCCATGAAAACTAAAAACTACTTTCTTAATTGACAAAATAGAATCGGGTTTATAATTAATTAACAAGGAATCAAAATAAATCAACTCTCTATAAAAATGAGATATTCAATTTTACTTAACTCCAATTTAAGGGAAGGATCTCATCCAAGTTTAACTTTTGGTCTAAAATGAATAAATTTTCATAACTCAAGCAGTTAATCTAAAAGTTATTAGGGTAGCCATAATAAGTTTCAATGTTCTTAAATTAATTGATTCAAACACAACATTCAAACAAAAATATACCACTAATTGATTGGGCATGATGGCATTCTATATCAATTAAATGATAAAAATAAGCTTAATGAGAAAAGCTAAACCCTAAATTAAATAATTGAGATAAATATAACTACTCAATTTAGTTTTCTTGTTTCTTATAAGTTAAACATGCAAGTACATAAATAACATACTTGCTACTTGTATCAATTATTCATCACAACTACAGATCATTGAACTTGTTGATAGCCATAGAATAATCAATATTGAATTAATCTGTCAGATCAATCAATATTAATTACTCATGAAACAAAAGAACATAAAATAATAAATTTTTGAATTGAGATAAAAATCTAGGTTTAGAATAAAACCTCTTAACGTTACAACTAGAGTTTGGATTCTCCTTGAATCAGAAAATTTAGAATTACCTACATATGGCTGTAGTCCTATCAAAGATAGATGAAAGAAGAAAAGAAAATGAAAGAAAGACAGATGGGAATAATGAGAAAGTTTGTAACATTTTTTCCTCCCTCTCCTACCCAGCAATTAACATCTTTCAATACTCCAAAGATAATCTTTCAAACAAGTCAAAATTTGTATATAGGGCTGAGAATAAGTCCCTAAATCGAACTGAACTTTTTAGAGTGAATCTAACTTTAGGCGTGATCTTGTCACATCTAATTTAGCACTATGTCATATTTGAATTTATCCTTCCAAAATTCGTGGCTTTGATAAATGATGCTCTAGTAAGATGTTTGAAGCCAAATTTGGTCTGATATCGACTTCTAACCTCCTAAAGCAAAATAAATATTAATTTTACTAATTACGCAATAAAATCGTCTACAACAAAAGAGAGTAGTCCAATTAATGTAACAAAATCACATCATTATTCAGCTAATAT
Source organism: Erythroxylum cassinoides (assembly GCA_027478405.1). NCBI lineage: Eukaryota > Viridiplantae > Streptophyta > Magnoliopsida > Malpighiales > Erythroxylaceae > Erythroxylum > Erythroxylum cassinoides. Next base: position 70,344,633 of record JANIPM010000232.1, read on the forward strand.
TTATGAATATTATGATAAAAATTATGCACGTTCATATAAATCTTTTGCAGACATTTTTTGTGTTTTGTTCTTTGTGCTATGGTTAATGATTTGTAGAATAAAGATAAAAATTTTAATTATAGTTAGGCTAATGGACATTACATGTTAGCATCAAGGATAACAATAGTGTAATCTTCTGGGGAAGGCATTGAAATTTTGTTGTTGTTGCTATTGTTGAGAAGGAGAAGGTAATAATGTACAGTGACCAACACCGTATCTTAGTATATCAAGGTTATGTGTATTGGAATTCATTAAGTTGGTGGCCATAGTTTTCTAGTCCTCAAGTAAATATCAGTAGCTATTTGAAATGATTGTTGTTATTTCAGATGAAGCTCAATAACATATTAATGTGGTTATTGTGTAGTATGTAACTGAATAACATTCTTCATATATAAATTGAGGATGTTATTTTCAAGAGATGCTTTAGTTTAATGAGGTTTGTGTTACTTTCATGATGTTTTACATTATGATCTTACTCTCGCAAAATTAGGAGGGCATTGTCAAAAAGAATAGTATACTTTACTTTGGTTGATTGTTTCGTGCTATAACATGTTCCTTATGGTTTATTAGGTCATGCTTGTAGTTACAACTGATCACTATTATGGAGACATTTTAGTTGGAGGTTTATTGTTAGCTTCTATATTCCTATAAGTATGGTAAATGAACAAAACTTAGGGAACCAATATTTAGTACCTAGTCTTAGTGCATCTAGTATTTTATCTAATGGAAGATATATACACTATCTTTTTTCCTTTTATGATTATTGTTTTAAATGAAGAATAATGGCAAATGCATATAATACCAATATCAAGTTGGGATCATTTTCTTGCTAGTGTAACCAAGTATAGACATTTATTTGACTTGATTAATATTGACATTAGAGCTTATAATGCTACTATGGTCTATATGGACTATACATGGTGCTAGATTATGTTTATATCTCATCAATGAAATACTTATCTTGTATTAAATTTCTTTATGCTTAATATAGGTATGCGGAGATGGATGGTTGAGATGAGAAATTAACTATGTTTTATGGTGGGAAGTTTGTCCATGGGATAGTAGAACTTGTTTTGACCTCTGATTGCACTTTTTCTAAGTGTCAATATTGAAATAACCACAAGTGCATGATGTTACTGTAGCTAATACCAACAAGTATGGGTTGATCCTATTAAGATGATGAATACTAGTAGTTACTGTTATCCTATTATATAAAACTACGAATTTGATTGTGATTTTTAAGTAAAGAAAATAAAACTTAAGCAAGTTAAATAAAATCAGGCAATAAGATTAAAAAGAGAATTAAGAAATCACTTAAGAAATTATCGATATCAATAATTAGTGTTTAGGATTTGAATGTCCTTAAATACCCTTAATTGATTGATCTTTTATTATGCAATTGTTTTATTGATTTATTAGACTGTAAAAGTTCCTATAGTATGTTAATAACTCCCCACTCTTGAGTCTAATAACTAATCCTAAGGTTATCAATCGAATTACTTAGGTTAAAGTTTATAAGATTGCTTTACCGAGTTGTGAATCTCATTATTAGGTTTAACCCTAATCGAGAGGATTTAGGTTATCCTATCTCTAGGGTTGCAATCAACTCCTTCCAATTATAGTAGATCTATTAACACATAATATTTCTCAATCTACATGTTATGAAATCATATTATGCACTAATATTTTAGATCTATTAGAGCATATAATAAACATGTATTGAATCATAATATATCAATCCAATCAACTGCCTTAATAAGAGAATTAAAACATGTTATTGCACAAAACTAAAGTTCATCTAACCTAGACACTAAAAGAGTTTAGTTACATATAATAGAACTCGAAGTCAAACATCAACAAAAAGAAAAACGAATTGAAAACAATGAGTTCATAATTCTAAATCTCTCTGATTGTCTTCTATCAAATATTCTAATAAGGTAGAGGTTTGGTTTTATATTCCGATGGATCTTTCGATGATTTCTCTATATTTTTCACTTCTCTTACTTAAAATTACCCCTTTTGAACGATTTTAGCCTTTATAATTGTCTCCTAGTGTCTGCTTTCCCAAATTGCCTTTGAACACATCCTTTTATTGTAAATTTTAAGGTTTTGAGTTATGCACGGTCTGATAAACAATTGTATACTAAACTATGTATAACCAAGAATACTCAGAATTTGTGATTTTGCCCGACCTGAGGGATTTGCAGACCCAAATACATGACCTTGTATCCCTTCTATGCTTCAAATCTTCATTTTATTCTACTTTTTCATCTGAATTCTTCTCCTTTAAGTCTATAAAGACAATTATAACCTATAAACACTCTTGGCGCCAATTAAGTACCACATATATGATAAAAGTATAAAATATCAATAAAAAATACATCAAATATGAGGTATAAATATGGTCAAATATGTATCTATCAACATCAAATGTAATCTACGTAAATGATGTTAAAATTATTGTGTTAACTTGCACCCAAACTGATAGGGCTATTAGTGAAGCTTGTTGTGATACATCTTTCAGTAGACATGTTTTTATGTTGTATTCTTGTTAGAGTGCATACTTGATAAGTCATTTTCATCCCTCTCCTTGTCAACTTATTGCCTATGATAAAATTCTCCCAAATCTCCTTTCTTCTATTCTTCTTTGTCCTACTTGATGCTTTTTGGAGGTGGTAATGGGGGCTCATGTTAAGTTTTAGGAAATAATTTCTCTCTTTGAACTAGGTCCATCATATATTGATAAGCATGTACATACTTATCTTTCATAATCCAATTTGATACATAATTTTTAGGATGTTCATTGTTATCTCGATGGAAACAATGACATAAGAACATAGGAATCTTGAAACATTCCAACTTTTATAACTACATGTCCTATGTGTCAAGTTCACAACATGTTTAACTTTTTTTATTACCTCAAACCTACTAGTACTATTCCTCCCAAGTCGACCACCGATACTTAATTCCTTATTAACTTTAATTTGTTTTTAATTCTTAGACTAATCTTGCCTATCCACTTGCTTACTATATTTCTATTGTTAACAGATCTCTTCATCATAAGCACTTTAATTTCCTCAAGCATTGTGATAATGTTCTTTGTCCAAACTTCAATGATACTTTTGTTACACACTTCATAATGATTATTATCAACAATATCACACTTCAATGATGAATTAAAATATGTTTTTAACCACTTTTTACTTTGGAATTTTTAAAAAATCCTTATAAGCATCTTTTGACTCCTCTTCTAACTCCATTAAATATAAAAGTAAGCCTGGTTCATTAAAAGACTTACAACACTGCCAAAACAGTCTTTAAAATTTGAGTCCTTTATGATCCCTCTTTCTCTAATTAGTAAACATTTGTCTTGTACAAAACCTTACTTTAACCCTTAGGCTATAAGACCATGTGTAACATTTACTATACAAATTTAGTAAATAACTAATACGAGCAAATTTATATTATAAAAGAAAATAAAGTTTAGAATAATCTTTTTTCTTGTCTAAAATCACTGCATATCCACCTCCATCTTTTAAATATAAGTCTTTCTACAATGACTCTAAAAACTAATTCCAAGTATCTATTATTTTAGTGTGTATGACAACCTATGCCATAGGGAATATCTAATTATTATCATCTTTTCCCCCCTGTTGCCAATATCTCACCTTTTGTAATACCTTTTGAAAAGCAACCATCTAGTCCTATCAACCTTTTACAACCACCTAAGAACCCCTTCTTATAGTGTTAGAAACACACATATATGCTATCAAATGGCTACGAATTATCTCCAAGTGATGGCTATTTAATAACCAATTTAACTCTACTACCAAGATTTAACCTTAAAAATTCTTCCTTATAATCCCACATCTTACCATATGTTGCTCTAGCAACTCCTTACATTTCCTCTAACACCAACTTTATAACCATATAACAAATTTTATACCTAACATCGACTCTCAAATCTTTTCTCTCAAATTTCCTCAAGTCTATTAGGAATATAATGAGTCCTGAGAGGTTATTGTTATTAAAGTAATTTTTAATAAGCCACTTGGAGTCCACACTTTTGTTGTAGAAAATAATATTGCATGTGTGCTTTCGCTAAAAAAACTCTTACATGTATTGTTGGACCCCGATCCTTGAGTGGAAATTAGAAATGTGAGTATGAAAGTAAATGAATGTGTTGGTGTATAAAGTG
>JANIPM010000232.1:70353994-70366615 GCA_027478405.1 Erythroxylum cassinoides
AGGAAAACCAGAAGTTGGTCAGCTTACACAGTGAATACGTGATTCTTGCATGGAGTTAGGGCTTGAAGATAGTTGAAGCTTTTGGAGTTTTCAATAAGTAAGTAGTGAATATATTTTTTTAGAGTTGTGGATTTATGAAATAAATTGGTGAATTACTATTAGTTGCATGGATTATGACATTTACGTATATATGTTCATGAACACTGTGGATGAGATGAAAAATTTGGTTATAGTGTTAATTTAGTTTGTGGTGGATTGTTAGTGATAAGGTGATGTGGAAATGGTTTTTGGAGTTGAAATAGCAATAAAATAATGTATAGGATTAGTGTAGAAAATTATATATGAAAAGGTGATATGTGCTCTGTTCTTCACTGTGCATGTTTACATATATATGAGTGTATACGTGAGTTGATGAAAGCTTTAGATATAATCAAGGAAATGATTTTTAAGTTGAAGATCAATTATAAAATGATGATTTGAGATGGGAATGAGTGAAAAAAATGAAGGTTGAGAGGAAAATATGGAATATGACAAAAAGTTAAAAATGCAGTGAATAGCGTATAGCAGAGCATGGAGAGTTCACTCACTGATATTTGTTGTTTTGGTGTTTTCGATGGAACTTAGTTGAATTTGCATTTTTAGAGGTAGTGTGAATTTATGGTGAATGAGTTGATTGAATTGGAGTAAAAAGGCTAGTATTAATAAACAAAAGTGTTGGATGTTTGTGAATGAGAATCTGGAAATTCTTGGAATGAATAGTGAAAGAGTTAAAATTTTGATCTAAAACTTCCATGCATTTACTGTACTGATATAGAGAGTTTTTGATAAAATTGTCTTCATAAAAGTTGTAGATCTTTCTTTAAGCTTTCCATTGATATAAAGTTTGTAATTTTTGGAGTTTTGGATCAAAAGTTATGGAATTTGGAATTTGAGTTTGTGGGTTTTGTCGTGGTTTGAAAGAATCTGTAGTGTTTTTAGCATAACGTGCAGAATATCAAACAGCATTGCATGAAATTGGATTCTTTTGAAATTTAAGAAATAAAGGAATAATTTGTTAGAAGAAAGTTTGGCTTAAATCCTTCGTTTCCATTGTCAACTTGATCGGGTAAAAGTGACCTGAAATTCTATTTTCGGAAGGGCTGGAGAAAAAGAAAGGAAGAAGATGGAATTTGTAGTTAAGCAGAAGTCGCCGTCATGCTTAAGCATGACGGTGACATTGCTTGGTAGGTTGGGAAGTCACCCTCTTGCTTAAGCATGAGGGTGACATTGTTGAAATTGGTTGGAAAGCACCGTCGTGCTTAACTTTGCTGGTTTGTCCAAAGGGTTGACTAACCCTGAAGAGCCTTCCTTCTTTTGATCATAACTTTTTCTCTAGAACTTCAAATGATTTGATTCTTAAACCAATGGATTCATAACACATTTTTATATACCTCAATAACATTTTGTAGCATTCTGAGTTGAATTGAGAAAGATTGATCAAATCAAAGTGTGGAATCTGTTGGAACAGTGAAATAGGATTTTCTTCCTGAACATACTTCAGTGTTTTGATTATATTTGGACCTGTAGGATTCCAAATGAGATAATTTTTAATTTGGAGTAAACTAAAGATATAAGCCTACAAATTTTCTCAAGAAGTAGAATTTTTATTCATTCTCTAAGATATTGAATTTCTGGATGAAAGTTGTACATAGTACACTGTTTTTAAATGTGAACAACCCGATAATGTTTGAGATATATCTTCCAAATTACTGAACCAAATTGAGTGATTTGGTGTCAATAGAAACATAAGACATAAAGGAACACTTTTCTAGAAGATAGTATGACCAAATTACATCAGTTTCGCTTTCTAATTGAATGTAAACAATGGACCCGAAAGCATGTCTTGGAAAAATCTGAAACTAAATCAATGAGAAATGAATTGTGATCTTAATGGTTTTAGTGAGGTAGAAACCTAAGTATAAATTATACTTAGATGAGTTTTGATATGAGAATGATTTTGTGATGAAATTGATGAAATTATACCTGGGATTTTCATGAACATGTATTGTACATAATTTATTTCATACATATGCATTATTGAACAATTATAATTGTGCATATTGTGATATATGTGTATGTTGTTTGATATAAAAGAGCAATTGGAGCGTCAACCTCCAGACATTGCTGGAACTTCTAGGCATTAGCTTGGGAGCAACTTGTGAGTAACCTAGACAGTTTCTCTCAATTATTGTTTACTTAAATGTTGTTATGAATGATAAATGAATGTGATTGATTGTGTTAGTTTCCAGACAGGAGGTCCGACGAATGTGATGTATAAATGAAATATTGAAGTGCTCATTAATGTGAATTGGACAGAATAAGTGTTTTCTTGACTTAAGTGTTGAATACTGGACTAAGGTTCATTGACAATGTGAATGAGATGTGATAGTGAATATGATTGTGTGACATTGAGCTCTTTCAATTGATTGAATAAATGTGATGCATTTCATTACATGAATGTATGATCAGATAATGAGAGTTGTGACTATAGTAGCCACCAATCAGAGCTTAAAGCTCAAAGTATAAAAAGAGTCTCGAGCTCAGAAAGTGGTTCAGAGCCTCAGGTTCAATGTTTAATGAGTCCTATATGGAACAGTTATCAATGAGTCCTATATGAGTCAGTTATCAATGAGCTCGGTATCCAATAAATACGGGACAGTTAAACATTCAGTCACAACAATGTAATAATTAGAAAAGTATCTCATGAGCATTTCATATGCATTTTTTAAGTATGTTTGCTGAATTGAAATGCCAAATTTGCCTATGCTTAAGTGAAAATATGATACTAATGTAAAGTGCAATTTTTGTGAAATATTTGTTATATGAAATGATGTGTTGCATGAATTGAGTGAATCATCGATGATGGTTACCTCACTGAGTTCTTAAAACTTACTCAAAATTTGTAAATATTGTTCAGGACTAGAAGAATACCCCGTTAGGCAACGAGAGTATACCTACTACATGCAAGTGAGAGAGAGAGGTCGGGATCAATTCACATCTACATTATATTTCTTTATTTTTGTACTGAATTGTATTTTCTGCAAAATTGTATTAAGGAATGTATTCTAAAATTATTATACAATGTGTATGCGAATGTAATCCTGCTGTATTGACATTATGATTATAAGTTTTTTGTTTCTAGAATGGGCCCTAGTGATTAACGAAATTATGATGATTTCAAAAATGTTTATGGAATAAAGAGGGCCCTATTTGATAATTGATTTCTGCATACTATATTTGTAGCTTCAAAAAAAAACTGAGTTTTGATTGATTGAGTTCTCTAGCAAGTCACCCTAGCGAGGCACGGTCTCGGATATCACTCAGGATGTCGGGCACGTGTCTTGCCGAAGTGGGGTGTTATATAAACCTAATGCCACCGACCTCCCATTTCGTACCGATTTTGATCTAATATGGTACATACCAGCTGGTACGGAATAGTATCTGAAACTCTAATAATTATCGTCATTATAATTTTACTATTTATTAGATAAAATTAATTGGTTATTGTTAATGTTGGAACTATAATAATATAATAAGTTTTGGTCTACAATATAATAATGATTATCATAAAGAAGAAAATATTAAGTAACATAAAACAAAGTAGTTGTTGCCTATTATATGAAAATTTATCACTAAGGAGGTAACAAAAGAGAAAAGCTTAATGTAATTACAGTAAAAAAGAATTTTCTACTTAATTTATAATTTGTACCTCTCATTTACTTTGTCATTTAGAAAAATGTCTAGTAAAAAAGCATAATGATATAAGATAATATGTGATTAGATACTATTTGGTATTATTATATTGAAAATACGAAATATGATCATTTATTCAATTGCCTAAGGCAATTACTAAGATTATTGTTGCTAATATGCTTGCTTCTACATTTTTTAATTGCATACATTTAAATATGCAACGAGTCTTAATTCTTACTCAACATATCAATCAATTTATATAGTTACTTACAAACTTGATACAATGGCCTATGTTGATCAATAAAAAGAATCAATATGTGAATAGTTTGTTGAATCTCCTGATCATCTTCGCGTGACTTTTGATAATTGAAAGAATGAAGTATTAAAAAATTAATATGAATGTATTATTTCTCATTTTATTGATAGTAAATGAAAGTTAAGAAAAGATAATTATTTTAGGGTGTTAAAAACCTCCTATTGAGGGATTGCCACTTATGAATAAAATAGCTTAGTTTAGTTCAATGAAAGGTTGATAAAAGATTTTAATCAATCTCATTAGACAATGTTTCTTATAATAACAATAAGATCAACTTTATCAAGTTTTACCTTATCACCATGAGTGGATAATTTTTTTAAGTTTTTTTCAAATCTTATTATGCAAGTAAAAATGTTTGATGATTATGTTGCTTATTGGTCCCTAGACAGTATACAAGAGAGGTGAATTATATGTTCACTTTTTCCCTCCTATTTGTAAACTAATGATTGAATTGCCTATTATAATAAATAATTATCATAAATCTATATATGATAATCATAAATTAGTCATATTAATAATTGAGGAAATGACAAATCAATTTATAGTGATTCAACCAAATAAACCAATGTCACTATTTAAGGTCCACTTGAAAATTCACTTTGTTATTCCTTCTATGAGTGAAAAGAAACCTTTGATACAACATCTTCTTTTTCACAACTAAAGAAGAATCTTTATAACCGTCTTACTTTGTCACAGGTGAGAGCAAACATTTACAAATCTTGCTCAAGATCAAAAGATACCATTATAATGTAAATCCCAAACAATTTTCTCATTGCAACAATTGCATAACCATATAACTCCAAACTTCTCTTTCTTGCACTTAATTGTGAGTAAAAGCTTAACATATATTATATCATGCATATATGTATATAGTCTTTCAACAACCTTTAACAACTCTTTGTTATATTTAAGATTACTCTTACAACTTATTTGTGGTCTACCTATACTCAAAATAAATAAAAATAGTCATTAAAAATAAAAATTAGTTATGTAATGGCTAATAATAGTAGCATTTATTGACACATTGGTTAATCAACGTGGCCAAAACTTATGATATACATTATCAAAAGATATTAGTTAATTATATTATCACACTAGTCAACCATGCCATCCAAAATCCCAACACTAGTTACCCAAATCTCCATATTGGTTAGCCAAGCTTCCTTGAACAAGTTTTGCAAAAATTTTGAAGTTCTTTCAAAAATTAAATAACACTGATTTACAAAACCTTGGTTTAATACCATTTCAAAGGTCTCCCAAAAGTACTTTGATGCATCAAAAGGATTTTCTTTAAAACCTTCCCAATTTTTTAAAATTATGACAAAGTATATGCAATAATATGCCTTAAGTGCAAATAATCATGCTATGATTAAAGTCCTAATTTATTAAAATGACTAAGATAATATTACAAGAAGGAGTGCAATGATTTATTTAAATCTTGGTATGCTTTATTACTCCTTATTCTTGTTTCTTCGTATAAATTCGCTTGAAACTCTCTGAAGTTATATACATGTTTCACTTTTCTCTTTTTTAATCTTTTAATTTCTCAACTAGTTTAGTTGGCTCCTTTACTCAATTTACTTTCCTATTGAAGTTGATATTTTATATACTAACTAATATCATCAAGGACTAAAAATTTTTTTCATAATATATTTTTAGTATAAAATTTATGGGTTAGAGCCTCATTTGATCCAACATACTAATGTATGTGTGAGTTGATATTCCACATATATTATGATTGAATGTACTTTATATTATAAGTATATTTTAATTCATTAGTGGCAATTAGATATTTTTTTAAAAAAGGATTCACTGATGAAGAATGACATAAAGTAAAATTTTTCCACAAGTTGTTGAAAGTACTCTATGACATGAATTTATTCTTTTTTGGTTCAAAGTATCCAACATCAAAATTTTATATTAAAGGTGTGTGGAAAATTCAAGAAAATTTTAAAGATGCTACAAAAAAGCTCTACCTATTTATATCTTGTATGATCTATGAGATGCCAAAGAAATTTGACAAGTATTGGCTTAGACTGCTCTCTGTTTTGTTCATGTGCTTGTTATTTTATATCCTCACTATCTACTATGTACTTTAAGCATTTTATTTATTTTTAAAGGACTTAGTATTAGATTTTATAATTCTAAATAAATAATAAATTAAGTCATAAATATTGATAATTGTTATGAAAATATACATCATATTGATCCCATAAATTATGATGTTTATATTAGGGTTATTTATGGTTTGGTACATTCAAGAATTTAAGAATTTTCTATTTTATTTTAGATAGAAATTTTAAAAATTAACTTCCTAAAAGGGTATTGAAAACAAAAATTTTGATTCCGAACCAAAATAAATAAATACTATGATTTGTTTAAGATAGTTGAATACGATGATCAAAGAGTAGATATTCAGCAAGAGCTAAATCAAAACAGTGAAATGCTTATGATTTTCCTTAACAAAGTCTTAATCTTGCTTAATAGAACTTTTATGCTCATAATTACAGCAATTTGCCAACTATAACCAAAATATGTATACTTGTTCTTACAACGGGCTCTTAATTTTATTTTATTTTATGTGAACCTTCTGTCTTTGACCATTTGTCCTTGTTCCTTGTTTCCATACTCATGATTGAAACACAAACTTCACTGAGAACGAGGAACTGAATAGGAACAGATATGTAAAAGAAAAAGGTGATATTTGAACTGCATTAACAAGTCGATATGAGGGTGACAACACGTTGGTTAATAGTATACTGGTTTGATGTAACAGAAATAACAATGATGTAACATATTGCATATCATATTCTAACTGCATGCTCTGGTAGCACCAACTGGGACAAAGTTGAATTGATAGTCCCAAGCATAGGTGAAACTGAAGCTTTTATTTCCATAGATTGGCTGTCCATCATTAACCAGCCACCCTTGAGGGGTTTTAGCCAATATCTTGGGATCAATAGGTTCCACCGTATGAAAATCTTCTGGTCCCAAATAGACATTGAGTTCAGTACATATACAGTCATTATAGATTGTGACGTTAAACTCTGGCTTGTTCTGAATTAGCTTTCCTGTTGGTGCCTGAGATACTTTCAGGTTTTCCTTTCCAGTGCACTGGCTATTTCCTGAATTAACTCAAGGTATAGATCAGTTCAGTTGGATCACCTCTGTAGTATATGAATATTGAATCTTCACAGAAGATGGTGAAAACTGAAAAGAAGTTTACCTTGGAGAACTAGGCAAAACAAGAAGAGCAGGCAGAGACCATAAACACTAGTTGTTGCCATTTTCATAGGAAAATACGAATTTCTTCTTCTTCTTCTTCTCGATCTCCTTTACCACTGTATTGAATAGCAGCTGCAGCACACATGGAATTTATAAATATCTTCGTATAACCTATTATAGAATGTCTTATTAATGCTAATAAATATATTGACATAAGTTTACTAATTACTATATACTTGTAACCTTGTCTAATTTATATTAGGTATTCATTGTTACTAAAAGAAAACGTAATCGTTATATATTTTAGGGTTAATGGTTTGACTTTCTTTGACATTAATTGGTGATTAATATATTCTTAAAATTGTGGTACGATATGAAAATATCTTTTCTTCTTTTCAAGAAAAAGTCACAAACATTTATCTTTAGTATCAGGTTGCTCCTAACGTTTTATAGGCTATTATTGGTAAAGAAAAAAAAACGAGTTCCAACAAATCAAAAATATATAAATATGTAAACTTTAAACTATATTTTTATTATTAAAATTTAATATTTATACATAATTGATTCCATACAAGAAATTAATTTCTAAAAATTTTGTAGGTGTACAATTAAAGTAAGTGAATTTGAAATACTTTTTAATCTGTTATAATTATAAAATGAAGAAATTATCCCATGTTGTTTTTATAAAACTAAAGTGGAAAATCATTTTGGAAACTAATTTTAGGGTTGAAAAATTGCAAATAAATTGATTGTTTGGCAACATTAATTTCGAAACATAGTTTTACATAATTTTGAATCATATTTTGTAGAGATCGCAATAGATGAGTCATACAAAACAACTTAATTTTTTGAAATTTAAAGCTAAATTTAAATTTAAAATGACCTTATTTTAAAATTAAATTTCTTAAATTTGAGGTTTGAATAATATTGTTTTATAGTAAGAAATTGTATAGTTTAGCTCGTTTGGACTAGTCTTTTAAACTCGAAACCGATTAACCTTAATTTATCTTGTTACTGTCAAACTAAATCCACCCATACATTTCAATTTTATTTTTCACCAAAGACTTAGTTTGATTCTAAGTAATGATAACCCTTAAGCATAACTAATCAAACAATTAAAACCACTCACTTCAATCACAAATTGAATAAAGTTCCATCTCTATTATCTAAGGAATAATCAATTCTTTTCTATATTAACTCATATCAATCCTATTAAATTATTCAGTAATTCCTTTATTCATAGCCTTGTTACAATAATTTTTTAAAATAAGTATTTATACTTCTTTTTGTTTTAGTTTACATTCTTTTATTTAAATTAACCAGTTATCTTTCTATGAATTTCGTATATAAAAGAATTCCCATAAAAGTGTTGACTAAACGCTTGGTATATTTATAGCACCCTTATTTGCTATAGTTTCTCCAAATAAATTGCATCAATAATAGTTCTACAACTGTAATTTCAAACAGTCCTAATAGTTTGCTTTATTTGTCAACTGTCGATATTTATGCCATATAACATCAGGTCATTAGTCTAGGACCTTAAATAGAATGTTAATTATGGAACATGGCCAAAGACTAGGCTGGAAGTTAAATTTATAAAAAAATATTTAAGGTTTTGTCAGGAATCTCACATTGGACAACTATGAGAGTATTAAACAATTTATAATAGTATGCAAACCTCCTCCTCTTGAGCTAGCTTTTGGGGATGAGTTAAGCAATTCTAACATGGTATTAGAGCCAACTCAGTTTGTCTTGATAGTTTGGAGCGGTGCTCGATTATGTCCCTTTGCCTAATATGTCCATCAGATGTCCAATCCTGCTCTGGACTGAGGGGGGTGTGTCAGGAATCCCACATCGGACAACTATGAGAGTATTAAGCAATTTATAATAGTATGCAAACCTCCTCCTCTTGAGCTAGCTTTTGGGGATGAGTTAGGCACTTCTAACAGGTTTAAAAGGTTTAATCGGTATTAGATCGTTGTTAAATTGGCTAAAGATTAAATAAAATTTAAAATATGATCGAAAGCGATTATCTTTACCAAATTTAAAGTTTAGTTAAAAAATTATTAAATAAAAACTAATTGATTTATTTTCGATTATATGAACTTAATTTTACTAAAATTAACCAATTAATTAATAAATCAATCAAATTTTAACAATAAGAGTTGTTAAAATAAATCGAAACAAAAAGTTAAAAACTAAATTAAAAACGGTTCAAAATTTTTACGATTAAACTGGCCAAATTGTTTGAGTTTTTAAATCATTACATAAAAGTAAGTCCGGGCCAATTAAGACCAATATCTAAAACTTCCCTTATCAATATAAAATGTTCAATATAAGAGGTAAATTAAATAGGTAGAATCATAAGGGGAAATTTCCTCTCTTTTTTTTTAATTTTGGGGAATTAACAAGTCATATATACAAGGAATTTATTTTACAAAATAACTTCCCTTATTTATATTTGTATTTAAATATGAATGAGATAGGTTTAAGTGAATTTTAAACAAATCGAATTAAACCGACCAAATGGCTTTTGCAATAAACATAAACCAAATAAGAACGACTAAAAGAACCAAAAAGAAAAAGACATTACTCATTTTATTGTAAAAACTTTAGTAACCATTCCAACATATGGCTTATCATGAATTCATGATTAACCTTAACTGCATGCTTTTGTAGCACCTACCGGTACAAAATTGAATTGAGAGTCCCAAGCGTAAGGGAAACTGAAGCTTTTATGAGCATAAATTGGTTGTCCATCACTAACCAGCCACCCTTGAGGGGTTTTAGCCAATATTTTAGGATCAATCGGTTCCACAGTGTTAAAGCCTTCAACTGGTCCCAAATACACATTGACTTCACTGCAAGTACAATCGTTATAGATTGTCACGTTAAATTCTGGCTTGTTCTTAATAAGTTTTCCTGTTTTAGCCTGAGATACTTTGAGGTCATCCTTTCCAGTGCAGCAACTTCCTGCAGGATAGCAATTCAACCCATAATAGATCACCTTCTTCGGTATATGAACATGTTAGACTATTTTATGTCCCATGTCACTTATAAATTTGAGTCCAATTAACGCACCCAAGATAATAGTTATTGAGTATTATAGACTGGGTTTCAAATAGGTCACGGACCATTTTTCTCTCTCTTCTAATTTCAAAGGACATGTCCTTTGGTCTTGGTATATAAGTTGCAACAACTTATGAAATGGATTTATTCTTAACCATTGAGAAAAACAGAACGAAAGAAGACGAGAGGAAATAAACTTTTTCAAAGCAATCAACATTTAACGAAGGAGCGATATGGATACGGGTACGCAAAATCGAATCGATCCTATAATTGATTTTACAGAACATTCATTCATATAAGAGAAAGAGAAAAAGAAGATTACCTTGGACGATAAGACAAAACAAGAAGAGCAGGCAAAGACTGTAAACAACTGTAGTTGCCATTGTAAGTATGTATTGAACAACGAATGTAGCACATATGGGTCTTTATAGATATATTTCTGTAGGCTATTATGGAAATTTTATTAATGCAGAATTTTACTGGTATTGCTTTTATTGCGTATTTGTTAACATAACTATTATATATTACTACGTATTCAGTTCTATAAAAAGAGACAGCAAGTCTTAGTTACCAAATTTAAATGATCTATGAAACTAAATTCTTAAATTTTGTTTAAATACCCTTCAACTTTTATGTTTTTTTTTTAATTTTATCTATTCATCTTCATCAAGATTATTTTAGATCAGCTTTTTGAGATCTACAGTGGTGGTAAGAAGATAGGAATACGTCTCATCTATTCTTATTTACCAAGTACTTGTAGGTGTTTATAAATTTCAATATATCAAATTAAATATACTTAGGTCGGCATGAGAAAAGGCATAAAAGATACCTGCCAAGAGCCTACTCTTAAATTGTTTTTATTTTGTTCTTTCTAAGGGCCTACACTTAACATTTATAAAGAACAAAAAGCGATAAAATAAGAGTTTTTTTTTTACTTTACCTGGGGCTTGTAAAATATTAAGAACAACCCTGAATATACTCTTATGCTCATAAAAATTAAGGGTTTATTCATATCGAAATTAAACTAGGAAACACTTTTTAGGGTTTGAAATCAGCTTACAAGAAGAAAATTATGGAGTTAATTCATATGGACATTAAAATTAGAAACTCTTTTTAGGGATAGGTTTACAAGAAAATTGTGTTTTCACTTTTTTTAATCAAGATATGAAAATTTTTGTTATAAACATTCGTATTATTTTGTTCTTTACTTGGTTGTTTACTCTTTATCATATATTAAGAATACATTTTCTTCTTTGTAATATATTTGTATTAACCATTTTTATTACAATTTCAACATTATAAGTTTATAACTCAATTTACAAATTTTAAATATGATTACGAAATAATTCAATTACGCTTTCATTCCAAAAAAAATTATGAAAACAATTATTTAAAATTTTATTAATTTTTAAATTTTTGAACTCAATCTTTTAATCATATTAATTGAGAATAGCTTTTTATTTAAAAAACTTAAATAAAATTTTAACATATTTAGCTCTACAATATAAACAATTAGTTATAATACAAAATCTAAAATATGTTTTTTTTCTTCATCTAGTTCACAAATTTCGGAATTTAATTATAAGAAACTTGAGTACTTAATTAAAAGATGTAAAAAAAACACTAGGGCTTCGAAGTACCATCCTCCTTTTATTCCAGCACAAATGACAATTTACTTTATTTGTTACTTGTACTTATGTTATATAATATCTGGTCATTAGTGGCACGATCTCTAACGGATAGCCACTTTAAATGGTATGGATTTGGATATGCTAATCGTGGTATACTCAACCGTTTTCCAAATTAATTGTATATACGCATCAGTTTTTTAATTGAAAATTTTACTTTATTTATCAATTTCCACTACTATATGTTGTAATATCATTTAATAACATAGTATCAGGCTACGATTATCAAGTTCACTTGAAAAAAATATTTTTATACTTGCAAAAATAATTGAGAGTATTAAGAATAGTTCCAAGACGAATTAGTAACCAAAACAACAACAGAAGGAAATGGACAAGACCTGATGCGGCGTGAAAATGCAGTACTCTAATATAAGAATACAGAAAACGCAGATATAATTCAAGATCTACAAAGAACTTAAAAGGTGGATGAAAACTTTGAGAGAAATAGAATGTTTTGATTGAAAATAGGCAAAAAGATTTTTCGACAATACAATAAAGAAGTATTTATATGAATTATAATAACCTGGAACCTAATAATAAAGAATAAAAATGACCCGGAACATTATATATTTCTATTATTGATGATAAATA
>JANIPM010000232.1:70478193-70498474 GCA_027478405.1 Erythroxylum cassinoides
TGATTTCAAAAGTATAATTTTTTATAATTTTCCTTTTTATTATATATATCGTTTATTAAATTTAAAAATCTAGAAAGACTGACCAGACTTGCAGCAAACTGTTTTAAGATTGTTTTTGCTAATGTTAACTAAAATGATTAATTACAAGAAACTGTCGAACTGAAAAAAAAAAAAGGACTTCTTCTTCGCAATTGATTCTCCAATTCAACTCCAAAACATGAAAATTTTTCTACCGTATTGGAACATTTTGATCCTAGACAAATGTTTATGTGCAGGACAACCATAGAAATGGAACAGCAGCAAAAAAAGCACCATTAACCAAGAGGTATCCAAGTAAAAGTACAGCAGATGGTCGTCAAAACCAATCACAACCTTACATATCAGTCACTGCTGCTCATCACCTGGCAGCTCTTCCCCAAGACCTCGTTGTGCAATTCTGTAATACAGTATACCCATAGTCGCCATACAAGCCCTGCAGATGGTTATGGAATTTGCATTAGTGAAACAGCGCATTAGTGGCAATAGCTCTGGCTTTATAGGATTCTTGCTTGAGATATTGTCTTGGAACAAGCTAGTTTAGCGTTATAGACAGACACTCATTGTGCTTGTATCGTGTGATCCTTTATAGTCAAGTTAACAAAGATCTCTATGATATTTAAAGTTCATAACATGGCTTCTATGAAGAGAAAGGTGGAATATGGTAACAAAAGGAAAAGCGCAGACATTACATGATTGCTATGAAGAGAAGAATTTTTCTTGGGTCCATCCTTGATGGTCTTTGATGCCTTGAGCGACCTTCTAAGGCTTCATCTGCATTTGATGAATCCTTCCGTGAAGGCGCAGTTACTGGTAAAGTTGGCAGTGCTGTTGACCAGAAAGGAAGCAATGCCCTGAGGAACTTATGGCGAAATGGACCTACACATAAATAAAACCTCATATAGAGCTGAAGAAACAGGCATAATAATCAACTAAATAGACATTCCACTACTTTTTGCCCTCTGCTCTATCATTAAACAAGTACATTTCAAAAGTGAATTAATTTGTTCATAATGGCACGTTATTAATCAATATGCTCAGAAGGTGTGCAGGAACTATGAGGCAGGACCTAAGAGTAACATCAATATGGTCCATTTGCATGAGTATCACTGTTTCCTAGTCTATATAGGTAGATTTCTACTCACCCCTTCTACTGTACTTTTTACGATTTCCATCTTCATCATCTGCATAATAAGATATTTCAGAATTCTGCCTTTCAACATGAAGGCCACCCTTTCTTGTTGTAGCACCAGGCTGGTTTGAATGCCAGAATTGCAAAACAAAATAGCATTACTCAGAAAGACGAGATATTGGCTTACATGCATTTGGAGAATCTTAATAGAGCAACTTAATTGCAGAAGAAAAGAAGGGGATGAAATGCAAGTCTTACACCAGTAGGACTTGAGCTCTTCAAATAATTCCCTCCTGAACTGGGTCCATCAATCTCCACAATATCAGACACTGAGATCTTAGAAGGTCCTGCAGCAGTTCCAGCTGAATATCCATCAGACACTTTTATCTCATCTTTGGTTGCTGAGGTTGAAGAAGAAATGGTAACCAATGGATCTGATGCAAATGCAGGAGGTGGAGTGGGAAATGAGACAGGATGATTTCCAAATAAGTTCTTTTCCAGCCCACTCTGCACAGCAAAAATAAAGTCTCCAGAATCTTACTAAACAAGGATTAGGAAGACCAATAATTAAAGCTCCTCTTTCAAGAATCATTTTGGTACCCCTTAACCATGCAAAAATTGCCCCCTTGATTTCAAGTATGCAAAACTAAATTATAATTCAAAATGAAGGACATAATGGTCCAAAATTTCGTAGTGGCAGAATGATATTTCTCCAGAGAAGATTGTCTGCTTTGCATCAAGGAAAAAATTAGAGCATCAGGCTATCAATTAACTAGTTGAGAGAGAGTCTTAAGCGAAATCCATAAATATATCTAGACAAAAACTGTCGCATCTCGAACTCTGAGCTCTACTCTCGGATACTGCTGATACTTTCAAACAAAAATAGCCCCTTCAAGATTTGCTAGATTCACACATCAGCATCAGCATCACCACCTCAATCTTCTTTCTTTTGGTTCTCTCTGTGTGTTACCCAGGGAATACAACAAGAGAGAACGCGAAAGTAGGGAAAGAATGAGGGAGGAAGAGGGGGAAAGGGGAAGAGAATTACCATCTTTTTCTGGGTCAGAAGTCATGATTTTCAATGAATTCTAGCAAACCTATCCAGGCTGAATAATATTGTTATTAAGAAGAACAACTAAATGAATGAGACATCTCCACTTGAAAAAATAGGGGAATGGTATTTGAGAGGAGTATAACCACCTCAATAAGAAAAACAAACAAGATGATTACTCAGTTCACAAACCAAGATGAAAAGGCACGAAAAATGGTGATAACAGTCTCACTATATACAAACTAATCATTGGAACAAAATATTAAGAATAGTTCAATTGTGAACATGCATGTTCCACTTGCATAATTCAATGATTAAATTAAAAATTGACAGACACTTATTATACCAACCATTACTACAGAATGTTACGAAGGACCAAGCATAAAACCTGCATGATAGCTTCTCTCAATTTTGAATGTAGACGAGATCCTGAGTCTTTAATACTCTTGGGAGGCCATAACTGCAAAGGCACAGCACCTTATGGAAATAAGCTAAGATATCTAGGAAAGCATAAATTCAAACAAATTCTACATAAAGCCACTACAAACTAAAATATGACATTTAATGACAACAAGAAATTGCATAAGGGCTGAAATTTTCGAGTGAAGCTTCATTTGCTAGAAAGAGACATTATGAGCTATTAAAAAATGATGGGACAGAGGTGATAAGAGGGAACTCCTAAGCAGCTAAAAACGTCAGGGAAATCCTCAGGTCCATCTGCATTTTAGGAGTAAATAGTGCTTCCTGCTCAAAATTATAAAGGTTAAAGTCTTCTATGAATACACCACAAGGCTCATCAATCTGCTAAACCAATGCAAACATCACTAACCAAAGAAGAGATTCAAGTTCCACATAGAATGTCAAAGAGGACACCCCCCAAAAAGGTGGACATCACTTATATTTACTTGTCCATCATGCTCATATATATTACTTCTCCTGCATCCCAAAATTTCAGAGGAAGATGCACTAATTTTCTTCACATCATTGAATATGAATAGTCTTCCCACCCTATTTTAAAATTATCACTTATAATGAGAAAAAATGGTTATGCAGGATAATTATTTAAAAAATAGATAAAGGAAGATGATTCAGAGGTAGACTTACTGATATTGAACATGAAGGACACACATAGCCAGCTGGTGCTGTATGTGGAGGAAAGCTTTTGATATGTGAAACCAAGCAGCTCGTATGTATAACATCTATACATAAACCCAGACATGATAATGCAGGTGATTCCACTATTTCAAAGGATCTCAACAAATAACTAATTAACTAAAACACATACGCAAGCAACCCAATCTTGTGGTTTGGGAACCATCTACTTCTTCAAGAACAGCTTGGCAAGAACAACATTTTGGAGGCCAATCATACTCTCCATCTATAACCCATTCAGAATATGTACGAACCTACAGAATAACAAAATACACATCCAAGGTCAGCCCTAAAAGAACTTCGTACAAGAACTTTTCCATGTCACACATAAATGTATAGACGATTTCAACATACAACATACAAAATATACTGTCCACTTATCAGGCCTTCCCCTGATTTATGAATTTTACTTTCCCTCTCTGATCTCCCTTTTAGCTATTATTTTTAGGCCCACGAAGGCAATATTTCCTCTCACATTTGTTCTTTTCATAACCATAGTACAATACATCAGAAAAATAGCATAAAATTAGGGATAGCACAACTGAAACAGTTTCAGTAACATGATAAAGCTTGGTACATACCACGCAGATTTGATGCTCCGGAAAGCAGATGCACTCCCCACAAACGGGGACCTTGTGCACGAAGCAATATAATTTAGTAGCCTGAAACAAAAGAGATATCCAAACATCAATATTCAATAAAATCAATGATAAAAATCTCAGAACCCTCAATTACCCATTGATTAAGTCTTCCCAACCTAATCAATCAATCAGATTCTAACTCACAAGCAACCATCAAAGTTGACCAGACAAATGCATTTAGCTCTATACGTGGATCTCAAACCAAAGGGCTCCATTGATCATGTTCAAATTTTGTAAATTTCATGTAAGCTTATAACACGAGATGAACAAATCAGATCTATAACTAGAATCTCCCCCAACTAATAATCGAGCGAGAGATGATATACCTTACGGCATTTGCAGACCACCATTGCAGACACAATTCAATAAGGTTTGCTCGTAATTGCAATAATTGCAGTCTACAAACTGAAGTTAGAACTGAATTTCCTCGAATCCCCCTAGAGCCAGAATCAGAAGAAAGGAAGAAAGAAAACAGACCGGGAAGGTAAGATCTGATATGTGCAACAGTGCAAGTGATTCTTTTGTTTTTTAATTTGGGCTATGTATATGGATTACATAAAATCAGGGCCCAATAGCTGCATTTGGGCCTTAACTGGGTCCAAGAACTATTTGAATTTCAAACAATTTAAAGCGTATCAATTAGTGATTTCCTAATTCAAATTCAACTTCCCTCTTCTTCTTCTCTTGCTATTTTCGGCGATGACGGCCGTCGTCCCACCTCCTAGCTCCGGCCGCGAGCTGTCTAACCCGCCGGTAGACGGGATCTCAAACCTTCGTTTCTCGAACCACAGCGATCATCTACTCGTGTCTTCTTGGGACAAGGTACCACTATTTTGTCACTTCTACTCTCACTCTTCCCCCAGAACCCTAGAAAACCTCAAGTTTTTAGATTCTCTTTTTGTCTGCAGACTGTTAGATTGTACGATGCGAGCGCTAATTTGTTGCGAGGAGAGTTCATGCACGGTGGTCCCGTGCTTGACTGCTGCTTCCACGATGACTCCTCCGGTTTCAGTGCTAGCGCTGACAATACTGTGCGACGGTCAGTTCTTGTTTTATTAAATTTCCCAAATTTCTGTTGATTCGGAGAGTTTTGTTAAACCTTGAATATGAAAATGGTTATAATAATTGGAAATGATGCTTCAGGTTGGTTTTTAATCACGGAAAGGAGGATATTTTAGGAAGGCATGATGCTCCAGTTCGTTGCATTGAGTATTCATATGCAGCGGGTGAGTTGGAGTAAGATTTGCTTGTCTTATTTTATGCATTTCACTTTTAAAGAATGTTTCTTAATTTTGATTATGATCTCTGAGAATGAATTGAGTTGATCTAGACATCTGTTGCTGGAAACATCGATTGGTATGAGTTAAGAGCAACTTATTGTAGAGAACAGACTGAATAGTTTTAGGATTTTATTTTGTATTGTGATATTTCTCATGCTTATGATTGCAGGGCAAGTCATCACTGGTAGCTGGGACAAGACGCTGAAGTGTTGGGATCCCAGAGGATCCAGTGGACAGGAGCGTACTCTTGTAGGCACATATCCTCAACCTGAGCGTGTTTATTCTTTGTCTCTTGTTGGGAATCGTTTAGTTGTAGCTACTGCAGGAAGACATGTCAATGTTTATGATTTGCGGAATATGTCTCAACCTGAACAACGTAGGGAATCTTCATTGAAATATCAAACTAGATGTGTGCGCTGTTATCCCAACGGCACAGGTAATGTCCACATTGTGACGATTTGATAGAACCATGTTGTGAAAGTTATGGTGAAAATGTACTGGTTCTTTTTCTCTTTATGAGAATAGAAAACAAAAGGATGCTTTATACACCGTTTAATATGTTGAAGTTATTTTGTAACTCATCTTTGGGAACTGTATGCAGGATATGCTCTTAGTTCTGTAGAAGGGCGGGTCTCAATGGAATTTTTTGATCTTTCTGAGGCTAGTCAAGCCAAAAAGTAAGCCTTCAACAATCTAGGTTATAATGTACAAACTGGATACTGTTATTCTTGATTAGTTACTGCGCTTTCCATCTTAAGTGTTACATTCGTTGGTGTATATCTGCCTCTTGTGATGTGTAAACATAATTGTCCAAAAGCAGAGCCAACAGATCTTTTAAATGTTTTAACATTTTCAGCTCACCTAGGGTAAGTCTCCAATTTCACCAGATCCATATTTGAATGCAATACCAACCCATCCAATAACCCTAACTAGTCTTCCATTTGAAGGGATCAAAGGATTTTTATGAACACCTTAAGAACAAAAGATAAAGAACATGCATATAAGATAGTTAACTGCCAAAAGCAGCTTATGTTGACCAAATAATTCTGCTTTCTTGTCCAAAATCAAATAAGAGTCTCTTTACTGAGGAAAACTGGGAATACATTATTGTGCTGCATGATGAATAGCAGTTTTCTTCTTTACATGTGAATTTAGGAGATTAAAGTGTCTTCTATTAATCCTTTGTGAATTTAGGAGATTAAGGTGGTGTATAGTCACGATTCATGTCAGGCTTTAGTCGTGTAAAAATATGTGCATGTATATTATGGTGACAAGATCTCTTGTTTTCTGATTTTTATTTGTTCATGTACTTCTAATAATTTACAGATATGCATTTAAGTGCCATCGAAAATCAGAGGCTGGAAGAGACATTGTCTATCCTGTTAATGCTATTGCTTTTCATCCTGTGTAAGTTTTCACTTCTTATTGATGAATCTTATTTTCAGTAAATGGTTTCTTTCTATATGGGTTTTGGTTCTTCTTGCTGATTCTGGCTTATTTGTGCTTAAATTGGTTTTTGGATTCTCTCCTTAATGGTGATCCTAGCACTGTTTATACATGAAGTTGGATTACCAATGCATCATATTTACTAAATGACTGAACGGATGCTCAGGTGAAATGAGCCCTCTTTCCATTTACAAATTTTGAGAATCCTTGAAATGTTTTAACTACATATTTAGCTATTTTTAAACATTGCAAGAGCTGTTTCTGTTTATTTGATTTCTGATATAGGAAATGTTGACTGAAGTCCAGTATAAATCCTTACTAGACAGTAAAGGCACGATGAGTTCATTAGAGTCTAGCTGGCGTTGGTTTCTCAACTTACAGGCTTGAATATTCTTGATGTGCTTAAAATGAAACAATTCCATCTATGTGTGCTTATTCTCCTAAAATTCGACCTATAGCTATGGTACATTCGCAACTGGAGGTTGTGATGGTTTTGTAAACGTATGGGATGGCAACAACAAAAAGAGATTATATCAGGTGATTAGTTAAAACTAATTATCTGCTGTTTTAACTTCAACAAAGACTATTTCTTATTCTTCTTTTAACGTTTGTGTGAATTTCTCCAGTACTCAAAGTACCCATCCAGCATTGCTGCACTGTCGTTTAGCAGAGACGGTCGTCTGTTGGCTGTGGCGTCAAGTTACACATTTGAGGAGGGAGATAAACCGTAAGGACTTAAGCCTTGTGTGTTTTCATCTTAGTTGTTTCCCCCTCATGGCGACCCTAATTATTACTTCTATATTGCTTGCAGTCATGAGCCAGATGCCATCTTTGTGCGGGGTGTAAATGAAGTTGAAGTGAAGCCAAAACCGAAAGTCTACCCAACCCCCCCTGCATAACAAAATTCCTTGAGCCTCTGTTCTATAGTGCTTACATATGCGGTACTTCGTGAATGTGTATGGGCTTCATATTCTTGTGAAGCCGGGTAAACTTAAAAGTGCAAGACTGACTTCGTTTCTAGTTAGAGACAAATTTATTTGTTTCTCATTTAAACTGATAGTTGACGCCATGTCCCATCATGCTTCGA
Source organism: Erythroxylum cassinoides (assembly GCA_027478405.1). Taxonomy (NCBI): domain Eukaryota; kingdom Viridiplantae; phylum Streptophyta; class Magnoliopsida; order Malpighiales; family Erythroxylaceae; genus Erythroxylum; species Erythroxylum cassinoides. The sequence continues at coordinate 70,486,019 of JANIPM010000232.1, forward strand.
GTTCCAAGGTCACTCTGATTGCTTTAATCAGTTGTACTTATCCCTTAGTCATTTTCATACAGTTTTTGCCTTTCTCGGTGTGTTCATGATCTTAAATTTTATGCCTCTAATGGAAGAATCCTCAGTGTTGTAAGGCTGACAATTATGACATTATCTTGATTATCTCTTTGCCTTTTTAGCGTATAGAACCTCCTTCCGACTGCAGTAACTAGCCATTTTACCAATACAAGACCCCTAAATACAGGCTGTTGAAAACAAGGAATTGCACATACACATCAGTGAAGAGAAGTACGTGCTATTGTCCATTGCATTACAACAATAACTAATATCCTGTTCTACATGTAAGTTTTAACACAATCCAACCTTGCCAACTTTACACTTTGTATATAGAGCAACCACCCCACCACCAAGATAAAAGTGGCAACCTTGACATCCAAGTCTATATTCATACTGTAATCATGGGATTCCAATGCCTTCTAGTTACCTAAAACCTGAAGGAGCTGCTCTTGGACCAACTGCCGCAGCCCTCATGGCTTTACTTTGAGCAAGCATGGCGTCGTAGTCCTGTATATCAAAATGGTCAATCCCAATATGCAGAGAGCTCCATAGTTTAACAAGATACATAATCAAAGATATGATGACTGCATTTACCCGCTTCTCAAATGCAATATCACTGGAGTCAATAATCTTGTCTCCAAGACCATAGTCTATGGCTCCTTGGGCACTGAAATACTTGGGTCGCTGGATGTCTTTACTAATTTCTTCTTTTGATTTTCCCGTTCCTTTGGCCAATAGATCAATGTAATACTCGGTATTTGCATCCAGTTCCTTGGCCTGATAAAAGGTTCATTATCAGACAACAAAACGGGAAACTATACACAGAGATAGAGGCAGAAAGAGCAAACCTTGATCCACATATCAATCACAGGTCCACTTGATTTATTGACTTTAGGAAGGTAAAGTTTTGCTGCAATATAAAAACATGTTGGTAAAAATGTCAATAATTTCATATTTGTATAATAACCATAAATTCCACCAATGGGATTAATCAATATCTATAATACTCTTGGATTGAAAGGTTCTTTAATATAGTTTCACACCGTCCATGACCAAGTTGTTTGATTCTCATACCATGCTGGCTTACAACAGAGACATCAGCTTATAATTTGTTTTCATTTGAGTGATTTTCTTATATGATTAAATGACCAGATTTTTCTAAATCATAGGCTCTGAAGTTTGAAATATTATGTTGTGACTATTTCTAAAATTTACTCCAGAATTGTCGGCTATCCAGCTGCAAACTTGTTCTAATAAATGAAAGCAAATTAAATTCATGAAAAAATAAAAGGACGTACATGGAGAAACACCAGTGTTCTACTACTTGCTAACATGCAAAACGATCCAGTAAATCAATTCTAATCTTTATTACTTGCTAGAATGCAACACGATCCAGTAAATCAATTGTAAGCTTACGAAGTTTAAAGGAAAGAAAAGGGATCATACTAGATGAGTTTGGCTGCAGAGCACGATAGCCCTTTTCTCCAAGAGAGAGAAGCATTGCTGCTTGACCAAATGCCATGCCACAATTTACAGTGTAGATCGTTGATTTGCAGTACTTCAGAAAATAAAAAAAGATATCCTTAGGACAGGCTTAAGCAATTAAGCAATTCCATTTAAGTATGAACAGAAAAGAAAATATCTACACTCCTCTCCTTTGCAAATGAACAGATGCATTATATAGTGCATGACAACAAAGTCTAGGTCAAATTAAAACAAAATTCAGTTGCACAAAATATCACAGATATAGTAATGCAAATGCAGAGTCAGGAATGAAGCAGGATACAGAGAAATGTATCTGCCATGAAGCATGGCCCTGCGGGTCAAATGCACAAGCTCAAAGCCAGAGTTGCAGATAGATTGCGCTGAACTTTGATTAAGCTGGCTGCATGACATAATATGGAGAACTGACAAGGAAAAGAGCCGCATGACTGCAGCAGTTTTTAACTGAGATCAGATTTATATTGCTACAAAAAGGAATCATAGAACTGAAAAATAGATTGAAGTAATTTTACAAAAGCTAAAGTGCAACTATTGAACCTAAGATTAACACCATTTAAGTTTACTTTGGGGCATCTACAATAAACCTTTTGGTGCTGGTATAAAGGGACAACTTAATCAAATTGTGGAAGAAATAACGGGATAATGGAGACTTAAAAATGAACTTGATTTGCCGTTGATAAACAGTACTTATCACCATAAAAAAGCGAAGTATGAAGAAGAAATCAACTCAAAGCTAGACTAGACAAGTTAGTATTAATGGAATAACAAAAGGCAACATTATCAGACAAATGGAAGCAAAAATGCTACTCCACGAAATAATTATCAACCTTATAAAGTTTAGTGCAAGAAAGTAGAAGCTGCATACAGATAATAATACTTACACCCATAGCGTCTGCAATGGCAAATGCCTCAGATTCAGATCCAACAGTCTCCATCTTCTCATTCTATAACAATAATTATAAGAAAACACAGAAATAGGCCCAAACATATTAGTGAATGCGGATGAGGACAGACAAACAAAGCATTACACCAAAAGAAAGAAGGAAATTAGAATAAATCCAGCTCCAACCTGTGTTCCAGAAGAATTTATATACAAGTATACAGGTTTTGAAGAGTCCTCATAATCCAAATACATAAATTGAGCAACGAGAAGTTCAGTAACTGCTGGCACAATCTGTAAGAATTCACAGTCAATAATAAAACATTACAAGTTGGATAGAAAAAGATGGCTAAAAGTGTCAAATCAATGGCTTAATTAAATCAGGGAATAGCTGTAATACTCACAGGCATTCCTAGATAGCATATGCGGGCATCCAAGAGCAAAGAAGGCAAATCAGGAGGAGCAGATCTTGGTCTTCCATATCCTCTTCCTCCTCCTCGATACATGCTTACACTCATACTGTATTTTGCAGGACTCTTATCGTTCATGCTTGACAACGTATACATCCCTCCATAATCCAAATAGTTCCTTCTAGCTGAGATACTTTCCTGTCAAAATAAAGGACAGTACCAATGACTGATTATGCAGACTAAGATTGATATCCTATAAATATGTCAATCTCTAAAAAGTAATAAATAATGCTAATGAATATACAATTTCTAGCTACCAAATCATCACCAAGCTTTATAGATTATTTAAACGAGTTCTCAAAATTGTAGAACCTCTGTAACACGCTCTGCCTGTCTGCGGACTGGATTATCTTCAGTCATGAACATGTCCAGTTGTGAAGGAGTCAGACCATAAAGATGTCGGGGTACATTTTTGTAGTTTTCCATCACTGAAAACAAAGATACAAAGAAAAAGGAATTAGAACCTGAACCATCTACCACCCTTGCTGAATGAAAAGCAATACCAAGGTTTGGAAACAAAACAAGTTAGACAAGAGACGCTTCATTATACACAACCACAGAAATAAAGGTGAATAAAAAAGCATAGGTTGTGCAGTGCAGTGCAGTTTAGGAATAATCTTATAACAAAAGAACTCCCTTCAATGCGCTTAACAAAGTAATTTCACTTCGCAGCACATAATACCTAAAGCATGCAACAAATATTCCCCATATGGGCCATATCCAACAAAGACTGAAAAAGAAAAAGAAAATCCTTCTCTGAATCACCAAATAATCCATCGGAATCATCAGTCTGGAAACAAATTCACCCAGACTCAGCATCTAAATGTTGCGCCAAACCCGATGTAACTTAAAATTTAAAACTTGTTCCTCTCAGGTCCACCAAATTCGGAACCTAACAAACAACAAATACTTACTCTTAACTCTTAACATAAACCCCAAAACAATCACAAAAAGAAAATTTCTCAAACAGTTTCCACATCGAAAAACCAATCAAGGAAGCAGATAAATTCGAAGACAGAGCACATAGGCACTGCGTAAAAGTGTGATATGACACAGAGACATACATCCATCCTTGAGATTCTCTTGTCTGAACTGCTTGGGAATATGGTCCAGAGACTTTCCAGAAGCAGAAGGAGACTTGTAGCTGTACCATCTCCTTTGAAACCCAGGCAGCTTTATCCTATTGGTGAAGGTGGTGGTGGGGAGAAAAGAAGACTTCGGGAAGCCAACAGAGAGCGGTTCTGTCGTCGGAGCAGAGACTGGAGAGAGCAGAGAAGTTGCCATCCAAAGAGACTTGTGGAATCTCTTCGCTCCGTGTTTGTGTTGTGTGATTGATTTTTCAACGAGCTGAACGGACGATAGATTTTCACAATTAGGGCTTGAGGCTCAGTAAACTCGGACCCGATCTGGACTCCAAGAACGAAAAGCAAAGGTGATTTGACTTTAGGAACAAACAGTAACATCACTAGTATGAAGAGAAGCCCAATAATAAGATGGGGTCTTTGATTGCTGATGTCCTTCTTTTTAACCCATGCTTTTACAGGTTACAATGATGCATAAATGCATTGCTTGGACTTCTATGTGTGTATGGACTTCTATGTGTGCATTTTCTATCTTAGGCTATTCACTTTGCATGTGTTCTCCCTCAACAAATGTAGTCTCATCGTTGGAAGCATTTCTATAAGTATGACCATTCTTATGCCTATTACTAAAATTCTTTCAAACTCGTAGCAAATTTGGATAATGAATCATTGAGAAAACTGATATGATTTTTCAATGTCTCATTTTTATGCTTTATTGCGTCTAATGTATGATTTTCATAAATGATCATATTTTTAAATGCTTTAATGCTAAGTAATTCAATTTTTCATCCTTTCATTTTCATTTTTGCATGCATATGACTATTTTAAATTTCCTTGAGTTTGGAATATAATTCTTCTTTTTTAACTTATGATTTTTAAACATCTGACTAGCTTATCATATGTCAAATCGCTATCATATGAATAAGGGTTGTATTATCTCATCAAAGCACATATTAGCTATCTCTCCTTCTAAATGCTCTTTTTGGATTCAATTATGTCACCAGAGTCGAGACTTTAAGTGCTTTCTTAAAGTTTTTATCTTCTTCTCCTTCTTATAGTTTTCCAAACTTATCATATCATTAAGTAAAGGATGTTGACTTTAAGGAGCTAGGTTTTCTACATTCAAAACAATAATATTTAAGGATTTACATCTTAAATCCTCTTTACTTTCTATGAATTCCTTTGGTTTGGAGAAATTCTTTCTCTTCAAAAACTTCTTGAATTTGCTAGTGATAATGGTAACGTCTTCTTCATCACTTCTACTTGTACATATCTCCTCTTCACTGGATTCCTTCCTTAAGACTTTGAATGCTAGGTCCTTTTTTTGGAAGCATTTTTTTGTCTCTTAAAGTCTCATTTCATATGTAAGAAGGGATCCAATGAGTTCCTTTAAATGATAGTGTTGTTAGGTCTTTGACTTCTTATATAATCATCACTTTAGCTTTACGCATCTTTGAAAGTACTCTTAACAACTTTCTTACCATTCCAACATTAGTATAGGTTTTTCCAAGACTCTTAAGATCATTAGTTATATTAATAAATCTAATAATACACTAGATATACTTTCATCATGCCTTATTTGAAGCAGTTCATACTAGTGGGTTAATATTCTCACTTTACTATTTAACTTAATTTCTACCTTCATGTTTAATTTTAATATATGTTAAATTTCATAGCCATTTCACATATAGAGTATTAATTTTATTTCTTACTAATATATAAAATAAGATGTGTATGACCCTACTATTCATGGAAGTTAATATTTTATTTTGAGGTTATAATTCTTCCTTTAGCTTGGAGACTGTTCATTATCTATGATTTTTATAAGTACAGAGGGGTTATTTGAAGGACATATCGATTAACTCATATGTCTTAATGGTTGATTAATATCTCAAAAATGATCATTATGCCAATAAACAATAAAGTTAAAAGTTTAACATAACTTATAATCAATCAATGTGCATTCAATACGTAAAATTTGCTAGTCATTTCATATTAGTCGGCTACTCAACCATATTGGTTAACCATTATGTCCTTTGGAAGGACACTGGTTAACCACATCACCATATTATTCTATCAATGTGTCAACAAACTCACTTATTACATATTTAAGTTATATTAATCAACAACTAACCTATATTGGTTAACCAATTCTCCAAAAATATGATTTTAACAACTTTAAATCATAAAAATTATTTTTTAAAACCAATTATAATTTTAAAAAAGTTCCAAAATGTCCTTCAAAATAATATTTGAAAGATTAAAAGGTTTTTTTCTTTAAAAATAAAAGCTTCAATGAAAAGACTAATGTAATGAAGTAGGTTAAAATGTTTATATATAATGGGGCTTTAAGATTATCAAATTAACCAAATGAGACCATAATTAACATTGCAAAATATAGAATGACCTTGATATGCCTTAATCTTCTTTTATTCTTGTCGTGATTTGTTCTTTGATAGTTTTAAACTTTAATTTTTATTTATCAACTTCATGGATTATCTTCTTGAGTTTATGGTTACATCTTATTCTTTTATTACTTTTCATCCAAATAATAAAGTCGTTAATAATACTCATATTTTATTATCGTCAAAACATCAATTGGAATCTCCCTTTGTTTAATACTAATTATAATATGTTCTAGAATCTTTCAACAGTTTCAAATCTTTCAAAAATATATTTTCAAATAAGACAACCAATTTTCTTCTTGAAATACTCCATGATTGTGCACCTATATACATGAGTCGTACACAATACTTTACTTGGCTCATGTGGGGGCTCTTAGAAATTTCCTTTTGAAATTAATCACTTAAGATAGTATTGATGTTTCTTAATTGGTATCCATAGAGGTGATATTGATTATTGATATTCATTTAATGCCACTTGATATTGACTTAAAGGAAAAGAAATAAATATGTTTTAGGTGGCACTGACATAGAATTAAGTCCTTGGGGATTAGTTCTCAAACCTTTTTTAATTCGTATTTTTTTGTTTACTTAACAAACATTGTTATACACACACACACACACACACACATACACATATCTATAATATCATTGCAAAAAATAATATCTCACATGATGAGAATTGAAAATGAGTGCCAAATGAAAAAGTCTATAAATATTTGACTTATACACATTTTACAACATTTGATAGATGATACAAGTGATATAATACTCTCTTTTATATATGAAGAATTAAAAGCTCCCCTTATGCAATAAAAATACCTTGCATATAAATAAAAAATTCTTATACATCTTTAATAGAATTATGACCTATATTAAATGGGAGAAAACATCATACTTGTATGCTTATAATGAGACATATAGCAATGTGAGCTTGTTTCATGTCTTTTTAGTAATAAAGATGCCTATATGAATGAGAACAACATTACATAGTTTTTTTGGCGTGACCATGCAACAAAGTTATGCCTAATTTTATCATGTAAACTAAGTCTTCTAGGTTTGTAATGTAACCATATATAAATACATGAAATTTCTTTTTATCTTGAGACCTAGATGATGATGGATGAAGAGAAAAGTCTTCAAGTCTAAAATTGAATATATAGGCTTATACAACGACTTAGGTAATAACCCATCATTATAAAAATGAATTCTTTTCAAAAAAATTATTTTAGCATTGGATGATGTACTTCTATAAGTATACTCAATTTTATTCCTTTCATTTGAACTCTAAGCATACTAATCAATTTTGTAATCCTTACATTCCATAGCACTTAGATAATGACTCTTTAAAAGTAACGATCTCTTTTTCAATGTTTCATTCTTGTGCAAGAAATCAAGAGGTATTAGTTAATCGCTCACCTATATTGGTCAGTCAGTATATCTAAAAGTCTAATATTGCTTGACTATTAACCTAGATTTATCGACTAGTGCACTTGAAAATAATTTTTTTCGAAGTCTTATTCTTTTAAGGATCCAAATATACTTCTTTGATAAAAAATTGATAAAAATTAAATCAAAAGTTCTAAAAGTTTTTTTTAAAGGAACAAGAGTATTTTTAGATCAAAATAAATTTTCTTGTGATTATTAAGGAATATATACATTGTAACTTATATGCAAATAATTATGTAATTATTACATCTCTAATTCATCAAAATGATTAAGAGAAGGTTACGAGAAGGATTACAACATTTGTTTAAATTTGAATCTATTTGATTCTTTCTTATTCTTGAGTCTTCATTTAAATTGCATATGCGCTCCACTTTTTTTCGTTCTCCTCATCATTCAATTGTTTAATTGATTTAATTGGCTTTTTTATTTACTTTACTCTTTCATTGAACTTGAAACTTTCACATATTAAGTTATTAATATCACAAAAGATTGTGATAAAAACATTAGGAGAAATATATTTTTTATCATCAAAATTATACTTTTAAACCTTATTTAGTCTAACATTAATTTTTATTTTATAATTAAAATAGAGTTTTGATATTAAGTTGATATTTGTAAGTATGTTGTATAACTATATATATACATATACATTTAAATACATTTAGGCATCTCCCATGCAACATATTATTGTGAAACAAATACAAATTAAAAAGAAAAAAGAAGAGGTTAGAAGGAAAAGTTCCCAATGCCTAATGACTCAGAAAAGCATTTGCCATAATTTGGATAACCACTACTTTAACCCCATTCCTAAGAATTTCAATTATAACCACTATGAAACTCAAAGAAATCTTATTATTATTGTATACACTTTGATGAAAAATACATGCATAAATAGTTGATACCTAGTCCTAGAATAGGAAACACAATCAATAACAGTAAATAACTTCCTATTTTATCACTATACAGCTATATACAACTCAACACTCCCCCTTAAGCTGAAGCATATAAATCATATGCACCAAGCTTGTTACATATAAATTCAATACGAGAACCTCTGAGAGATTTGGTCAAGACGTTTGCTAGTTTATTGGTTGAACTGACATGACTAGTAGTGATGAAATCAGACAAAATTTTCTTTCGAATAAAGTGGCAATCAATTTCTATGCGTTTGGTTCTTTCATGAAATATTAGATTAGAAGTAATATGGAGAGCAGCTTAATTATCACACAATAACTTCATTTGTGATATTTCTGCAAATTTCAACTCATAAACTAATTGCTTCAACCAAATAAGCTCATAACTTGCTAGAGCCATTGCATGATATTATACTTCTGTACTCGATATGACAACATCTTACTTCTTACTTTTCGATGATCCAAGATTTCCTCCGACAAGAACATAAAAGCCTGAAGTAGAATGCCTATCAGACGGAGAACCTGCCCAATCAACATCAGAGTATCCAATAATTCGTGAATGACCCATGTTTTCATAAAATAATCATTTTCCTGGTGCACCCTTAATGTACCTCAAAATTTGAATGACTGCACAACACTAATAAAGAAGAAATATCAAGTCATGTGATGGTAAGATAATTAAGTTTTCCTACCAATCTCTGATATCTACTAGGATCAGTAAGTGGCTCCCCCTGATAAGGTAAAAGCTTTGAATTAAGATCCATAGGAGAGTCTATAGGTCTACAGTCTGGCGTTCCTATTTCTTCTACAATATCCAATGCTTACTTTCCCTGGGAGAGTACAATACCAGATTTAGACTGAGCAACTTCTATACCAAAGAAGTATCAGAGTAAACTCAAATCTTTTGTTTGAAAATCATGGAACAGATGTGTTTTCAATTGTTCAATCCCACGTTGATCACTTCTAGTAATGATAATATCATCCACATAGACTATCAAATAGATACATTGTTCTGATGATGTATATTTATAGAAGACAGAAGATAGAATGATCAAACTCACATTAAATCATACCAAACTCTTGAACAACAGGACTAAACCATCCAAATCAAGCACCAGGAGATTGTTTCAAATCATATAAAAGTGATGAAGACTACGCACTAAGTTAGACCCCCCTTGAGCAATAAATCCAGGTGGTTGCTCCATATAAATCTCTTCCTCAAGCTCACCATAGAGAAAGACATTTTTAATGTCCAGTTGATAGAGAGGTCATTGGCAAATGGCAACCATAGATAAAAAGAAATGAATAGAAGACATTTTGGCGACAGGAGAAAAAGTTTCATAATAATCCAACCCATAAGTCTGTGTATACCCTTTAGCCACCAAACATGCCTTTAGTCGATCAACTTGACCATCCGGACCAATTTTGACCGTATATATCCAGTACTAACCAGCAATGAAATGACTTAAAGGCAACAGAACTAACTCTTATATATCATTATTATGTAAAGCAGTCATTTGTTCAACCACTGCTCGAGGCTACCTGCGATCACTAAAGGCCTCATGTATATTAAAAGCAATAGAGGCAGAAGAGAGGGTGGATATGAAAGCAAAATAAGTGATAAACGATGATAACTCAGAAACTTATAAATAAGATAAGGGTTGCGAGTGGAACGTGTACCTTTGCTAATGACAATGGGAAGCTGATCTTCAAGAGTTAGAACTACAATAGGTGAGGAATACAGAGTAAGAACTGAATCAATAGGAGCCTCTACAAGGGTCTCATTATCAGGATCAAACTCATTATTACGATGTGGAAGAGTACCATTCTTAAGAGAGGAGTATTCAGTAAGATGTGAACACTAGACAGACTCTAAAGGAGGATTAAAAAGAGGAGCAATATAAGGAACATTTGTAATGGAACGAATTGGAAGGAACTCAATGATAAATGTGATATCTTTTGAAGATGATGATTAGAATGGAGAAGATTCAAAGAATGTAACATCAACAGAAACAAAATAAAGATGTGTTGATGGAGAATAACACTTACAACCTTTTTGAAGACTTGGGTAACCTAGAAAAATGCATTTGGTAGATTTAGATAACAATTTATCTTGACTAGGGGAAAAGATATGAACGAAACATGTGCAAGAAAAAACTCGTGGTGGAAGGGAGAATAATGGATAATTAGGAAACTAGATGGAATGGGGTATTTAATTCTATAGACTAGACAAAGGCATGTGATTAATCAAGAATCATACAATTAAGATAGCATCTGCCCGGTATTATGATGAAACTCAATTGTGTAAAAGCAAGATACGGGCAGTTTTGGTGAGATGTCTATTCTTACGTTCAACAATCCCATTTTGTTGTGGAGTATAAGCACATGAGGTTTGATGAAGAATTCCTTAGGAAGACATAAATTGAGTGAAGGGAATGGACAAATATTCACAAGCATTATCACTTCTCAACATATAAATATCAGTGTTAAATTGTATCTTAATTTTCACACAAAAAGATTTAAAAATGGAAAATAATTCTGAAAGAGCTTTCATTAAAAATAACCAAGTGTAATGAGAATAATTGTTAATAAATGTAACAAAATATTGAAATCCTAAAATAGAAGAGACATAGCAACGACCCCAAATGTTTGAATGAATTAACTCAAAAGGGGGTGTAGCCCATTTATTAACACATTTTGGAAAGGAACTTTGAGAATGTTTTCCAAGTTGACAAGATTCACAATATAAGGAAGATAAAGTAGGTAAACTAGGCACCATCTCCTGAAGCTTCAACAAACTAGGATGAACAATTATGAATTATAATTGGAGATTTTGAGAAAGTGCATGTTGAAGGTGAAGGAGGTAGATTTAAATGATAAATGCCTTGTGACTTATGTCCTGTGCCAATTGTCCGTCTCGTGCTTCGATCTTGTATGATGACAGAATTTTTATTAAAAATGATAGAACAATTTAAAGATCCTGTAAGTTTACTGAGGGATATAAGATTAAAGGGGCAATTAGGAACAGAAAGAACATATTCTAAATGCAAGGATGGAAGTGGTTGAGCAGAACTCATAGCTTTAGCAACTATTTGAGTCCTATTAGCTAAAGTAACAGTAGGAAAAGATGTAGTGTTAGTAAAGTGAGAGAGTAAATGTGGGTTACTAGAAATATGATCACAAGCACCAGAGTCAAGTACCCAAGGGAAGAATTAGTGAGGTATGCTATGGAATTACCTGAATGAGCTATCGAAGCAACGGACTAGGAGACTGCTTAGTTGTCTGATACTTGAGATACTCTTCATAGTCAGTACCAGTAAGAGTCAACGGTGGCTAAGTAGAGGACTCAGATTAAGGGTCAGACTGATTAGTATGAACAACATTAGCAGCTCGAGGTTGACCATGCAATTTATAACATTTATCCTTAGTATGCCCCTATTGATGACAATAACGACTTATGTGTTGGACCCCGCATGCTTCCGGAGCCCAACTCTCTTGCGAAAACATAAAACTTGAGCTTTCTCTGATATCACAACTGTTGACCCCCGTTCCCGGAGCCCAACATTCGGGGACACAAACCTTGAACTTCTTACCTTACAGGGTCATTAGCTGTCACTCCACAATCGTGGTGAGCGCACACTAGTTAACCACCAAAATCAAAAGTTGACTTATTCATACATATTGTAGCTTTAAGTCTCT
>JANIPM010000232.1:70564858-70574951 GCA_027478405.1 Erythroxylum cassinoides
AAATTTATATTGTTATAATTTTTGAAGATATAGTTTATGTAAAATTATAAATTATATATGACAATATATTAAGAAATTATTTTACAAATTTTAAAAAGTTGAAGAATTATTTTATAAATTAAAAAAATTATTTAAAATTTATTTTACAATTTAAAAAATTATCTTACTGGTATCAGGTATTAGTACAATAATATATCAGTTCAGACACCTGCACCATATTGATAACATTGATCACACAGACCAACCGCAAGGTGACCAGTGGGAGGAGATGCTGAGGTAAAAGTATGTCATTGTGAAGAAACACATCCCCTGCACCTTTGGATCTAGTCATATCCAATGGTCGGTAGCTGGCAATCTATGTCTCCAAACAATGGCCAATAAGGCAGTGCCACGTATTCTCCAATAAGCCAGAAACCTCCGATTTGATCCTCTATGAGGGGATGCGTCTGTGCCTCACTCTTTGTCTCCGACGTCGCCGTTTCAGTCTTCCTCCCAACTTTTTAAAGTACCGTTTTGGTTTTCCCTTTTCTTTTCTAAAATCCCCCCATTCAATCAGCTACCACTCCTCTCTTCTTTTCATCTACTGCTTCTTAATTCAGCCTGCCTATGGTGATTATTATTGTCGTTACTGTTACTCCTCTTCTCATTTGCCGCTTCCTGCTTAAACCTCTCATACACCTATAGTGGTTATTGTTGATGATTTTGGAACTGAATTTGGTTTTGCATCACTCTTCTTCTTTGCTCCTCTCTGCTTTTTGCTTATTTTATTATTGAACTAATCTATATCTGTTTAACTATGTTTCAAAACTCTAGTGTTTGGGCAACATTGATAGTGTTATCTTACTTCAGACATAATAGAGAAGACATGTAAAAGACAGGAAAAATAAGGGATAAAAGAAAAATAGGAAGGCAATGTAAGGAGTACATATAAACTAAACTTCAAATTTTAACAAGTTGGATCGAGTTTATCTAACTAGGACTCAAGTGCAACCCAACTTGTTGCTATTCCTTCTTAATTGGGATAGATACATTTAACAGATTGATTATAACCAAGAAGTGTAAAATAGTTACCATATACGGATGATGTTATCTTTAACGTGAAAACAGAACTCGTAACATACCAAAACTATAACAAGGAAGTATTTATGGATCTAAAACCATCTCATTCAACATATAGTCAGCATTTCCATTAAACTATATATATATACCTCTGATAAAACTAAACGTATAAAATTGAAGTTGGATAGGAAACAAGACATGGAACACACTATGAAAACGAGGGGATGCTTCCAAAGTATCCTTTGCCAATATCAATCCAAGTTCAACAAAAATCAAATGCTCAAGCCTATGCTTTAGATAGTTCATATAAAGAAAAAAGAAAAGAAACCAGTAGTCATAACTCATAAGGCGCTTGCACCAATCCTAATCCTATGCCATTCTGGGATGTGTGGCATATCATTCAGCGGTACTGCAACAAAGACACATAGACGAGAATGAGAAACCCCCGAGATCATTAAAGTCGTGGGGAATCATAACCATCACAAACATAAAACAAAAATTTACCTTGATGAAGCCAATTTCTTTGGCATTGCTGCGGAAGCACTGTCTACAGCACATAAGCCCATACTTCCTAATCAATCCATGGGGATTCCCACAGACACGGCTGTCACATGAAAAAGACAACCCAAAATTTCAGCATTCTTAACTCTCACATCCACAACACATGCTCAAGACTACAAGCATACGAAACAATTTCCTAAAACATGCTTTTCAAAACTGTAGAATCCCAGAATTACACCCTAAATGAGTGAAATAACAGATTGACAATTAATACAGCAGCTCAGTAATTACATCAATAAAACGGGTCAATGTCCATACAATTATAACAATTAGCTTTGAGAAAGCATTAAACAATGAACCGTATGCCTTTCTTTTTGGAATTCCAAAGAAACCGTATGCCTTTTGCTACCATAAGAACGCATAAATTGAAAAAAAGCGTATTCCCAATTGCCCATGAACGATAAAAAGATAAAGAAACGATCTTGAGCTCATCCCTCCACAATTTCATGCAATTTTCCGGCTAACAAACACGGAGAAGAGAAAAGGAGGGGAAACGATGATACCATGTGCGAGAACCAGGGCCGTAGGTCTTGGGGTGAGAGCTCCAAACGTTAGAGTGACCCATTACTTATGCTGATCTTCTTCGAATCTACAGAGCGGCTCAATAGTTCACCTCTTCGATTTGAATAGCAGCAAAGCAAACTGAAGGAATAGTTGATACTTATAGGGCTTCTTTGGAAAACCCTAGTTTGAAAAGACGTCAGTGTGCGTATTACATCATCATCCCGCAAAACGACGCGTCGTCCAACGTCTTACTAAATTAGATTACGATAAAAATAAAAAATATTTTTTTATAATTATGAAAATTGAAAGAAATTGATAAAAAATAACAGCTCAAATAATATCAAAAATCAAAAACTGTAGATGCTTACTTCTCTACTTTTAACATCAGTTGGAAATTAAGGTTAAAATAAGTGACTGATATACGACGAAGTTGGCCTAAGAACTTGGAGAAATGGGTTTGAATCAAGTCCGAGACTTGCGGAACGCTTAAATGGTAGGAAAGAAGTTCGTGTTAGACAATGTTTAACTGGTTCAAAACTTGTGATTATATGTTCTAATCTTTATGGCGTCCCACGTGCGGATTAAGGTATTTGTAGTCAACACTCAACACCTCATCAAGTTCAATTCTTGCCAGGGGTTGGATATTTGGATTCCAACCAAGTGGGAGAAAACTGATAGAAGATAGAACAATTCAACATGTCGGGTTGTTCTAAACGCATAGAGATCTAACTTTCCTCTTCTGAAATGGAGGCAAGTTCTTATTCATAGAACAACTCAACATGTCGGGTTGTTCTTAACGCATAAAGATCTAACTTTTTCTCTTCTGAAATTGAGGCAAGTTTTTATTCTCTTTCATGTAGTTCATAGACCTTATTGTTTTAGTAGATTCTTATGTATGAGATGTTCACTTATTACACAGATCTGGTTGTTGGAGAAAATCCAAAGTTAGGTGTCTGTTGAACATTTTTATGATTGCTTGAAAAGTCCAAGTTACAATCTTTAGCATCTCTATCTCCCTGTCCGAACGGTGGATGGCTGAAGAGAGAATGTCAAGTGATGGAGAGGAAAAAGCTAAAACAGGCCCAAAACTGACGCTATGGCCTCTTATCGCTTTGATATTCTACGAGGTTTCTGGGGGTCCTTTTGGTGTAGAGGATTCTGTGGGAGCTGGTGGTGGCCCTTTATTTGCTTTGCTTGGTTTCTTGATTTTCCCTTTGATTTGGAGTGTTCCTGAAGCTCTTATAACTGCAGAATTAGCCACAGCCTTCCCTGAGAATGGTGGGTATGTGGTTTGGATATCTTCGGCTTTTGGTCCATTCTGGGGTTTCCAAGAAGGGCTCTGGAAGTGGTTTAGTGGGGTTATAGACAATGCCCTTTACCCTGTGTTGTTTCTTGATTACTTGAAGCATTCATTCCCTATATTCAACAGGTTAATAGCTAGAATTCCTGCTCTTCTGGGAATTACATTTTCTTTGACATATTTGAACTACAGAGGCCTACATATTGTTGGAATTTCAGCAGTTTCCCTTGCTGTGTTCTCTCTGTTTCCGTTCCTTGTGATGGGTCTCCTGTCAATTCCTAAAATTAGACCCACCAGATGGCTAGTTGTCGATTATAATAAGGTACAATGGAGGCCTTACTTCAATAGCATGTTTTGGAATCTAAATTACTGGGATAAGGCTAGCACACTTGCCGGGGAGGTTGAGAACCCAAACAAGACATTCCCAAAGGCAATTTTTGGGGCTGTGATCTTGGTGGTTTCATCGTACTTGATCGCAATTCTTGCCGGGACAGGGGCCACTAGTTCCTCCTATAGAGAGTGGACTGATGGATACTTTGCAGAAGTTGGTATGTTGATAGGAGGGGCTGGGCTCAAATGGTGGATACAAGCAGCAGCTGCCATGTCTAACATGGGACTGTTTGAAGCAGAAATGAGTGGTGACGCCTTTCAACTTCTTGGTATGAGTGAGATGGGAATGCTTCCTGCTATTTTTGCCTCAAGGTCAGTCAATTTCTCTCTTCTCCAACTTATATTTCACTTTTCTTGGTGGAATCTATACTCTGACGAACCAACTGAGGCAAGAACTAACATGAAAGCAATTCCTTTAATACACATTTGTAGATCAAAATATGGGACACCCACATTCAGCATTTTGTGTTCAGCTACCGGAGTAATCTTCCTATCGTGGATGAGTTTTCAGGAAATCTTGGAATTCCTCAATTTCTTGTACGCAATAGGGATGCTTCTTGAGTTTGCAGCCTTTATAGTCTTGAGAATAAAGAAACCAGAGCTTCACAGGCCTTATAAAGTACCACTACAAAGTTGTGGAGCAGCACTGCTTTGTCTTCCTCCTGCAGTGTTACTTCTTCTCGTTATGTGCTTGGCTTCTCTTAAAACATTCTTTATAAGTGGTGCAGTTATTGTTCTTGGATTTTGTCTATACCCTGCTTTGGTTCAAGCCAAAGTTAGGAAGTGGACCAAATTTAGTGGAGAAAAACCAGCAGTTGCTCCCACTATTGGTAAGCAAAGCAACTCAGTCCAGCAACAACCACATGAAGAACTCGAGGATGAGGCTTCAATTAGCCTTCTATCTGATCTATCTTCCACAAACGAGAACCAGCATGTCAAGCCAGATTTGGTGGAAGGTTCTCTGCATTTGGCATAGGTAGGAGTCCTTGTAGTAACCTATGTAAAAGCATTATATGCATATACAGTAACATGTTTAGTAGTAAGATCAGAAGTCTGTGTGAATAATATTAAGAGGTCTTACAATGTTTGATGTGATTCTTCCTTGACAGGAGCTTCACCCTCTGCTTTAGCTCCTTGATGTTGTATAGGATATTAAAGATGACCAATCCATTTTCTGCTAGCCACTACATTTGCTATTGCTTCTTGATTGGTTGTTAAGTCACTCTTTCCTTGCAGATCAGGGGACTAAAATCTCAATCATGTAGTTTGTTGTTACTTTCCCCTTTCAGCAGTCTATTGAGACCATGTATTGTTTTGTTCAGATCGAATCATGGTTTTGGCCAATGGAAAATCCATCTGATAGTTTTGTTTGCATGAATTCCCATTATGATTTACTATCTAAAATAGTAACCTAGCTTTGTTAGTTAAATAGTTGAATGTAATGAAAATGGACAAGCAAGGTGGTCTGTCAATTTGAGATAGGCGATGCACTTTTGCTTTAAGCACCATAGGTATCCCCTTTTGATGAGTTCCTCCCTTCCACCACTCTTTTTACCGTGGATTCGTATAGAAAATTCAGGTAAAATTGTCCTTTAATAATAATTAATTAATCATAAGAATTAATAAAAACATGTAATAATTTATAATTAATAATAACATAAATAAAATATTTAATAATAAATAATAACATAATTAATAATCAAATAATAATTAATTAATAATATTTAGTAAATAATGACAACGTGCATAGATTAGTCACAACCGTACTGTTCATGCAATAGTTTATAGTTAATAATAGTAATAATTAATAATTACATAATAAACAATTAATTAATAAAAACATGTAATAATTTATAATCAATAATAACATAAATAAAAATATTTAATAATGAATAATACCATAATTAATAATCAAATAATAATTAATAAATATTTATTATTAAATAATAATAGCATGCCCACGTATATGACTTAACTTAGACATTTTTTTCATGTTTTTTTATAATCTCCTTATCAACTAACATGTGTGCAAATTAATTGTTATATGAACGAGGTCATACATTCATCGTTAGTAGACACTGGATGATCTCCTCTCTGTTATGATCGTGCGTGTGCATGATCTTGCAATTACAGATGATCAGCTCTTTGTTACGATCGTGCTTATGCGCGATCGTGTAACTACCAGACTTTACCTTTCTGTCACCCTCGTGCTCCATTCCATAATCTGTTTCATCAACGACTGCTATCACTTGTTTTGCCACGGCTGTGACTTAAATTGGCACAGTCGCGACTCATGCTATGCTATTTTTTTCTTTTCTTACGTTTTGTTCCGACATGCATCTTATTAAGTATATATATACTAATGACGAAAGGGATGAACGATCACGAAATTTCATCTCACTGTCCATTTCATCAACGGCTGCTATTACTTGTTTTCCCATGGCCGTGACTTAAATTGTTAGATCTTTATGCGTTAAGAACAACCCGACATGTTGAGTTGTTCTATGAATAAAAACTTGCCTCCATTTCAGAAGAGAAAAGTTAGATCTTTATCCGTTTAGAACAACTCGACATGTTGAATTGTTGTTACGGTTTGATATAATTGCAAGATATGAGACTTGAATCCCATATTGATTAAATACAAAATTGATATGGGATTTATAAGGACTTTGGGCTCTCTACCTTCATAAGTTAGCTTTTGGGGTGTGGCTCTCCTAAAGTCCTTATCAATTGGTATCAGAGTCATTCTTGGAGTGGTAGTCCATGGAGTAGTGGCTTGGAAGTGCCAGTCGTGACCAACAAGGATCTCAGAGCGGTGACCCATGGAATGGTGAATTGAAAGTGTCAGCCGTGACCAACATGGCTGTGACCAATGAGGACATTGGTCCTTATGGGGGGACGAATGTTACGGTTTGATCTAATTGCAAGGTATGAGACTTGAATCCCATATTGATTAAATACAAAGTTGATATGAAATTCATAAGAACTTTGAGCTATCTACTCTCATAAGCTAGCTTTTGGAGTGTGGCTCTCATTATCAATATATAGCTTAGATTAGGAATCCATAACAAAAAAACTGAAGCTGTTGTTATGCGCGTATGTATTTTTATACCCTTTTTTATGCCAAGACAAATTCATATTGACTTGAAGTGACATTGTCGTCAAATTTCGCATCAATTTTGATTTACTACAAATTCGTATCCTTTTCATATGAGAAAGGAGACGATTATAGTTTATTTTAAACATGGCTAACCTTATTTTTTTCTGACCAAATTATTACTATCATATGTTTGCAGATGCCTCCAAAAGGTGGTTCGTGCAGCCAAAGTTGCGAACCACCCGCCTTAGCTGTTCATTTTAATGTGGTAATCGTCGAATTCATGATCTTTTGTCGGGCAATACACCTTAGGCTTAGCTACTAATATTCTTATGACTTATGAGGAACAGGATTCTTGAAGTTTGAGGTGTCCTGATCAAGTGCATAGCAAAATTTCTACGATGCACTTAGTTCATCTGTATAGGAGACAGAAGAAATCAGCAAATTGGTTAGGCTTTATATTTAAACATGTACCATAGGGTGATTTTGAGCATTCCTTGAGGCACTTTATTAACCATGTGTTTGGAATGATAAAATCAATTATAAATTATAGCCTAAGATTCGTTTGATTCTCAACAACTAAGTCAACCTGTGCGTTGCTAAAGCTCAATGCAAAAAGTCAGCTAAGAGGAATGGTTTGAAAACGAAGACACAGAGACAACCAAAAGGGTTTTAAAGAAGAACGCATAATGTTATTTCAAAACTATTGCTGAAGTTGCACTTAATAATCAATACCTATTTCAAGAGAGCAAAAATAAGATGTGTTACTTACAGGGTCTTGAATAGTGTAAACAGTAAATCAGCTTACACATTTTTGGCGTTTAAGAAGCAGAGTCACCAAGCTTGTCATAGTTGCCGGAGAAGTAGTTAACAGCCCTAGAAGTGTGCATGCCTTGAGGTTTTCTATGCTCCCTTTTTGAGTATCTTCTGATGTAATCACCAACAGGTTCAAGCCGATACCAACTGCAGAATTTGATCCAGGGCAACCTGAAAAGGGTGAAGTTCTCACCCACCATCATTTCTGAATTGAACCCATAGATCACCTTGTAATCACCTAGGAGAAAGTTACTTGGTCTGGCTTTTGAGGCCATAAATATTGCCAATCACTCCAACAATGCTGACAATCACAGCCAAGATTAACATCAACCATGAGAGAAGTTTCTCTCCGTCACTTAAACTCTGCCCTCGTCGGCTTAAGCTCAACGCAATAAGAGATGGGAATGTAAAACCTAAAGAAACTGCTGTTGTGGCTCCTGTAAACTTGAAAGCTGTCCAGATATTCGGAATCATAGTAGAGCCAAAGTAAATAAGCACCAGTAGAACTGCTGTTAAACTCAAAGATCTCTTCCTACTCTCTGAAAGTGGAGCTGATCGCTCAAACACTAAGGCATCAACAGTTTGCCTTAAGGAGAAATGAACAACAGGAAAAACAAGAACCAAATGAAAAATGTAGCCTACCCTAACAATGTAATTCAAGGCAGAGCTAAAAGGAATTCCAAGATCCTTGTCAAAATTGGTCAAGACATCAGATTCAGTATCCTTACCAAAGAGTAAGTAACCTGATATGGCAGTGGCTATGTAAACACCAATGCAAAGCAAAGTCGTGAGCCTCCCTACCCGGTTCATCTTTTGCGGTGACCGCCCTTCGAGCTCATTATAGATAGGCTGTACATTGAAGTGGCATACATAAGCATTGGACATGATTGGAATCACCACAAGCAAATCCAAAATAGCCCTTTTTGAACTAAAATCAGGAGTCATCCTTGGAGCCTCAATCTTTCCTTCAATCAGCTTAATAAAAGCAACAACGAAACACACAATAACAAAGACAATAGCCAAAGCCACTGAGGCAGCTGAAGTCAAGCTCAAAGAATCAATCTTCTCCAGTGCACAAAGAGGTGCAAGAAAAAATAGCACAACCACCAAAATGAGCAATTTCCTGTGATCCCACACCCCATGTCCAAGCCATTGATCAAGAACTCCCAAATGATGGAGCGATCCTGACATAACATCCCCCATAATTATCAAATACACAATCAAAACACCAGCATTGTTCACAATTATACAAATTTCGGACAAAATCTTCGCGTTTCTCCCTAAAGCACATTGAACAACTTCACCGTAAGAAGAAGCCTTGCAAAGCACTGAAAATCTAACTAAGATCTCAACACTAATCTCAGACAAAATACCCATCAAGATAATCAATAAAACCCCTAAAACCAATCCAAGAACCTTCATCGTAGCGGGCAAGGCCATGATCCCAGCCCCAATAATCGTTGTCGTAAGATTAAAAACAGCTCCATGAATGCCAGAACCATTGCCATGTTCAGAACCAACTAACGCATAATCATCAATATCAAGACCATCCCTTTCATCACCCTCATCATGCGTCAAAGCTCCTAAATCTCCAGTCTCGGGATCTACAAAGCTCTCTACATCACCAAAAGGAAGCAACTTGAGGTGGGATTTTTCTGGGTTATGAACGTCATTGCGTGTTTGTAGCTCCACGTCCGAGTTCTTGGGAATGGGCGTGTACTTGCTGCCCATTACATACAAACAACAAAAACTCCCACAAAACTATGTGTAAAGAACGCGTAAAAAGGAAGATGAATACGAAAAATTACAGAGGAATAATGGGCATTCTCGTGATATGGATTTGAGGGTCAAACTCTGTTCTCTCTTTTTTCTTGTACCCTATGCAGGGAGATAGATTAAGATGAAGAGGGCGAGAGAGATATAAGGAGCCTGCTATTGGCAGGACATTGCGATGACTTGAAGTTTGGCTTACGTAGGACAATCCAAGACTTTGATCGGTTCCTTTACCTTATAATAGCTTTAATTTAAATTAAATTTGCATTTTTAAGGAGCTGACTTAAGCGAGGACACGGATTCGAGACATCCTCATATATGCAACTATTTAAAACTTAGGACCGGAGCTTTATCTCCCGCAAAGGACCTACCCGACTTAAGTAGGGATTAGTCTGGATATAAATAGCTTAAAGATAACTTCCCATAATTGGGATCATCTTAAGACATCTCTTGGACAATTAAAAAATAGTGCATTTTTAATTTGAAATTTTCTTTTTAGCATATAACATTGTGGGCGTTTTTGTTTGTATTTTTATTTTTTAACTTTTGTTTTTATTTTCAAAATTTGTAAAAATTTTATGTTTGAACTTTTT
>JANIPM010000232.1:70692433-70702626 GCA_027478405.1 Erythroxylum cassinoides
TTTATTCACTCTTTGCAAACAAAAGTATATAAAATAAATAAAATATAAAAAATAGTTTCTAAAAATAATAAAGTTTATTAAAAATGATAATATTATAATCCCTTCATTTATATTTATAAGTAACCGTTTATGTTTGTTACGGTCACCATCAATATATATATATATATATATATATATCCTGCAGATTTTTACGTATTTATTCTTTTAATTTGAATAACTATTATCTTATTATATTTACATGTAAATTTATTAAAAATAATTTCTTTATAATATAATCGTAAGGCTGCACATTATTAGATTTTCCGAATATGATGTTACTACGAAATTTGACGATAACGACGAAGAAGAAGAAGAAGAAGAAGAAAAGATCCAATAAGCATAGAGGAAGTTTTGGTTAGTGGACTTGTTTGTTTGGCAGATACAAATGATACTGATATGATATGAGCCTGATAACTATGGGCTCGTAACCGTCAGAATCATTTGAAGGCTAACTTCAACTTTCCGAGTTCATATTTCACGGGCTCTGGCTCCGCTTACCGGTGATTCTCACTGTCTTCTGTTCGGATTCATAGTCCCATAGTCTACCTCGCCATGGCGTCCGTTGATTCTCCATTGTTTGACGTTACCACCTTGGAGCAGATGTAAGTCTGCTGGTTGGAATTGAAGTTTCCTTTCTGAAGTTATCTTCTTTGTTAAGAAATCAACTGGGCATTAGTCGCTTATGCTTTTGCTCTTTGTTGAGTTGTAGATTTTGAATTTCGGTTTACAAGCTTTTGAATTTTGATCTTTTATGGTGCCTGGGTGCATGAATTGAAAGGGGAATTCAATTATTATTAGTTTCTAATGTGAAGTACATAACTGTTCATTAGCACAATTTTACTTTCCTGTGGTTGATTTCTGGTTTAAGAATTTGAGGCAGTGATTCATACTGCTGGAAGTGCGTGGTTATTTTAATTTATTAATCATTTCTAATTTAAATGTTTGGGGATATAATTTTCGAGGTTTGACTCCAATTAGTATTCTATTGTTCGGTTATTCTCTTAGGTATTGTGAGTCCTGCCAGATACATGGGGTCCTTCCTAATAGTGCAATTTTGTCTGGATTTTTCCAGGTTCGTGTCACTATAGATGCTTTCCTCAGAAGAGCTCAGATGATCAATTTATCAAATAATGACGTGATTTGCTACTTTTTAATTCTTATGAGAAGTTATTTTTTGCTTGACATTCAGGCACAAGTTCAGAAGTCCTGCAACCAGATTTGTAGCCTGGATATCTTTCTGGATGACTTCAAAGATACCGATTTTCCTCCTCTTTTTGATCTATGTATAGCAATTGAGACTTCGGAGGTTCAAGCAGTTGACATACGTAATGGATCATCCTGCTTGCTCAGGGGAGAACATGTTTTATCTTTGATGCATGCTGTTAATCAAAAGCTTCGAGTAGCTGTTCTTCGAGATTCACCATTTGGAAAAGACTTCTTAAGGTGGGCAGTTGTGCTTATATCTTCTATCAAGCAAGTTATCTTTACCTTTTTAGTTTCATCAAGTACACAGTTGCATCATTTCCTCCACTATTGGAATGATAATAGAATATGATATCATCGTGAGGGGTATGCAGGTCATTTATAAATTGGCATGCAAATTAGGTTCATGCGAATTTCCCTTGAATACTGAGATTCTGTTTAATGTACTTGACGTGCTTGACCATGAATCTGTTTTGAATCACTTTTGCTGTTCCATCAGTTAGTGTTTAATGGCTAAGATTCTCTATCTTGGGAATAGCCATGTGGCGGTAATTCCCTTTTTGTTTTCTGTGATGGTTTGGAAAGTTCTAAAATTCAACTCAATTTTGAGAAGGGGGTTATATTAATTGTCTAGAGCCTCTTTCTGACTTAGGAAGGATGGATAGTATATAATATCAAGTCTTTCTCTAGTGAAAGGGTGCTTCCTTTTACTTGGTGGGAGCCTCATGGTCCCGCATAAAATATCAATTTTCTATTTTCTTAAAAGAGTTTGGATGGAAAAAACTAAAAGAAGCTGAAAGTCCTTACACTCCAAAAATCGTGCTACAGCATGAGCTCCTCTGTGCCCAAATATGAACTTAGGGTGGCATGACCGGTCAATGTTACTAACATGAGTGCAGTGTGTGATAGCCCTCTCTTCCTGACAAAAAGAATCTAATGTTTTTTTGACTAACATACGTGGACCTCTCACTTCACATTTATTGTTTAATCTTCTTAAATGGGTTTCACTCTCAGGGAACTTTCCCAAAAAGGCTCCACGTGCCAAGTTTTGAACTTGAGGTCTTCACATATCCGGCAACTCAACATGGTTGGTGAATTCAGGAGAATACGCATTCTGAATCTTGATTTCAGTATATCGCTGACTAGTTTTCGGGAGGATTGTTTTACTTGCATGCCCAATCTAATTTGCCTGTCAATGTGTGAGACAAAAATTGCAAATCTCTGGACGACTGTTGCTGCACTTTCTAAGCTTTCATCTTTAGTGGAACTCAGTTTCCAGAAGTGGGTATTCTATTCAGCATCATCAACTGAAAAGTCGGATGATGAAACTGAATTTGGTCAGCCAAACAGTTTAACTGAAATTGAAGAACAATCTTTTGGCATGGTTGCACATGGAAATGCTAATTTAGGGGCTGAAGAGGTAGTTGCAAATATGTATTCTTACAGTAATGTCAATATAAATCAGGAAGTACAAAGCATGAGTGAGGATTTGTCAGATGATAGTGACTTCGATTTTTCACATCATATGGAAGAATTTGATTTCAGAGAGCCAACATCCAGTGCATACAGTATATCAAATGGACAACTGCATCCACATAATGAGGTAATACTTGTACGTTTTATTTAGGTACTTCAAAATTTCAACAATGGGATCAGAATAAAACATGTTGATCCATATAAGACAAATAAAGGAACTGACATGCGTATTAGGAAATTTATGGAGTTCGAGAATTATTTGTAACAAGGTTGTGTTTAGGCAATTATTGGATCTAATTGCATTTTAGTCTTTATTCTTGACATGTCCTCTTGTATTTGAAAGTTTGTTTTTTTCCTTTACTTGTTTCACGTTTTCAATTGGGAAGGTATTTTAGTGTTAAGCAATTTTGTTTCGGTTTTCTGGTATTCGATATACCTTCCTTTTCAATTCCTACCATTAACACTTATCTGCATTCAAGATAATGCTTACTTTACAAAATCCAATTCTATCTTTAAAATCATTTAATTCTCAGCTTTTGCTTTTGCAGAGCTCATTGGGAGAGCCTTCAGTGGGTTCTTTTATGGGTGATATTAGAGATTTTGCTTCAACATATGTTCCTTGTCATGCTTCACCAATATGCTATGAAAAACATTACAGAGAGTACACAATTGCATCATTGCCTCATCTAAAAGTTTTGGATAACCTGCCCATTAGAAAAGCTGAAAGGGAAAGTGCTGCTGTAACATTCTCAGATTACTTTGAGTACTTGCCTTATAATCGGAAACATAAAGAAAGCATAATGAACATCTTTCATAAACGTGAATTGAAAGCAAGTCAAAGAACCAAAAGCCAAAAGCATGTACATTCTTATGGAAACTCACAATATTCCTATACTCGCTCTCTTTGTGCTGCCAAAGTAGGATCTTCTGCTTGGCCTTTCTTGCATCCACTTTCTATATCAGGGAATGATCTAGGGAATGCAAATAGTAGCTTTCGTCCCAGGCAGTTTGAATACCACCCAACAATCTCTAGCCTCATGGTATTTGGGACTGTAGATGGTGATGTGGTTGTTGTAAACCATGAGAATGAGAAAATAGTTGGTCATATTCCTTCTCTCGGAGCAATGAATAGTGTATTGGGACTCTGCTGGCTCAAGAAGTATCCCTCCAAGGTACTATTGCTTCATGGATGTGCGGAAGATAAATTATTTTACTCTATAAGCATGCATATATTTGCCAGTTACGCTTGTACATGCTGTTGTAAATGCAAGGCATGTGGGAATTAGTTTACATATTCAGCAGCAATTATATTGCAATTAATTAAAGTATATGCATTTTAGACTTTAGTTTTAATGAAATTGAAGTCTCATACAACTAAGGATAAATTCTGCAAGATTTGAGCCATCATAATTCATACTGGCTGCTGCTTCTGTTAAAAAGGCATCAGGGATTCTACCAAGTTTCAGGGATTACTAGATTTCATTTTTGTGGAATTCACTGATTAATTACACTCATACATAAACGTGATCATGTGTGCTACTGGGAATTTCTTTGTTTGGTGATGATTACTATTGGTAGATGAATAGTTTCTAGCCAAGATGCTTATGCTTATCAAATTGTATATCTTTGTCTCTGTGCATGTTTAAAGTCTGTAACAGCAAAAACATGTGGTATGGGTGATTACAAAGGATTTCTTTCCTTAGGAGATAAAATTTCTCCCAGCAGTAATAAGGTTGCTTGTAACATAGGTACTCGCAAGTGTTTGGGCCGATTTTTACTCCGCATAATACAGTTAATATTTTTTATTTTCAAGTTTGTGCCTTTTGAGCATTCACATGTGCTTATCATGTCCATTTTCCCTGTGGATTCACAGTTAATAGCAGGCTCAGATAATGGTTCACTCAGATTATATGACATTGAGAATATGCCCACATTAGTTACAGGCATGAATCCTGGTAGTGGGTCTGTCACCTTTGATGACTTTGACCAGTTGACATCAGTTCATGTTAACTCAACGGACGAACTGTTTCTTGCAAGTGGATACTCAAAGGATGTTGCTTTGTATGACCTCAACCATGGGAGGCGCATACAAGTGTTCACTGATATGCACAGAGGGCATATCAATGTCGTTAAATTCTCTAACCACATGCCGTCAATTTTTGCTACTTCGTCATTTGATCATGATGTCAAACTATGGGACTTGAGACAGAAGCCTATAAGGCCTTGCCACACTAGTTCAAGTTCTAGGGGAAATGTGATGGTTTGCTTTTCTCCTGATGATCAATATCTTCTTGC
The DNA here is from genome assembly GCA_027478405.1 of Erythroxylum cassinoides. Taxonomy (NCBI): domain Eukaryota; kingdom Viridiplantae; phylum Streptophyta; class Magnoliopsida; order Malpighiales; family Erythroxylaceae; genus Erythroxylum; species Erythroxylum cassinoides. The sequence continues at coordinate 70,697,447 of JANIPM010000232.1, forward strand.
GTCCGCTGTTGACAATGAGGTACCCTATAGTTCATCTACTGCATGATTAAGCTTGTATATGCACATTTGTCGAGTAGATCTCCGAATCTTAGTTAGATCTCTACCAGATTTCGTTGTCCGGAATTCACATTAACCTTAAAATTCTAATGGATACAAAAGGATAGCAATTAAGCTGTGGAACTTGATCATTAATAGCCCTGCTTGCTGGTTAGATGGCAACAGATTCAGTTATGCTATATTAGATTAGGGATCTGTTGTTGATCCTGTGTCCCTTTTGATGTAAACAAATTTTAACTGCAGAGATTGTTGATGATGGATTTCGTTGTGTGCTTTTGGTGCAAATCTTGAACTATTGCAAGTCTTCTTACGGAACTATCTCTTTTTGTCAAGCGTATCACTGGTTTCTTATTTTCTTTTTGTTGCTCTTTAGAAAAAAGTTACATAACTGTTGATATTAAAATTGACTTTGTTAGGTCCGACAACTTCTGACTGTTGATGGAAGACTTCACTTGAGTTTTGAGATAGCAGGCATAGGAAGTCCACAAAATTACACTCGATCTTATTACCTGAATGGGAGAGATTATATTATAACTGGGAGCTGTGATGAACATGTCGTTCGTGTATGTTGTGCTCGAACTGGAAGGCGACTTAGAGACATATGTTTGGAGGTAAATTATATCCATGTTTAATATTTTGTGAGAAATCCTTAGAGAAATAATGTTGCCTCAAAGTTAGTATTTTGATTTGGGAAATCCATTCATACCTTTGCAAAAGTGAGCAAAACTATTGAAAAATGTAATAGGAGTCCCTTTGTTCAGATGTGGCTAGATAAACATCAAAGTGTGAAGTATGGGTATATCGTTATCAAGCACGTCTACATGAATCATTAATGCTATTTGTTCCTTACTCAACTTGTTGAAATATTTCCTTATTCAACTTGACATTTCTGTACTTTTTTTTTTGATGAACTTTTTAGAATTTTAATGATGAGTGGAACTTCTTATTAATGTTGTATACAGTCCATAATTTACATGATGCATATGCCTACATGTAGACACATGTGCTGCATGCAAAATGAGACCTATGAGGATTATAAAGGAATCCCAAAGTGATTCAATTCGAATATGAAAATTCAGCTATTAGTCAAGACACTTGAATTTCTCTCTTTTCTTTCTGGGTTGAAGACCTTGAAAGTAACTTGCAACTAAGATTACTCATGCAGTCAACTATGTTCTTTTTTTGTCTCTCTCTCTGCTCATACACATATTTTGGGACACTGGAAGAAGGATTTGACAGTTGATTTGAAGAATGCATTTTGAAGTTGTAAAAGGAAAAACCAAAGTTGGACTGTTATGCTTAATTTTGGGCTTGGGTGATGCTTATCATTTACTAATTGCTTGGTTCAAGAAAAGAGAAAGTGAAAAGAAAACAGAGAGTAAGATCTGAGAAGAATGGACATGAGCTGCATAGGGAAATTTGAGTTTTGGGAACGTTAAAAAACACTCAAAGCGGAGAATGGGGAATAGTTTGAAGGAGACGATCTCTTTGTGTTTTTAGGGATTGGTTGTTATATGTGTTGGAGTATAATACTCTTCTCTTGCATATGCATTCAAATTCCAGGTTTACTAAGAACTTTTCATCAAATCCTGAGCATCTTACGCTCTATCCTGAATTAGCATTCCATTTCTGTGCAGGGACGAGGACTGGGGACTTCCATGTATGTTCAGTCTTTGAGAGGTGATCCTTTCAGGGTGAGTTTTATGTTGCCACAGATTCTTGATTTGCTTATTGTAATGTTAAGATTTTGGAAAGCGTGTTAATGAAAACTTTTATGTTGTGTGTATTTTACCAAGGGGTACTAATATTCCCCTCTCTCATAAACATCAGCTTGTTGCAAGACGTTCATAGCTGAGTCCAGTGTACGCTCTTTCTTGTGTGTTTTGTTATTTCGTCTCTAGAAGTATTTAGAAGCAGGTTCTGGAAACTAAATCATTCGTAGTGTTTTGAGGAAGATTTGGTTATCAATGAAAGTCCATTCCATTCAAGGAGTACCTTCTATTGGTTACATTGGTTTCTGAGAATTCGGTAATCACAGAAAGCTAATACCTCTATTATATATTTTTCCTTCCATGTAACTAGGATTTCAACTTGAGCATCTTGGCAGCTTATATGCCTCCCAGCTCAAAGTCCGAAATAGTTAAGGTACATTTGTTCTTGATTTCCTCTATCTGTTTCTATGATTCTTTCCCCAGAAATGTCAGCCTAGAATTCCTTGGAGACGGTAATAAAGTTTCTTTCATTTTGCAGGTGAATTTGCTTCAATCATGTGACAATGCCAATGAGCAGTCCCACAGTCGACATTCTTGCCTGTCCAGAAGCATGGGAGGCTGATGTACAGAAACCTGTGAAGGGGCTCATGTCCTAGAAGGGTAGATATGGCACAAAATCAAAGTTCTTGGAAATGATAGACTACCCATTTTGTACTATAATACATCCACCATACAACCAAGAGAATATCACAGCTAATGTTCATCGGACTAAATGAGAAAATAAAAAATAATCAACTGTGAATAGCCTCATAAATTATGTTCCATTTGCTACTTATAGGTGACCCAAGTTGTACGGGACCGAGGGAAAGCTAAGCAAGAAATGTAACTCGGGTAAGTAACAACTTGAGAATTGATATTTATGGATTCCAAGATCAAAAGATAAAAAACTGTTCTTAATGTAATGCATAAATTGAGTTGATTGTTCTTAGTTCGTACAACATTGTTTTTAAAATTTTAGTCAACTCACTGGCTACCTTTGATTCCGTCACGTTAATCGACAGTAGGACCTTGAACAAGCATTTTAGTATATACTATAATAATACTTATTCACGTGAGTAACTGGTAAAGCTTTGATCAAATGGTAGCCTTTGGAAGAGGGGAAGAAGGACTAGGGAGGGTAGAGACTACATATGATGAGTAACTTAAACAAACCAAAAGCTCTTATGAGCTAAAATCAACAGACTCTATATTGTAACATTCAAGAACACCATTTCTGTATTAACAAGTTGTGTGAGACACATTCACTGGTGATAATTTTGATTCTGGTAGACTCAGAAAACCAGGATTAGAACCTAATACCTCGACTTCCTGTTCCTGGTCCTAAACTGATTTTTAAGGTTTTCTTGAAAGCAACATGCAGGCATGGTTACCTGCAGCATGGAGCCACAACTCTGACAGAAGAACGTACTAGAAAAGCTTCTTGACAGCTCATACTCATTTGAAACCGCGTGGACAGAGGACCTAGTCCACGGCCAACTGCTCATAATGTGCCAAGAAAAGCTACAGCTGTGCTCTCTGCAGCCAATTTATTATATCATTGATACTCTACGTACCTCAGCTGCCACCTCACTTGGGTCACAAAGCGTCAGTTTTACTTGCTACTGCGATTATAAATTCCCACTTAGCCTCTTACTTCTCCTCATTCCAACACTGATCCAAACCTCGCTCACTCTCCTCAAAAGGGTGTTATTCTTGTAAGCTATTTTTGCAGCTCTCAAAAGAAGAGAAAAGAAAAAGCAGGAAAGATGAAGGTCCTTTTTGCTACTTTGCTACTGTGTATTCTCCTCCTAAGCTCATCTTTCTTGGAACCTGCCATGGCTAAGCCACGTAAGAACAACTTCTGAATTCTGCTATTTAACTCACTGCAACGTTGATTAGCCATGGGGAAGACAATAATCACTGTTTCTTATGTTCTTCTTCTTGTGCCTACCATTTCTTCTTCCACAGAAACTGATTTATAACTTTGCATGAACGAAACATTCTGTAAGTTGGAAAGTAAGTGAGTATGCCAAATAGGTAAAGATCAAAAGCATGCAAAAGCAGACATACTTAGCATAGCTCCCTATCTTAGTTTCCTACAGTGTATAAAAATTTTAACATCAATATTTACATTATAATTATAGCATAAAATATACCAGTTTGTGACATTTATTGGTTTTTGGTTATGAAGTGTTCTGTGCCAAGAAGTGCAAGGTCAGGTGTGAAAAAGCAGGAGTGAAAGATCGGTGCTTGAAGTACTGTGGAATATGCTGTGCACAGTGCAAGTGTGTTCCTTCAGGAACTTACGGGAATAAGCATGAATGCCCTTGTTACAGGGACATGAGGACCAATAAGGGCAAACCCAAGTGCCCTTAAAGTGATGAACCCACCCAGCTGAGCTAGCTAGCGGAGCAATGTGTGTTTCTCTTAAAATCATAAGCATGCTATGTATCGAGCATGCATGGAGTGAGCGTAGACCTAGTTCTGTTATATCAGAATGTTCATCTTTTATGACATCTAATGTCACTTCAGATTTACTGATTGCTGTTGTTAAAACACTTTGTGTGATGGAGTCTCAATTTAAATAAAGGAACAATGTGGTTATGAAGCATCGCAGAAGGTAAGTAAGAAATTAAATAAGGGATTGTCAGTATTCATTGTAAGCTGTTGGTACCAATGAATTCCAACTTCTGACGCAGACAACAACGAGGCAGAGATAAAATCAATACACACAGCACTCTCGTAATAGGACAAAATTTTTTATCCAATATTATTCTGTCTTATTCTGTCTCATGAAATCTCAGTTATTTATTTTGTGAGATCCACGCGAAGTCTACGCGGGATCTACATGAGACTCATATAAATAAATAGCTGAGATTCATTGGACACAATAAGACACTATAATATTGAACAAGAGATTTGAACTCTCATAATAGATATATACACAACTTTTTTACCTTTTTCTTTTTCCTATTTTTAAAAGAAACACATCGATTGCCAACAATTTATTATGGGAATTTATAAACTAAAATTTCAAGTTAATGTGATATTTTTTATGTGAAAAATTATATGCATATTTAATAAATCATCTGAATAAATTATTTACTAAGTTTATAATTTAAATCAAAATATGAAACCACCGTTTTAAACACAAATAATTGTTCAATGACTCAGAAATTATATTTTAAATACTCGAATTTGTTATTAATTGATTATGGCTCGAGTTAATAATTTGTAATTAATGTACTCTTTTAACTTTTAAAAATTATCAAAAATTATTTTATAATTTTAATTTTATAACACATATTTTTCAATGGCTTTAACTGTAAATTTTAAAATAAAATTTGATAGTAAAAATGAATATTATAAAAC
>JANIPM010000232.1:70771129-70790548 GCA_027478405.1 Erythroxylum cassinoides
TTGATGTTGTGGATTTTAAATATTTAGTGATTTCAGATATTGTGAGTGTTGTGTTGCGATGCCATGCAGGTTTTAGTAAGATGTTTCCGCGTAGTGCACCCTTATCGTGGGTTGTGTCGGACCGTACCCACGGGTATCCCGATTCATACCCTACGGTGAGTGGGCGCTACACTGCTACCCACTGCTTGAAGATAAGTTTGAGTCTCATCAACATCTTCAGATTGCTGAGACTGTCGTTGAATGCTTTCTTGTATTTGATCCTAGCAGAAGGCAATGTTTATATTAGTAAGTGATAATTATTAAGCATTAATATTAAATCATAAATTTCACATATATTTAGGTCTATACATCGAGTGTTGATGAATGTTATACCGTCATATTTCTTAGTGTGAGTATGCAAAAAGAGCTGACGGGATATACGTCTTATGCCCATAGACTTTTCCTGCATAAGAATAAAATGTTTGAAGTGAACTAGAATTTAAAAAAATTTCGACAATGTTTCCTCTATTTTTATGATATTTACCCTGATTGAACAAAGAAAATAACTCAACAACACAGTCATATATGACACGGTATATGACTGTGTCATATATGACTCAACAACACGGTATATTGATGATTGTACTATATCCAAAAGAAGCACCTACAAACTAAGTATATGTTTCTCTATAAAGAAGAATGAAGCATACTTATAGTACGTTTAATTTGCATGCTCAAGAAGAACTTGAGAATCGAACAAAAAAAGCATTCAACCAAGAAGTGCGAAGTGAAACTACAAAAAGCAGGGAAACGCGTACTCATTCCATCAAACAAAAAGAACCTAATCTCCACTCATAACCAACACAATTTCAATTATTCAACATTGCACCCTAAACCTTGCAACCTCCCCCAAATGCTAGGGTTTCAAAACAAGACTCAATTCAAACCTGAAATTAAAATGATAATGACTTGAAGTGTATAATTAGGGAGCTAAGGCATGACATAGAGACAAAGTAGGAATGACTCAAGTAAATTTATGGCTTTTTCACTTTTCTAATATCTTTTGAACTGACAAAAAATCACCTCAATCGAAACAACCATAAATAGAACTATTTCTGAGTTCCAATATGAGTGGATTGGAACAACACTTAAAGGAAGCTTGAAGAAGAAAGGATGTAGAAACCTATCACCTTGGTAGTGAGTTAAGTAGATAATCATCTTGGGTCTCTGATCGCCCAACCCTAGTTGGGAAAGAAGAGTGAGCTCAAAGCACAAATGGGGGTTCTTTTTCCCCTTTTGGTTTAATTGTGCTTGTTGATCTAGGAGCTTTGTTTTACTTGCTATGCTGTCACCCAGTTTTCTTGCATGTTGTTGTCCAAGTCTTTGTGATGTCGTTTTTCCTCCCTTTGGGGTTTGTAACAACATCGTCATTTTGGCTCTATTTGTGGATGTCTCTCTGTTGATGTTTTTTGTATGAGAAATCATATTCTCCTAACGTCTTATGTCTTGTTATTTATATAAAATCTTAAAAAATAAATAATATATTTAATCGAGTTTGGTTAGTCTCGATTGTGCTCAGGTTCGGACTAAAAGCTTTAGGTCAGGTTTTAAAAAACTACTACTACTAAAAAATTATGACTCATGTGTTTTAATTTTTATTCAATAAAAATTGGTGGGTGATGTAATTTTTCTAGATATATTCTAAATGCTCATTAGCAAATAGAAAAAAAATATTTTGAATACATATTAGTAAATAGATATATAAAAGTATATAATATTAGTAAATACCCTTTAGTAAATAGGTAACTAAAACTCTAGCAACAATTCTAAATGTTGCATATATAAAATTTTATTGCAACATTTTTTTAAATTTTTCTGCATTTTCTTATATATAGCAACAAATTATTATTATCGTTGCCTTTTAATATTAGTAAATGCAACACTTTAAAAACTATTGCAAAAGTGATTTTGAATTTCGTTCTATACTGGTTGGTACCAAGTTGTACGTACTGTACCGGCCGAAAAACTGTACGAAATAAGGATATTTATGTACCGAGTATAAATATTAGTTGGTATTAGCTTGTTTCGTATGGTATCGGCTGATATTTATAATACCGGCCATATACTGGTCAGTGTTGACAATTTTAAAAAATATAGGGACTAAGTTGCAAAAATTTCATAAATTTTTTAAAATTCAAATAGGACTTAGGCCTAGGTGAGTCTAAGTTTGATGTGACCTATTGTCACCTTTAATTATTGTTTAAAATCACAACGAACTTAATTGTTGCTTATATAAAATTTTATAACTACATTTTAATTTGTTACTTTTTTAAATATATAACAACAAATTATTATTAATGTTTCCTATTTATATTATTAAAAGTCAAATCTTAAAAACAGTTGCATTATATTAGTTTTAAACAAACACATTTTAAAATGTTACAAATTTAATATTCCCTAAATCACTTTTTGTTCTAATTTTATTCTTTATAGGGATAATATAATATGTTGTAGGCCTTTTAAAGCAAGCTTACTTGGAAATTGGAATGATTTGTCACTACTAGGATCTTATCGAAGTTAATATAAGTTATAACAAATTGCCATCGAATTGCTTTACCAGCCAAAAATTCACAAATGGAGCTTTTTGTTCATCACAAAAATCTCACCAAAAATCTATTTACTATCATACAGGAACAATCTAAGCATGCATTCTATTGTTGAAGAAAATTTCTTTATTATAACCTCTGCACTTGTAGAGACCAAGAAAGAGACAGGAGGATTGTTATAGTTTCGAACGTTTACATATGAATGTGGTGAAGTTCATCATATGATCAATTAACTACTGCCGATGATGTTAGAATTATATGCTGATAGGTTGGTAGTTAAGTTAGTTAGACATATCAGTTAAGTTAGTTAGGCATAGTTAGTTTTGTTCATTCAGACATTTTGTATAAATACTTCTAACTTAATGAGATGAAATGATAAGAATTCTCCTTTCTCAATCTGATTTTTCTATCATGGTATCAAAGCAATTTTATTCCGCTTTCTTAATGTTTCTGGAATCTTTCTAAAGTTTTCCAGTTGTTTCTTGTTTTGTCTTTGCAGAAACGATATCGTTTCTTTACTTCTTTACTTGTTAAAGTTCTTTAAACTTTGCTGCGATGGCTAATCATAATGCGTGGACAGCTAATGCTCATGCTTTTGGTTTAATGTCAAAACCAGAAGATAATCCCTCCAGTCCCTATTATCTCCATATAAATGAAAATCCCACTGTGGTTCTGGTGTCTTCAGTTCTCACTGGCCCAAATTATCACCAGTGGCAGAGAGCTATGAAAATGTCACTATTATCCAAGAATAAATTGAGCTCTGTCAATGGATCTATTTTGCAACCTCTTCATTCCGATCCTTTATTTCTCCCCTAGGAGAGATGCAACACTCTGGTAATTTTGTGGCTCATTCATTCTGTTTCCCCCTCCATCACACAGTCCATCATATGGTTAGATTATGCCTACGAGATCTGGAATGATCTCAAAACAAGGTTTGCTCAAAGCAATTCTTTTCGTATTTGTGATCTTCAACTTGAAATTTATACTTGTCAACAAGGAGTACTCTCTATGCATGAATATTTTACTAAACTAAAAATCTTATGGGATGAGTTACAAATCTTGAGGCCTCTTCCATCTTGTTCTTGTAGCCCTTAATGTTCATGTAATCTTTCTAGGAACATTAAAGACTTTCATGAAAATGACCAAGTACTGGTTTTCATTAAAAGGTTGAATGAAAGTTATGATGTGAAATCTCAAATCTTATTAATGGATCCTTTGCCTTCATTGAATAAGACATTCTCCTTAGTCATTCAAAAAGAACAACCTTTAGCTTCTAATGTAAGTGTTTTAGCCGTTAAAGGTGCTAATGCTTCTACACCAAGAAAATTCTTTAACAGTTCCACACCACCGATTTGCATTCATTGTGGAAAGGAAGGCCAAACTATTGACCAATGCTATAAGAAGCATGGATATCCTACAACTTTGAAGACTTCCAAGAAATCTTCTAATCGAGACTTTGCTAATGCCGTTGACACTGATGATCCTTCTACTTAATCTGCGGATTCTCACTTTTCAGACAAGACAGAGGATCAGGTCTCCACTTTTCATATAGAGGATCGAGTCTCAAATTTTCAATTCACCAAAGATTAGTATGACCTAAGGTTTTTCCTCCACCTCTCATCATGTAAATTTAGTGGCTTTGCCAAGTTCTATATAGACAAAGTCCACTTCAGGTTTGCTTTCTTCATCTGATGAGAAAGTTTCCCATATTTCTTTGAATATTTATACTATTAATAATTCTCATTTTCATGAATGGATTGCTAATATAGTGCTACAGATCATATTGCATGTTCTTTAGATTATTTTCACTCTTATAAACTAGTTCACAATTTTTATGTCACCCTTCCTAACAAGTGCAGGTTCAGGTCACTCATATTGGCATTGTTCATTTGAACAATTCTCTGAAACTTTTCAATGTTTTATGCATACCTGGTTTCAATTTCAGTCTTATATCTGTTAGTAAATTAACTCGTGACCTCTCTTGTTGCATAATTGTTTCATCTTCTCATTGTATAATTCAGAATATCCAACTACGGAAGATGATTGGGGTTACTGAGCATTCTCATGGCTTATACAAGATGATTTCCAGTGATGGTTTCTCTGCTTCCAACGTTGTAGTTGCTAATACTGTTCTTTGTAATAAAGAAACCTCCTTATTATGACATACTAGATAAGGACATCCCTCTTTTACTTGATTAAAGTTGATTGTTCCCTCTGTTTCTAATGTTGCCCCTTGTGATATCTGTCATATGTCAAGACAAAAACGTTTGCCATTTCCTATCAGTACTTCTGTTAGTACTGCTGCTTTTGATCTAATTCACATAAACATTTAGGGTGACAATTATGCTCCAAATTTTAAAGGACATAGGTATTTTCTTACTATTGTCAATGATTATAGTAGATTTACTTGGATTTTTTTAATGAAACATAAGTCTGAAGCAAGAACACTCATGCAAAATTTCGTTTCTTATGTTTCCACTCAATTTCATAAAACTGTTAAGTGTATCCGAAGTGATAATGGACAAGAGTTTAATGTTCCAACTTTCTATAACTCTAAAGGCATCATTTATCATACTTCTTCCATCAAAACCCCTCAACAAAATAGTACTGTTGAGAGAAAATATCAGCACATTTTGTCTGTAGCACGAGCTTTGCGTTTTCAAGCAACATTACCTATTCATTTCTGGGGAGAGTGTGTGTCAAGAATCCCACATTGGACAACTATAAGAGCATTCAATAATTTATAATAGTTTGCAAACCTCTCCCTCTTAAGCTAGCTTTTGGGGGTGAGTTAGGCCTTCTAACATGGTATCGAAGCCAGTTTGTCTCGATAGTTTGGGGCGGTGCCCGGTTATGTCCCTTTGCCTAATATGTCCATCAGATGTCCAGTCTTGCTCTGGACTGAGGGGGGTGTGTCAGGAATCCCACATTAGATAACTATAAGAGCATTCATCAATTTATAATCGTGTGCAAACCTTCCCCTCTTGAGCTAGCTTTTGGGGGTGAGTTAGCCATTATATGATAGCTTTCAACATGTTCCTGATATTTCAGCTTTACCAGTAACAGATGTCCACTCCTCTGATTCTGCTTCATCCACACCTGATGTTATTCTCTCATCTGTTCCACCTATGCGTTAGATGTATGATCCAGCTCCTCTTCATCCACTTCCGACTCAACCCTTGCGTCGAAGCACCAGACCAAAGTCCATGCCACAATACCTAACTGATTACAAATGCATGGCTACGCAGTGAACAAGCCCTTATCTCCTTTCTCATGTCTTCTCTTATTCTAAACTCACCCCTAAGCATTATGAATTTGTAGCTACAGTGGATCAAGATCGTGAGCCCCATACTTATGAACAAGCAGTTATGCACGATTGTTGGAGAAATGCCATGCAGGTAGAGATAAAGGCTTTCCAACAAAATCATACTTGGGAGCTTGTTGATTTGCCACAAGGTAAGAAAGCAATCGATTGTTAATGGGTCTTCAAAATCAAAAGAAGGGCAGATGGCTCAGTTGAACAGTACAAGGCTCGGCTAGTTGTTAAGGGTTATACCCAATGAGAGGGCATCAATTTTTTGGACACTTTCAGTCCGGTGGCTAAAATGACAGCAATTCACCTTCTCTTTGCGTTAACAGCAATCAAAGGTTGGCATTTACATCAACTCGACATCAATAACGCTTTTCTTCATGGCAATCTTGATGAAGAAGTATATATGAAGCTTCCTAAGGGCTATGAAGGTAATGGAAACAAAGTTTGCCGGTTGGTTAAATCTCTTTATGGCTTACATCAAGCTAGTCAACAATGGAATGCAAAATTGACTTTTGTATTACTTTATTATCGTTTCACACAAGCTACATCAGATCAGACATTGTTTCTCAAAACTGTCAGTGATGGTTTCATGGCACTCTTGGTCTATGTGGACGATGTCATCGTGGTTGGTGATAACATGGACGCAATTATTCACATCAAACAGCACCTTTATGATACATTCACCATAAAAGATCTTGGTGAACTCAAATTTTTCCTTGATCTTGAAGTGGCGAGAATAAAGCGCAGAATCTATATTTGTCAAAAAAAGTACACTTTGGACTTACTTCAAGCTACTCAATTTTTAGATTCCAAGCTAGTCTCCACGCCCATCTTACCATAAACGAAGCTTTCCAAGGATGGAGATGTCAAATTGGATGATGTTACACAGTGTAGAACATTGATTGGTAAACTTCAATATTTGACTACAACCCAACCCGACATCACGTTTGTTGTCCAACAATTAACGCAACTTCTTGACTCTCCTACACTGGATCACTTAGTTTCTACTCACCAAGTGCTGCGATATTTAAAAGGTACTATTGGACAAGGTCTCTTTTTCTCTTCTGATAGTGAAGTCCATCTCAAAGCTTGTTTAGATTCAGATTAGGGAACTTGCCCAGATACTCGACAATCTATTACAGGTTATTGTGTGTTTCTTGGCTCTTCCTTAATCTCTTAGAAAACCAAGAAATAAAACACTGTCAGTCGTAGTTCTTCTGAGGCCGAATATCGAGCACTAGCGACTACAACTTGTGAGATGCAATGGTTGCATTATCTTCTCACTGAACTACAGATGTCTCCTACTGTTCCAACGCCATTATTTTGTGACAACCATTCTGTGGTCTATTTGATGCAAAATCTAGTTTTTCACGAATGAACAAAGCATATTGACATTGACTATCATGTGGTTCATGAAAAACTACAGTCCGATGTCATTGTTTTACTTTCAGTTTCCTCCAAAAATCATCTTACTAATTGTTTTACTCAAGGATTGTCCTCGACTATTTTTAAGGATTCTTTTAGCAAACTGGGTGTACATAATATATTCTCAGCAGTTTGAGGAGGGGTGTTAGAATTATATACTGATAAGTTGGTAGTTAAGTTAGTTAGACATATCAGTCAATTTAGTTAGGCATAGTTAGTTTTGTTCATTCAGACTTTCTGTATAAATACTTCTAACTCGATGAGATGAAATAATAAGAATTCTCCTTTCTCAATCTAATTTCTATCTTATATGAAATTAGATTCAGACTTTCTGTATTATCTTTAGCAACTAGCCACATATGAAATTAGATTCAGGCTAATATTGTCACAGAATAGTGTAGTCCACCTTAAATGTTCACCTCTACTACTAGGATTTCTCTATAGGATTTATTAGAGAAATTACATGATCTCTTACCTAACCATATGTATTGATCTTCTTTTCTAGAGTCTAGATTATAAGTAACTAGTATATAGACTACCTATATTGGCTCATTGCCTCATTGGCTCTCCCTTATCCACACTTATACATTAGAATTTCAGGAAAGATGTTTACCAGGGTTAAGCAAACATAGTCTTCAATCAAAGGTCCATTCAAACTCCAATTATCACAGTATAAGGAAGCATATTTACCATTACCCACCTTAAACCTTATGTTCCTTGCCATGTTTCCCCTTAGTTTCAATAATTATGTAAAGAATAAAATGAAGGTTTGTCATGAGCTTCTTCCTTTTAATATGTAGGAGTGAATTCACTTCATTATAGAGATTCCTTATCATGTATCAACCTCCATAATCTCTTCCTTACTAAGATTTTGTTGGAAAGATTGATAGGAAGGAACTACTCTCAGTTTCCCCTAATCTACTAGTTTGTAAATCTCCCCCCAATTCACTTTATTTTATACTTACCTTTTTACGCTCCTGCCTATAAGAATCACCTAATAACTTTCTTAATAGTTTTGATCACTCCCTTTTCCAAAAAAACCTAATAGATTTGTAAAGAGTTTATTACTAAATTGAATAGTTGAAGTCTCCATATGAAAGGTGCATGTTGTGTCACAAATTGATCCTCTTATGAACCTTCTCTATTAGGGGAATACACTCTCTATAGATGATTGTTATGGTGGCTAGTGGAAGTCCTGGATACTTGAATGGGGCTTATTTCACTTGTAAGCCAGATAAAGTACAGAACAATTGTGCCATATACTTTGTACTAGTAGAAATCACCATGTGGCTCTTATCTTTATTTATTTCCAATCCAAATAGGTACTTGAATAACTGCAAAGAGCTCATTAATTCACTCACTGATCCATCTTGGGCTTTACTCAACATTAATAGATTATCAACAGAGACCAAACATGTCAAATTTAGTTTGTTGCACTTACTGTAGAATTTAAAAGAGTTATCGTGCTTTATATTAAAGCTTACAGACCTTATGAAAGTTTTTATACACAATATGAGTAGATAAAGAAATATAAGTTGCACTTATTTTAAGCCTCTCTTCTCTTTAAATATGTGAGTTAGTTCTCCATTCACAAGGATGGAGTATTGTTAGTTTATGCCCTATAACTAATCGATTGGTTGTAGTTAAGTAACAATATATTTTGTATTATTTCTAAATGTTCTTAGTTGTAGTTTTATCAAGATAAGATATTGCTGAAATGATAAAACTAGCACACATTATGTTTCTTTCTCACGAAGAAAGTAATTAATCTCATAAATTAAAGCATGGAGATACTTAAACTAATCTGTGGGTGATTATTAAAGAATAAGTCACTGAACTAACTTGACTATGAGAATCCCAAATAGAATATTACTTATGTGTCTGTAGATTTCTTCATAATGATGGTTGTGTAATGTGATGAGATCACTGCTAGTAACATTGTCACATCACATGTGCATACGTCTAAGCAATTGACAGACATCTTCACTAAAGCACTTGGGAAACAACATTTTCTTTACATTCTTCTCAAGTTGGGCATTCATGATCTTCATGCTCCACTTGAGGGAGAGTATTGGTAGATATTAGGTGGATATTAGCCGTAAATGTTGTAATATTAGGAGTGTGTTGCCTTTTATTAAGTAGATTGTTTTAGGAAGTTTAGGTTTGTAATTGTATATGTACATCTTTTTGCATAATGAAAGGTAGAACGCTATTATCTCCCACACAAGACTTATACACGGGGAAGGAAAACAGGAATATAACATGGGACTTACATAGCTCCAACTCAATAAGCCTAGCAATGTGCATAAGTTTGAACCCAATTGTGAAGTCGCATTCATCAGCAAGTATATAGAGTGGTCTTCGCGTCCCTCATCGGCAGATAGAGAAACAGCATAACTAAAAAGAAAAAAGAAAAGGAGAGTATGGGAAGGCTTCATGTACGTCATATATCCACTTTAAGTCGGAGAACCAAGTGCTTCTTCTCCTTCCTAACCCCACCATGCACCTTTCTTTTTCTCTCCACAGATTTCATGTGTTGTGACAACAGATTCCAACATGCACCATGTTTTCATTGATGGAACAGATCCTTTTCTTTGTCCTAATCAATTACCATTATTATTAGTTTAAACACCAAATCTTATCGATTAAAGTTTGTAAGTGGATTTGCCCCATACCAAGTGCCTCATCCACTTATTATAGTTTTCGTATAAACACATAATTTATCTTGATAACGACGATTAGAAACAATACTATTCTCTTCTTTTTGGTCTGATGAGTTAATTATTCTTAATCTGTCACCATCAAGAAGCAACATACATGTATCTTGTAGGCGCATACAAACTCAACCCATTTAATGAATGGTGATTAAGATAATAAGTATACTAGTAATTAACCAATTAAACATGGACAAGTTACAAAACCTCAAGTAGTTCCTGTACCTTTGACATTAAACATATTAGATGTGCATGTATCCCTTTGGCAACTAAGTAGAATTGGGAGTTCTCCACATGGGATATCACAAACTTCGACGAAAGCTAATGATTGGGAATCCTTATCATTGATTAAGAGACAGGTTTAAGTACAAAAATGGGAATCATCTGTTTATCTGTTAAAGAATATGAGGGAAAGACATGTTGTACTGTTCACAAGTTGAAGAATAAAAGCTCGGCGGGGCACTCCAATATTCAACCCCGAGTGGCTTTGTAAGTGGAAGATAAAGAATAATATCTATGCACACTAAAAAGTGAAGAATCAATATGTATAGGCAGCACACCTAATACGGGCAAAAGCTTAACCGAGTGAGTTTTATCTCTCAAAGCAATCAAGTGGAACGTCATGAACCGTTGAAGCTTCTACTAAATAAAGAGTTCCTAGAAAGAGCGCATATTCGGAGTATAAAGTAATATTAAGAATGAAGAATAAGATTACTCAGTTCTAAGCTAATGTGAAAGATCGTTGATGGCTTCTGTGTCCATGAATAGGTTAAAGTAGTGAGTGAATTTATTCACCCTAATATAAAAAATAGCCAAAAGTCAATTATAGAACGGTAAGTACCCCTAAGACGCGGCACTCATCTGGTGACTAATTGAAGTCAAAATCGGATGGAGAAATAACTAGCAATGCTTGTAGAAGTTATTTAATATAATTTAGTTTGGACACCATCCTTAAAAATTACAAATATTAATTAATTAATTAATTTGAATTGAATTGAATTGAATTGGGACATATCCATACGAATAAGAAGCCAAAAAAATAGTAAAAAACTGTAAGAAAAATTAGAAAAGAACTGGAAAATTTTTGTTGGTTCATTCCATCAATTAATATCAATTCCCTTTTTCTTATTAAAAATAATTAATTGAAATTGAGGGAATATCTTGTTTTTATATTTTGAGACTGTCTTCTAGTATTTTCGTATTATTTTTTGTTAATAGAGGATACTTAAAAAATTGCCGTCCACCTAAAAATCATTTTAAGAGAAGCTCTTGGTAACGTTAAGAAAGCACTATATTACGACGGGTCTATTTACAGAGTACGGACGGTGGCATCTTCCACCTAAACTATCTGCAATATATTCGGTCAGTTGTATCTATTAACTAATATTCATGTGTGGAACATAGTTTTCCAAAAAGAGCATAAAAGAGAATACAAGAGACTTTAAAAATGTTTCAAGTAAATAAATTTGTCAATACAGTTTTATTCTTAAACTTAAAGTTACTTTGTTTCAATGCGCCAAATGGATTTTTGTTTAGAGCAATATCATCCATTTACTCATTTTTAACACTGGGTTCAAAAGTTTTTAAATAAAAAATTAGAAGTTTTGGAATTCAACTTGTTAATTGACTTTTTTTGTATATTAATTATACATAAGGATACAATCTTGGAATGTTTATGGAGGAATGAGAGTGTTTTTTATACTTTTCAAGTGAACGATTAAGGACACGAGTGTGGTTTAGGATATTCTTTTTTTGAAATTAGAGGTGAAAGCACGGGATAAAGACATAGATGTGGCGGAGGTGTTTCCAAGTAAAATACAATTTGGAACAAAGTCATGTCCAAATGTTTAGAGAAGCAAAAGGATCCAAATGGATTTGTTAGAACAGTAAGAATTGCTAAAGGGGATGCGGGAGAGTAAGCCAAAAGATAGGGATGAGCTCAATTAGGACGATTTGCAAGTGCAAGCAACTAAAACCATTTGCTATATGAAAAAGATTGCATATCTTATGGAGATATGGAATAAATTGAAGTGTCAATACATGTCAAAGTCTCTTATAAATAAATTATATCTAAAGTAAACATTATACGAACTAAAGATAAGGGAGGAAGCAGATATAGAACATCATATGAATACATTCAACTAAATATTTAGTGATCTGTTAAGGTTGAGGTGACAATTACGGACATGGATAAAGTAATAATTCTACTTGGTTTTTTACCTCTCTGTAATGAACATATCATGACCAAACTCTTATTAGGCAAGGAGACAATTAGTATGGAAGACATCATTGTTATGTTATTGGATCAAATTAATGGAGACTCAATACCAGTGAAAGCTCTCGAGTTAAAGGGTGTATGTGAGAGAAAATCAAAATCATAGAAAAAAGTAGTTAAAGATTGCTCGTCAAAATGGAGCTCTAGGTCGAAATTCGAGGGTGAAAAGACAATATGGTGCTACAAGTACGAACAAACTAGAGATATTATGAGGGACTATCCAAATAAGGAGTAGAGGGATGAAAAGGAAATTGATGATTAACCAAAGTCTGCTAATGTAATGTACAATGAGGATTCAAATTACAATGATGAAAACAAACTTTAGGTTTCAAACCAGTCAACTTCTAGATTCTAGATATCAAATATTCATATTCACATGATGCTAAAAGGATTGGTTTGTTTCATACATACTAAAAAACTTTGGCACTGTTCAGTTAGAGATGATAAAGCTAGCAAAATCATCAAAATATGGTAGGTTATAGTCAAGATGTTTAGTAATATTGTTAAGATGTTGAGCAATGTCTGACACTATTGAACATGTGACTTTAAAACAATCAAAGATATTAGCAGATTTTATGCTTATTTTATGCTGATTTAGTTTAGATGTTATTCGATTTTTGAATTTTGATTAGAGAAAGACTATATAAATTGACAAGCTTCTGCCCAATAAAAATTTAGAGTCTTCTCCATATATATCTTCTTCCTAAAAAAACCAATAAAGTGGTATCAAAGCTCTCTTGATCTTAAGGGACCTCTAAACTTACAAACCTATAACTCATAACTCATTATACGCCTTCCCACACTACAAATCAAAAACCAAACATTAATAGATTTAGAATCATCGTTTACTGTTATTACTCTGCCAGTGTTTGAGGGTAAAAATTATCTAAGTTAGGTTGTTCGAATGGAGGCCTTCTTTGAGCAAATGACTTGTGGGAAGCTGTAGATGAAGACTACGACGTTCCGAACTTGCCTGCAAATCCAACAGTGGCTCAAATCAAAATTCACAAAGAAAAGAAACAAAGGAAATCCAAAGAAAAAGCTTGCCTGTTTTCAGCAGTCACACCAACAATTTTTTCCAGAATCATGACGCTCAAGACACGCAAAGAAATTTGGGATTTCTTAAAGGAGGAATATGCGGGGAATGATAGAATCAAAGGAATGCAAATGCTCAACTTGATCAGAGAATTTAAGATACCAAAAATGAAGGAGTCAAAAACGATCAAGGATTACTCCAACAAGCTCATTGCCATTGCCATTGCCATTGCCATTGTCATTGCCAATAATGTAAGATTTCTTGATTCTAATTTTGATGATTCTAGAATAGTTCAAAAAATTCTATTAACCATTCCAGAAAGATTTGAGGCTAAAATTTCATCACTTGAAAACTCAAAGGATTTGGAAAAAATTTGTTTGGTAGAATTGTTAAGTGCATTACAGGCACAAGAACAAAGGAGACTCATAAGGCAAGAAGGAATCGTGGAAGGCGCTTTTTCAGTAAAGTTATACAACAAAAAGCGAATTAATAATAATAATGTTCAGAGTTTTCCACCATGTTTGTATTGCAAGAAAACAAATCATCCGGAACATAAATGCTGGTGGAGGCCAGATGTATGATGCAACAAGTGTGGACAACTAGGACATGTTGAAAGGATATGTAAAGCGCAACAAAATATGAGAGAAACCAAGCAAACTGTAAACGATCAACTTGAGGAGGAGGAGTTATTTGCAGCATCATGCCTAGCCTAATAGTGAAATTATGGGAGCACAAACGAAAAAAAAAGAAAAAATGATGCTTAGAGTTTGCAGTATCAAAGTCAAGGAGGAGTGTTGAACATGTGACTTTGAAACAGTCAAAGTTGTTATTAAAATATTTTCTTTAAGTACAAATTTTATTTTATGCTGATTTAGATTAGATGTTATCTGATTTTTGAATTTTGGTTAGAGAAAGATTGTATAAATTGACAAGCTTCTATTCAATAAAAATTGAGAGTCTTCTCCGTATATATCTCTTCCTTAAAAAAAAAAGCTGCTTTGAAGGAAGCTGCCAATCTGTGTGGGTGGGATTCACTGGTTACTAGGTAAAACTTCCCCCTCTTTTTTTATGCTGATCAAGTTGAAATGTTGCATGATTCAGGATGAAGTCTTGCGTTTGCTATTGTACTTGTTCTTCTTCCTGTCTGTCTGGATTAATAGACGACTGTGAGATCAGTTCTTTTCGAGATGCAATCTGAGAGTATTAAATGTGTAAATCATAAGCCAATTCTTTGTCACTTCAGCTCAACTTACAGATGTTTCTTACCCCACCTTTTAGGCTTGAATCCAAACTCATTGAAGAGTTTGTCAAGGATGTTTTGCACAAATTGAACCGAACTTCCCCAAGCCTCCCTACAGGTCTTGTAGGAATGGAATCACGACTTAGGAAGATTGAATCTTTGCTGTGCATGGAGGCATTAGATGTTCGCGTTGTTGGAATTTGGGGAATGGGAGGTATAGGTAAAACAATTATGGCTGGAGCTGTATTCATTCATATCTATACACAGTTTGAAGGTTTCCATTTTCTTGCAAATGTGAGTGAAGAACTAAAGAAACGTGCTCCAGATGAATTGTGGAAGAAATTTCTTGCACAATTTTTGGAGGAAACTATAGAAGCTGGCACTTTGACTTTTGAACTCCCATTTGTAAAGGACAGACTTCTTCACAAAAAGGTGCTTATTGTTCTTGATGATGTGGATAACTTTTTGGAACTGCAGCAATTGTTCCCTGGAGGGCATAAACTATTTGGTCCTCGAAGTAGAATCCTCATAACAAGTAGGAACAAACAAGTGCTGATGAATGTCGTTGATCTCATATACGAGGTTGATGAATTGAACAACCAAGATGCTCTTTGACTCTTTAGCTTGGATGCTTTCAAAAAGAGTTATCTGTCAGATGGTTATATCGAACTGTCAGTATGTGTATTAGATTATGCAAAGGGCAATCCGTTGGCTCTCACTGTACTGGGTTCCACCTTATTTGGTAGAAGCAAAGAAGAATGGGCCAGTGCTTTGTGCAGTTAGAAAAAGGTTCCTTACAGTGAAATTCAGAATGTTCTAAGAATCAGCTATGATAGACTGGATTGTGAAGAGAAGAACGTATTTCTTGATATTGCATGTTTCTTCAAGAGCCAAGATTTGGATGATGTAGCAAAAATTCTAGATGGATGTTATTCTTCTACACGTTTCAATATAAGTACACTCGTAGACAAGTGTTTGATAACAATTTGCAATAATAAGCTGGAGATGCATGATTTACTGCAAGAAATGGGTCGGAGCATTGTTCATGAAGAATCTGTAAGTGATCCTGGAAAACGTAGCAGATTGTGGAATCCAGAGAACATTTATCATGTATTGACAAGAAACAAGGTGATTTGTTTTTCTTTTTCTTTAAGAACATTCTGTTTCAAAAAAGTTCAGCCCGGTACTCTGCCACTAACATACCACTTAACCTTGATTATCAGGGAACTGAAGCAATTGAAGGCTTATTTGTAGACACTAGTAGAGCAAGAGAAATGAGCTTAGAAGCTGATGTCTTTGACAAAATGTATAATGTTCGAGTGCTCAAGTTCTGGCATATTCAGGAATATGGATGGCCTGTAAGCTGCCATGAAGATACTGTGAAACTTCCACATGGCCTTACTTCACTACCTGATGAGCTGACGTATCTCCATTGGCATAGATTCCCTCTGAAATCTTTTCCATCAAATTTTTGTGGTGAAAACCTGGTTGAGCTGCGCCTGCCTTGTGTAGAAGAAATGTCTCATAAATGCAGACGTAAAGACAAAGTTTTCAACTTACATGCGAACCATGCAACGACGTAAAGAGTCAGTTAGGAAGGAATCTAGAAAAGTTAGTTAAGACAGTTAGATGACAATTAGTAGAAGTGTTATAAATGTACAAAAGTCACATATGTTGTATACATTCGATTTAATAGAAGAAAACTCAGAAATCACTGAGTCATTGATATACTCTGTTTGCCCCTGTTTTTGATTTTGTTCTCTCTCTCTATCTTTCTTTTGTTCTTTCTTCAACAAATTCGGTTTACAGTCTTTAGTTATTCGTATGGTAGATAGATAGCTACTTCATATTGGTATTAGAGCTTTATTTTCTTGAGGGACTTGTGAGCGTGTGATTGTTGTGAAGCTTTCTTGAAAATCCGACGCTGGTGATTATTCTTGGAGTGCTGTGATTTAGAGAAGTTCATCGGAGATGGCTGAGAACTTACCTCAAGGCCTGCAGCCTCCAGTGTTTAATGGTGAAGGATACGCAGTCTAGGTAATTAAAATGGAAGTGTACATGCAAAGATAGGATCTGTGGGAACCTGTTGAAGATGACGACACGGTAGAAGTGCCTGCAGAGCATGCGACAATACCTCAGCTAAGGTGGTTGAGGGAGAGGATCACCAAGAAAGCTCGTGCCCGATCTTGTTTGTATCAGGCGTTGGCTCCATCCATCTTTACAAGAATCATGAAGATGGATTCAGCAAAGAAAATCTGGGACTTCTTGAAAGAAGAGTACCAGGGAGATGAAAGAGTTAAGCATATGAAAGTGCTTAACTTCATGAGGGAATTTGATAAACTCCAGATGAAAGAAGGTGAGTCTGTCAAGATTTATGTTGAGAAGTTGTGTCAGTTAGCTTATCAAATTAGACTTCTTGATATTGAATTTAAAGATGAAAGAATCGTCCAGAAGCTGTTGATCTCAGTTCCAGAGAAGTAAGAAGCAACTATTGCCTCTCTGGAGAATTCAAAAGACATGTCTAGTATTAAACTAGCCGAGGTTGTAAGTGCTTTGCAAGCACAGGAGAAGAGACATCTGATGAGGAAGGGCGATACTTCGGAGGGTGCTTATAAAACATCCATAAAAAATACTGATCAAGAGAAGTCCAAGAAGAAGTGGTCGAAGGGAGGTTCCAAGACACAGAAAAATCAGAATCATCAGAAGGGCCAATCCAAGACGCAATCTGGTGATAAAAATGCGAAGTATAATCCATATCCTCATTGTGGTAAGTCAAATCATTTGGCTTACAGATGTTGGAAGAGGTCTGATGTTGTGTGTAGAAAATGCAACCAGAAGGGTCATATGGAAGCAATCTGTAAACAACAGATTGGACACTCTACTATTGAAGCTCAAGTTGTTGAAGAAGAGGAGAAACTTTTTGTGGTTACCTGTGATCTGGTGGAGTCACCTTCAACCGAATGGATCATAGATAGTGGCTATACAAGTCACATGTCTTCCAATCTTAACATGTTTACGTAGCTAGATCGATCATTTTATACGACTGTTAAGCTTAGAGATGGGCACTGTATTTCAGTTTAAGGGAAAGGAGTTGTTGAGATTAGTACCAAGGAGGTTCGTAGCACAATCTTAGATGTACTATTCGTACCTAAGATCCACCATATAATCTCCTCAGTGTAGCACAACTCATTGAAAAGGGATTCAAGGTGGTTTTTTGAAAATGATAAGTGTAGAATTGTTGATCCAACTGGAAAGAAGATTCTCAGAGTCAAAGTGAAAAATAAATGCTTTTCTCTGAGAATGGAGGATGTTCAGCAGATTGCCATGGTCAGTAATGTTCAGGTGACAGATCTTTGGCATAAAAGGTTGGGGCGTTTTCATATGAGAGGTCTTGAAGAAATGGTGAAAAAGAAGCTGGCTAACGATCTTCCTGCGGAGCTTGGAGATGGATCACAGTGTACAACTTGCTTCAAAGGAAAGCAAGCTCGACTCCCATTTCCCAGATCTTCATGGAGAGCTACTGAAGCATTACAACTAATTCACATGGATGTGTGTGGACCGATGGCTGAAGAATCGTTGAGTGACAATAAGTATTTTTTATTAATGATTGATGATTACTCAAGATACACTTGGCTTTATTGTCTTAAAAGCAAGGAAGAAGTAGCTGACATTTTCAAAGACTTTAAGAACCTAGTTGAAAATTAGTGTAGCAAGAAAATCAAGTCAGTAAGAACTGACAATGGAGGAGAGTTTACCTCAGAGAAACTCGAGCGGTTGTGCAAAGAAACAGGGATCAAGCATCAATTGACCACATCTTACACCCCACAAGAAAATGGGGTGGTGGAAAGAAGGAATTGGACAGTCATGGAAATGGTGAGATGCATGATGGAGGAGAAGGGACTTCCCAAGAAGTTCTGGGCAGAAGCTGCACGCACAGCCTATTTTCTCCTGAATAGGCTATACACTGGAGTGCTGGATGGAAAGACACCGTATGAGATGTGGTGTGGGATGAAGCCTAAGCTCAAGAATCTCATGATCTTCAGAAGCTTATGCTATTCTCATGTACCACAAGCCAGAAGAGGAAAGTTGGACAGGAAGAGTGAATCAGATATCTTTAAAGGATACTCATATGTCACAAAAGGATACAAACTCCATTTCCCTGATCTAAACAAAGCAAAGGCGAGTAGGGATGTCCATTTTCTCGAAGATAAACAATGGAATTGGCAGAAGGCAGAACAATAATCAATACAAAAAGATGATCAGCACCCTGTCAAATACTATACAAGTACGAATTTCACTGACCCTCCTATATCTGATGATGAAATTTCTGAAGATGAAGTAGATGCTGAGAATGAAGAGGAAGACGATAATCTTGTTTCTGTAAAAGGAACAAGAAGCTTGGAAAATATGTATGAAAGAAGCAACGCAGCTATATGTGAACCAACTCATATGCAAAAGGCTTTGAAGAATGCAAAATGGAAATGTGCAATGCAGGAGGAGTTGGACATGATTCACAAAAACAAGACCTGGACACTCGTTGATAGACCAACTAATAGAAAGGTAATTAGTCTTAGATGGGTGTTTAAGCTCAAGATGAATCCGGATGGCTCAATCAATAGATATAAAGCACGACTAGTTATGAAGGGATATGCACAAATAAAGGGGGTGGATTTCAGTGAGACTTTCGCACCTGTTCCAAGATTAGAGACTATAACGCAGCGTTTGGTTAGCGTCTGCAACATACAAAGACGGGACTAGACGGAACAGGACAGGACATGACAGAATAAGAATTGAAGACAGGGAGATGTTTGGTTGCAGTGGACAGAACAGA